>OX421504.1:26746361-26918861 GCA_949126835.1 Anisus vortex
CACTAGCTGCAGTTGTTGGGTGGGGAATGCACAAAACGCTAGTTAATAGAGAAAAGGCCTTTAAACGCTTCCGGTGCTTAAAGGAATCTTTTTCTTATAATTTCTCAGTGTCGATGGTAATATATGTTCCATAGTATGGGCACCGCAGATTCAAACAAGCGCACTCCCTTTTTAAGAGCACATGCTTTTAATTTTTAATATTATGATCTCTCGAAGATGGTAATTGCATTGCAATCCATGCAGGTGTAGGTGGAGTCATAGGGATCTAGACCAGTGGTTACCAACCTTGCTAATGTCGCCACCCCTTAATACAGCTCCTAATGCTGTGGTGACCCCCAATAATAAAATTATTTTCGTCGCTACCTTAAAATTGTAAGTGATCTTTCACAGAATTTATCATCGTAATCAATGTATCTGGTTCAATGTCTTGTTCCCCAAAGAAATCAGATTAATCAGATGTCTCGGTTCCTAAAAATATGTGTTTTCCGGTGATCTCCTAGGCGACCCCCGTGAAATGGTAGTTCGACCCCCAAAGGGGAACCGCTGATCTAGACAATCTAGTGGAAATCTTCCAGAACAGGAGTGACGTGGTCAGACTTCTTCAGCGATAGAATTAGAATGAGTGTTGCAGTGTTCTGCGCACCATAAAGCTGGTTTTGAGGCAGATCACACAAACGAACAATAACGCCTATATTCTACTAGATCTAAGCCGACTGACTAGACCTACTAGACCTATACAATTTGATATTTGAAAGATTCATAAATTTTGTAGTGCTTTAAACATATATTCGTAAACGTTTACAAGACTGTGTCTTAACACCACAACCCCCGCCAATATCCCGTCTACCTCTACCTAATCGAACCTTGAATCTTACCTTTCGTTAATATAACAGCCTTTCTCAACTTTTAGCCTACTTGTATCAAGCATAGTAAATAAAGTATTGTAAACTCTAGTGTTTTATACTCGAAAGAGTTATTACAGCACATATTGTCCTTACATGGAGAACAAATAATCTCAAACCAGAATATAGAACAAGCGTGATTTGTTTATTTAGTTTCCACACCCTTTAGGTTCATGATTATCTTATGTATGAAGAACAAAGAAATATTTTTTTTGCTTTGTAATTTGTTATAACAAAGATTGTAATAAGACTTTGCGATCAGTTGGAATCTTGAAACATCCGCTTGACCTATTTGACGTTATTTGGACTTTGTCTCAGAATGAAGTGACTTTGACTTTTCGTTTTCTTTTGTCCGTGTCGTCCAAGAGGTCTCCGTTAGACTTTGCCGTCAACTCCATGATGTTTCCGTTAGACTTTGCCGTCAACTTTATGATGTCTCCATTAGACTTTGCCGTCTCCATTAGACTTTGCCGTCAACTCCATGATGCCTCCGTTAGACTTTGCCGTCAGTTAGACTTTGCCGTCAACTCCATAATGTCTCCTTTAGACTTTGCCGTCAGTTTGAATTTTGCAATATCGGCTTGACCTGTTCGACATTATCTAGACGTCTTAACGCGTCGATTTAATAGATATACTCGTAGTTGTCTTTTATTTCTAGATCTATGTTCGGCACGGTCTTTGTCCCCAATCTCTTGTAGAATTAGACGATTAGAAAAGTGTCACGTTTTTGGCCCAAAACTCCTACAGGGTCTCAGAATTCGGGCGGTGGCGGGGCCTAAACCGGAGGTAAGCATGTTGACAGCCTGGCGTGCTAACCACTGGACCAGTCGTCACAATACTAGAACAATATAAGAGACCAATGTTTTATGCATCCAAGCCAATTACAAAACGTGCGTGTCATCGTTATTAACGAAGAATCAATCTAAAATAGACACACTATCATGCAGGTCAAGCAAGTGAACATATTGTCAACACGCTACTTTGTGCAAGTAGTTTGCTCCAGTGTACAGTCCTTGGACCTCGGATTACAAATCATATGAACCTTTGTACTATAGTATTGTAGTAATGTGTAGATATGAACCTTTGTCCTGTAGTATTGTATTAATGTGTAGATATGAACCTTTGTCCTGTAGTATTGTATTAATGTGTAGATATGAACCTTTGTACTATAGTATTGTATTAATGTGTAGATATGAACCTTTGTCCTGTAGTATTGTATTAATGTGTAGATATGAAACATTGTCCTGTAGTAATGTATTAATGTGTAGATAGGAACCTTTGTCCTGTAGTATTGTATTAATGTGTAGATATGAACCTTTCGTTAAACAACTTTTCAAAAGATTATAGTTGTTTCTGTGTATGCATAGTACTAAGTAGTAACTATTATTTTATAATACAGACATTAGTGTGTTTGTATTGTATGATGTAGGCCTTGTTTCCATATCCAGGTGCGGCGTAGCTAAAGAGGGGAGCAGGGGGTACATATGTCCCCAGTCGCCAAAATGAGGCTTGCAGCGTTTCATGTAGAAAAAGTGATTAAGCTGGGAGTGGACATGGGCGCCAAACTTAGAGTTCTTCCTCGGGCCAGCCGCAAAATATCCTAGCTACACCTCTGACCACACATCCGGTGATAGCAAAGGTGATCAGACTATCAACTGTAGTTGTATGAAAAGATTTAGGATGGTTCTCTCAATGTTATTTTTTTATTTTTTACACCCCGAGGTAGAAAATTTTTGGGTACATTTTCTCTTTAAATCTTATATAAATAATATATATAACCAGCCTAGTAGAACGCCCTTCTATATTCAGAGCTAGGGGACGTAACCCTAGTCATCGATAATATTTTATGTAATACATGTACTGCCTTCAAGTTTTCTTTTATTTCCCTTCCACACACATATAACTGAAAACAAAAATTAACAAGATTAAGGGCTAATGTCAGAAGGGACTGTAAGGCCAGCACAACACTCTATGTCAGCTACCTAAGTGAACTAATGATTCTGTTAAAATTATTTTTTAAAAAAAGGAACTCTAAATCTGAATAAACAATTGCGTTCAGGCTATTTCAATGTTTTTTACCATCCTCATAATCAAACAAAAAAAAAATTTTTTAAAATATATATTTAGATATATAGAGCTCACTATTTGTTAAAATATTAGCTCCAGCTAAACATTTAAAGCCCTAAGAGTGTGAGTTTACAAAAATAGAATTTAGTGAACAATCAATATTTCAAAAACATAAGATAGTGACAGTATTCATGAGATTCTATCAGAAGAGATGCTCCATACTACCAGTTAGTACCAGTACTGATAAATTGTTGAATATAATCTACAATTGATTTTGTACATCAAGTGGAACAAAAACTTTCATCGAAATTGTTTCGTTAATTTATTTATTCAACTATACCGGGTACAAATAATTTTGATCATTTCAATAAATGACAATTTAATATGTACAAAACTAATATTGGGGGGGGGGGGGAACTAGGAAAGTTTACAATTTATAACTAGCCCAGGCTTAGGATTGAAAGGCACCAGTTCAAGTAACTTCAAGCTCCTGCTCTGCAACACAGCTATAAAATTCATGGTGCTATAACAAACATTTTTTTATATACATTAATTCTTATATTATGAACACAAAATGTGGATGAGTGGGGAGGAGGAGAGGGGGGGGGGTGGAAGGAATGATAGTTATATTTTAAACCTAGTGCCAACAGGATGGAAGGAATGATAGTTCTATTTTAAACCTAGTGCCAAAAGGATGGAAGGAATGATACTTATATTTTAAACCTAGTGCCAACAGGATGGACGGAATGATACTTCTGTTTTAAACCTAGTGCCAACAGGATGGAAGGAATGATAGTTCTATTTTAAACCTAGTGCCAACAGGATGGACGGAATGATACTTCTATTTTAAACCTAGTGCCAACAGGATGGAAGGAATGATACTTCTATTTTAAACCTAGTGCCAACAGGATGGAAGGAATGATAGTTCTATTTTCAACCTAGTGCCAACAGGATGAAAGGAATGATAGTTCTATTTTAAACCTAGTGCCAACAGGATGGAAGGAATGATAGTTCTATTTTAATTAAACCTAGTGCCAACAGGATGGAAGGAATGATAGTTCTATTTTAAACCTAGTGCCAACAGGATGGAAGGAATGATAGTTCTATTTTAAACCTAGTGCCAACAGGATGGAAGGAATGATAGTTCTATTTTAAACCTAGTGCCAACAGGATGGAAGGAATGATAGTTCTATTTTAAACCTAGTGCCAACAGGATGGAAGGAATGATAGTTCTATTTTAAACCTAGTGCCAACAGGATGGAAGGAATGATAGTTCTATTTTAAACCTAGTGCCAACAGGATGGACGGAATGATAGTTCTATTTTAAACCTAGTGCCAACAGGATGGACGGAATTATACTTCTATTTTAAACCTAGTGCCAACAGGATGGAAGGAATGATAGTTCTATTTTAAACCTAGTGCCAACAGGATGGAAGGAATGATAGTTCTATTTTAAACCTAGTGCCAACAGGATGGAAGGAATGATAGTTCTATTTTAAACCTAGTGCCAACAGGATGGAAGGAATGATAGTTCTATTTTAAACCTAGTGCCAACAGGATGGAAGGAATGATAGTTCTATTTTAAACCTAGTGCCAACAGGATGGAAGGAATGATAGTTCTATTTTAAACCTAGTTCCAACAGGATGGAAGGAATGATAGTTCTATTTTAAACCTAGTTCCAAAAGGATGGAAGTAATGATAGTTCTATTTTAAACCTAGTGCCAACAGGATGGAAGGAATGATAGTTCTATTTTAAACCTAGTGCCAACAGGATGGAAGTAATGATAGTTCTATTTTAAACCTAGTGCCAACAGGATGGAAGTAATGATAGTTCTATTTTAAACCTAGTGCCAACAGGATGGAAGGAATGATAGTTCTATTTTAAACCTAGTGCCAACAGGATGGAAGGAATGATAGTTCTATTTTAAACCTAGTTCCAAAAGGATGGAAGTAATGATAGTTCTATTTTAAACCTAGTGCCAACAGGATGGAAGGAATGATAGTTCTATTTTAAACCTAGTGCCAACAGGATGGAAGGAATGATAGTTCTATTTTAAACCTAGTTCCAAAAGGATGGAAGTAATGATAGTTTTATTTTAAACCTAGTGCCAACAGGATGGAAGGAATGATAGTTCTATTTTAAACCTAGTTCCAAAAGGATGGAAGTAATGATAGTTCTATTTTAAACTTTCATAAGTAAAATGACTGGCAAGAGACTGTGGGGAGTGGCGTGCTTTGAGGATGGCCCATTGTACCTCAAGAAACCTGAAAGACAAATGATGCTAAAATGTACAACAGTAAGGTACAATATTACTATTGGAGGTATATAAAAAAAATGATGGACCATCAGGACAGATTTAAATATAAAGAAAATAAGAATTTCAGTGTGATATGTGGTTAGTATTCCATAAACACATCCATAGAACACAACCTCATTTTGAAAACAGAAGAAAATAACAAAAATTGAGGTTTGATTTTTTAAACACATTTCCTGAGAGTATAACAAGAATACAAGTGACAGGAAGTAACAAAACAAAACATGTTTTAACAATACATTAAGTTAAAGTTTCATCCACAAGATAACACTATCCTCCCTTTCTGATTGTCTAAATACATTTTTTTTTCAATGTTTGCCTATAGTTTTTCTTTCTGCTGTTTGAAAGATTTTGAGGTAATTTGAATGATTATTTTCCTTTGTTTTGCTGAAATGTGTATATAGTATATAGTATAGGCCTGATTTTTGATTTTGTGGACTTCCAATAAAACCAAAGGCAGGAATAGTTATTTTGGTCTTTTCAACAAAATTGTAGCAAAGCAAGTCTATTTAGTGTATAAAAATGCTTTTATATAGCCAGTATTGCAATAGATGAAATATGGTTCAGATAACACAACAAATTTTCCTCACAATAACAAAATTATAAAAAAAACTGTTAGAAAAATCTACAGATGAAATTTGTTTCATAGATTTCAACATCCAAAAGCATCAATTTTAAATTATTTGTAAACATCTCTAATGAGATCAATCATGCATGCATGCAGTAGAGTAATGCCCCCTTTATTTCAATACTGATAATGTACTGATGCTCTCCCCTTTCATCCTATCACTTTCAGCCACTTGGGGATAATATTAATATAGAACACTTGGTGGTCTATTGCTAGAGCAGTGCATTTCTGTAAGCTACCTGAACATAGTTCAGAAGATGTCAATGAATCCCATAGAATACATTCATTAACTTTCATTTATATGGTAAAGATCTGCTTCATTTTTTATAATTTATATACAAGTAGATCTAAGCAAAATATAATTTTAAAAATCAGTCGCAACTATTGCTCAACACATACATAAAAACATATCTTTTAGAAAATATTGTTTGATTTTTTCTGACAAGAAATAACAAGAAATTTTATTTTTTGGGGAAGATGAATGTGGGTGCCTATTAATGACTGCATTATGGTAGGTCACTGCACGCATCAATCACTAGTCTCACATATCAATCACAAGTCTCACATATCAATCACTAGTCTCACATATCAATCACTAGTCTCACATATCAATCACTAGTCTCACATATCAATCACTAGTCTCACATATCAATCTCATTTCACATATCAGTGTCAACTCACATATCAATCACTAGTCTCTCATATCAATCACTAGTCTCACATATCAATCACAAGTCTCACATATCAATCTCATTTCACATATCAGTCACTAGTCTCACATATCAATCACAAGTCTCACATATCAATCTCATTTCACATATCAGTCACAACTCACATATCAATCACAAGTCTCACATATCAATCACTAGTCTCACATATCTATCACAGGTCTCACATATCAATCTCATTTCACATATCAGTCACAACTCACATATTAATCACAAGTCTCACATATCAATCACTAGTCTCACATATCAATCTTATTTCACATAACAGTCACAACTCACATATTAATCACAAGTCTCACATATCTATCACAAGTCTCACATATCAACCTCATTTCACATATCAGTCACAACTCACTTATCAATCACTAGTCTCACATATCTATCACAAGTCTCACATATCAATCTCATTTCACATATCAGTCACAACTCACAAATCAATCACTAGTCTCACATATCAATCACAAGTCTCACATATCAATCACTAGTCTCACATATCAATCTCATTTCACATATCAGTCACAACTCACATATTAATCACAAGTCTCACATATCAATCACTAGTCTCACATATCAATCTCATTTCACATATCAGTCACAACTCACATATCAATCACTAGTCTCACATATCAATCACAAGTCTCACATATCAATCACAAGTCTCACATATCAATCTCATTTCACATATCAGTCACAACTCACATATCAATCACTAGTCTCACATATCAATCACAAGTCTCACATATCAATCACTAGTCTCACATATCAATCTCATTTCACATATCAGTCACAACTCACATATCAATCACAAGTCTCATATATCAATCCCTAGTCTCACATATCAATCTCATTTCACATATCAGTCACAACTCACATATCAATCACTAGTCTCACATATCAATCACAAGTCTCACATATCAATCACTAGTCTCACATATTAATCTCATTTCACATATCAGTCACAACTCACATATCAATCACAAGTCTCACATATCAATCACAAGTCTCACATATCAATCACTAGTCTCACATATTAATCTCATTTCACATATCAGTCACAACTCACATATCAATCACTAGTCTCACATATCAATCACAAGTCTCACATATCAATCACTAGTCTCACATATCAATCTCATTTCACATATCAGTCACAACTCACATATCAATCACTAGTCTCACATATCAATCACAAGTCTCACATATCAATCACTAGTCTCACATATTAATCTCATTTCACATATCAGTCACAACTCACATATCAATCACAAGTCTCACATATCAATCACTAGTCTCACATATCAATCTCATTTCACATATCAGTCACAACTCACATATCAGTCGGTAGTCTCACACATCATTCACTACTCTCACATATCAGTCAGTAGTCTCACATATCAATCGATAGTCTCACATATCTACAAGTTACACAAAGCTTTACAATTAAAGCAAACCATTATTGGAGGAGGATAACATCAAATTCACAACAAAAACCAAATATGAATTTTAACATCAACAACTTTGGTGGCAACACTTCCAACTAATCTAGGCATTATCATCAGGTAGATACATTTTTTCAGAGTGACTATTGAGGAAAAGTCTAGCAGTGAACTGAGTTTCACTTACACTTTGACAATAACTTTATATACTTAAGGCACAAAGAGATGTGTATTCTTACAAGATAACAAATTCTAATCAAATAGTTCTCTGTAGTAACACCGATGCTATTCCCAGAAGAAATCTAATGCCTTGCCTCTTGGCTAAAGAGTGAACTGTCTATTAAATTATTGAAAAGTAATGCCCCCCCCCCCCCCCAATGTAAATATTACAATTCCTCCTCTTCCATTTTCTTTTCATCTTTTGTTTCGTCGTTGCCCTCTTCATTCTCCGCTGCACCGTCCTGTTCACCTTTCTTCTTCTCCTTCTCCGGCCTCAGTGCAAAGCTCAGGGACTCTTTGTCAAATTTCAACAGCATTATTCCGAGCTCTCCGTCGTGGCGATTTTTTGTAACCTGAACAAAGATAGAGGTTTAAAAAAAATAATGAAAAAAAAAAAATGTCTAAAGAAATCAAATCAACATTAAAATAGGAAATGATATAAAATATTTCACACTTGTGTGGCAAAGAACTTAAACTTAAAGGGTTTGGTTTAAATCTTATTTTGGATGAAATTTCCTCTCATTAGCAAAAACGAAATGTAAACATCTGAATAATAGGTGAAGCACTGGGTATCAAGTTGAGACTTAGCATATTAGGCCTACTCAGGGCAAAATGGTCTCAGAAAATGGATTCACTTCTTGTCAGAATATTTCTCAATGTTAACATCCAGTAAATAAGTAGTCCAAATAGAAAAAAATTTGCTAGGATTTTTTTTAAGTACTTTTTGTTCACTTTTCTAAACAAATTTTTATAAATATTTGACACGCAGTTTTGTCCATTTTAGAAAACTTCACGATCAAGACAGTTTTACTTAAACCTTATGAAAACTAATATTTGTGTTTGAATCAAGACAGTTTTACTTAAACCTTATGAAACCTAATTTGTGTTTGAATCAAGACAGTTTTAATTAAACCTTATGAAACCTAATTTGTGTTTGAATCAAGACAGTTTTACTTAAACCTTATGAAACCTAATTTGTGTTTGAACCTGCCGAGTTATCTGTATTTAAAAACAAAACAAGGATGAACAAACATTTCTCACACTGGGATAAGAATAAGTTAACCATCAAATGTTGCAAGGTTTGGAAGAAAATGTGTATTCTGTAACCTTTTTTAAAAAAATCCTTATACCAGCCTACAAGCCAAAAACTAGCCTTGGTTTTACCTTTGTAATACTAAACTGTACCTCCAAAACCTGACTCATTGTGGTCAGTTGTTAGGAGGATACAGGTATCTAGCCACCTGGAGATTTTAATAAGTCTAACGGAAGACAATATATATCTCTCTTTTCTTCAACAACAAGAGTTACTGGTAATTGTCTGCAACTTAAAAGGATAGAGAAGGGTTTACTTAAGGAGCTTCATGTTACACAAATTGCACAATGTTTATGAGAAATAATCATCCTGATTTGTTATGAGAAAACGACTTTAGCATTACAAAAACTTATAGGTTTAGTCCAAACAGTTCTTGCCCCCAAACATCCTTTGTCTACCTGTAAATATTTCTTTCCCCTGACTGAGGTGAGTCTTTTGTCTTGAAGTATAAGAACATTATCAGCTTCCTGGGTAGCCTTGGCCGTGCCAAACACAGAAGCTGTGGTTAGATCATCCCCATCTTTCTCCTATATTCATAAAGGTAAAAACAAGAAAACAGGCCTTTTGAGAACTATCTTTAACAGGGTTCTTACTCTAAAATCCTTTCAAATTTCCTAAACTTTTCACACAATTTTCTCAAACTAACAAAATATTCACAAACCAATTTTCACCAGCATGTGTACAATTTCCTAATGTTAACTAGTAGCTTATATACGGAGGTGAGAAGAAAAAAAATATTTGAGGATGTTTTATATGTACTTGTTTAAGAAAAAGACATGATGGGAGTTTTACTAATGACTTCTCAATTTGGATACATGGTTACTCACTTTAATAAATATAAATTCACAAAATTCTTTGTTTCACGCTGTTTTGTCCATTTAAGTAATTTAAATGTTCACAAAATTTCCAAGACCTTGAACAGTGTTCACAAACTTTCCCAAACCTAAAAAAATCAAGACAGTATTTCCCCGAACCGTGTGAACCCCTGAGCAGAACATGCTCAACTCCAAAGTGCGGAAGAAATAAAATAATAAAAAGCACATCAGAGGTGACATTTTCTCATAAGTTAAATCAAGCCCACAGAAGATTCAGATAAATACAGCAGCAAGTAGCAAAAGCAATGGAGTTTTTCAACAATTTATAACAGTACCAAACAGGGTTTAAATCCTATACTGTAATCACCTTCCTGGGATGAATGACCACCGTCACATGACAGTTCATGTTCGTGGCAAACTTCCGGAAAGCTGAGATCATGGTGTCCTGTTTCATGAAGCGGTCAGACCACTCTGACCCAGACACACCCATCATGAACTGCAAGTTGTCCAGTATCACGTGACCGATGTCATGCACATACACAGCGTGAGACATGGTCTAGAGACAAAAAAACAAATATTCACAATGATGGAGCAATACAGCAGGATGATATTTACAATATAGCAAAGTGTAACAATTTACAGATTATTGTGTTGACAAAATTACAAGATGATTGCTTTTCTTTTAAAGACTAATATAGTTTTAATATCACTGTGACCCTGCATGTCACAAGCTCAGACAAAGCAATACTCACATCCAGGACCTTCTTGAGGCTCTCCTGACCATGAAAGGTCATGAAGTGCATGGGCAGTGTCATGAACTGGTCAGCATAGTAGTCAAACTGGTCCAAATGTTTGGTCAAATTTTTCCTACATGTTTAATGTTTATATTTTGTTTTGAAAAAAAAAGCAAACATATTTAACTCATTAGCAAAGAACAAAAGAAATTTTGTTTTTAGTTTAATTAATTATTTTATACTATAATGGTTTTCTTTTTAACCCCTTAGTTGCCATGACAACAGATTTGGCTCTCGGGTTTCATTTATTTAACTACCAAAAGCATCACATTGACGTCGTACAATTTTTGTTCAATTGCAAATTTTTATTTAGGGATCATCTTCATTTTCATATATAGCATATATAGTTTTTTTTTATCATGTTTGGTCACATTGAACTATACTTCAGAAGTACAATGGAGCTTTCAAATTTGATTGACATGAACACAGCATCAAAATAATTAATAAAATATAATGATAAAACCAAAAGAAAAGCTTCAACTGGTTTTAAGAAATATAATTTACCATTAATCAGACATGAAAATGCTTAGAGTAGACTACTAAGTGTTGGTCTAAATCAAAAGCTAATTTACTTGAAGTAACTGCATTTAAAACCAATTAGTGCCCATCAAGTCTTGAAAAAGTCTGTCTCAAATCCAGTTTGCAGTCATGACAAAAATTGCTAACAACTGGTATATCTTCACCTTGCTTTTATAAAAGACTTTTCAAAACCCTTCCTGGTCTTGATAAAAAAATTGGGTTAAAATTAGGGATGTTAAACGAAAACCGGAATACCGGATTCTGGTTTTGAAACTGAAAACCGGTTTTGATTTTCAAAACCGGATTTCGGTTTGTTCATCGCAACCCTTTTCTTTTTGTTCTGATGGAAATATTTTTAATAAAAAATTTTGGTTTCGCACAAAACAATTCTTGAAATGCATTGCTAACACTATTTAGTTTTAGATATTGTGTTTCTTTTTTTTTCCAAATACCAACTATGGTTTGCGAGAAAAACAACATCAAACCAATTACAGTTACAATTAACATGAATATTTTTACTTTTCGGCTCATCTTTGAAAAAAAAAATTATTTAACGATGGCTCAGTGTAAACTATGTTCCCAAAAGATAAGCCTGAGCGGTTACAGTACCACTGGTTTGCGTACACACCAGCATTCAGCATACGAAGCATCCTGGATTAACATCGTCATCCTCTTCATATGCTTCTTAATATTATTATGGTCAATGATAATCGGAAATTAGATTATCACTATTGAAAACTATTATCGATTTTAATCAACTAACCCAGATTTTTTTTAGTTCTAAAGAATTTAATGGTAAATTGTACAAAATTATATTGTATTCACACAAATCTACTCTACCCCTTGAATGCCCTGCAAAAAATAATTAAGGTAGAACTATTTTTTAAATATACCTACAAAACTACGCACATTTGGCTTTTTTTGACTGGGGGGGGGGGGGGGGGGGAGTAACCGAATTCCGGTTTTCATCCGGTTTTATAGAACCGAAAACCGGTTTTGAAAACAAACCGGTTTTAACATCCCTAGTTAAAATCCAATGTCTAAGGTTTCAAACAGTCTTTTGGCTCTGCCATTTTTTTTATTGCTACCTATAAGTAAAGTACCAATCAGACCAAATTGATCATAGAGCCAGTAAAGCAGCGTTCACCAGTTTCAGTGGCCAGTGCATACAAGGGGATGTGTGGCCAGCACAATGCCCAGCTGCCTTTACTTTACCCCAGCTAATGTCTGGTTCTCATCAGAGCTGCAGCGCTGGGTAGACTCATGGACAACCTCGAGTCAAGGGAAAAAATACTAGCCTTCACCATGATTCGAACCATTACCCTTTGGTACGCCAGCCGAACATGCTGCCGCTCAACCACTGAGCCCCACACTACATGTAAGGCTACATAAAAATGTGTGCGTTTGTACACATTTGGTTAAGACCCATCCTGTACACATCCATGAGCTACATCTCCCAAATCCTTAACCCCCTTCACCCTTGAGTGTGTATGTAATATATGGATGGCCCCTAAAAACCTTATAAGTAGTTATAAGGGTTAAAATAAAAACCTCAAGCATTAAACAAACTTACATTGCATACTGAGTAAGCATCATTTTGCCAAGCTTTACATTGTTAATCTCAAAACTGCCCCACAAGGTGTTTACCTGAGAGAATAAAGCAATGGACATTTTTTTACTCTATTGGAGCAGTTTACATGAAGCGCTTGTTTGTCAATTAAGTGAAAATAAAATAAAGATTTTGTATTTATTTTAAAACCAAGCTATAATAAGAAATGTATTAAGTAAGAAGACCTAAAAAAAAACAACTAGAAAAAACAACCAAACTGTTTCAGTAAAAGAAAAATAATTAATTTGGAAAAGAAATGACAACTTTGGGTCAGCACTACAGTAAAAAAAAAAGTGATCTTTTTTTGGGGGGTTAGAAATATTTTAAATGTTTCAAGTAAACATAAATTCCTACAACCTCCTAAGATGTGATAACAGAGAGGAACTACTACTACTAATAACAATACTAAAAGAGAGAGGTCGGCTGGTCCTGTGGTTAGCTCACCGGACTGTCAACACACACGTCGTGGATTCTATCCCTTCCACCGACCGATTCCTGCTTCCCTACAGGAGTTTTGGGCCTAGTGGACATAATAAGATATAAAAATAATGAAATACTTGCCCCTTGCATGCAAAGATCAAGAGAGTATTCACTAATAAAAGTTGTCTTTCCTGATCCTGTGGGCCCAGTGAACACAGTTAGCTCCCCTCTCCTGTGACCTTTCAACAGTTTATTTAATATAGGATATCTTTTCCACTGAAAGGAAAACAACACCAGGAATTAACATATAATATGAGAGAAACAAAATTATCTTTATGTATAGAAGAACCCAGCTCTGTTCACACAGTAATATAATAAATGCATATAAGAAATTAGTTTAAATTTTGAAATAGTAATAGTATATTAGTTTTCTTATCTTATATATTACAGACGCTCCTATAAAAAAGATAATTGCGTCCTATGCTCATTCGTTGTCCGAGTCTAGTCTTTAATTCGATAAGTGCTTTAATGATGTTATGTTGCTGTTTTTCCTGCTTTGTTCAGGCAACTCATTCCATGCCCAGATGCCACTCGGGAAGAAATAGTACTTATATGCATTTGTTTTTGCATAAGGATGCATATTCTAACTAATCTGATATAGCATTTTAGTTTTATGTTCTTATATTTGTAAAAGTTTCTTTTTATGAACCTACATTTTTGTCAGATTTTTTAATTACTTCATCAAAATAATATGTGGATTTTAAGATAATTTATCATTTATTGTTACTCCTAATTATCTGAGGAAATGTGATTGATTATTTTGAAAGAATCCTTCAAAAAGTTATAACTAATTAAATTATTATTCAATGAGTAATCATGGCTTGCAAATGTACACATAAAAGACTAAACAATATAATACTAGGTGAAGTTATTTATAACAACTCATATAAAACATGGCCTAAGGACATGTATTTTACATCTACTGTACATTGAGAATTCTACCTGATGTCTCACATAAAATAATGGCTAATAAAGGTACCTTTACACCTGCAACGTGCTCTGTGTGCATGAGCTGAGCTAAAATCTCTTGCTTCAGGTGTGACAAGTTCACGATGGACTCGTGACTTATAGGCCTGGCTTTGTTCAGGACGGTGGTCAACTTGATCCCCTGGGATTGGGCAGTGACTGGACCTGGCTCTTCAATGCTTGGCCTGGAGAGTAAGAATAACATGATAGATAAAAATGTTGAAAATAAAATAATCATATAAAAAGAATGCTTACTAAATCAATATCAAACTTTGGCAAATAGCTTTACCCAGTGTGCGGGTCTAGAGAAAAAAAAGAGGTATGGCTATAAAATACTATTCACCTTATCACATGACATCTTTTGCTGTTCAGCTTTTTTGAAAAATGTTTGGCCATTTCCCAAGCTCTGATGTCATCACCAAACCATAAGACAATTACTTTAAATCTTTCTAAGCTTGGAAGAGCCTGGAAACAATATGGAGGTCATGTTAAAAACAACAACAGTGGCACACTAGGGGGATTGTGCGTCCAGCATAACACCTAGATCTATTTAATTTTCCCCAACTAATGACAGGTACTCATCAAAGCTGGGTAGGCTGGGAGACTCAAAAACACCTGCCAGACTCTGGAAAAAATCCTAGCCTTCCAGCCCAAGGATCTTTGGTATGCCAGCTAAACATGCCCCCTAGATGGAAGCATGAATTAATAAAAATCCTTCTTATATATTTAATCTCCAATTTTTCATATAATTACTGTAAATAATCATATCTATAAGCAATTTGTTGTTTCTTATTATTGAAATGAATTTTTTTTTTTTTTTTTACAATGATTAAAATTAACATAGAAAGACACTTGAGACTTAACAAAATATAAAGCAGACCCCCTAGCTAGAGAATCACTGCCATATAATAACAGTAAGCAAGTCAAATTTATATCCTTTTATCACAGATACCCCTTTTTTTTTAGTCTAGTTAGCCTGAATGCCAAGCAAATAAGCTTCTCTGTGATCCAGGCCTATAATTTGGAGTGATCAATCAGCAGACAAATCTATTTTCAGATATGTTTATCTTTAGGACAGCGGAAGAAGCCTGTCGCGAGCTATTTTATGTGAAACATTGTTCTTTTATTAATTATTTTATTGTTGGCTTTTTTATTTATTTTCTATATGTGTAATAATAATCTCTAAGCGATATGTCTGAGGTATGACGTGGTTGTTAGTTAAGGAAATGACGTCAGAGTATTGTTTTGTTGTCTTGGGATGAATGGCGTATTGTTGGTACTTTATAAATCACAAAGATATTGGTCTCATTATATTAAAGATTGAAGTGTTTTCTGTTGCCTTGAATTATAGAACAATTATACTCCAACAAAGCCATCAAGGAATGCAAAGATAAACACATGGAACAATATAGGTCCTTTAATTCAACCAACTTAATTGCAAGTCTTCTAAAAATGTGCCCCCTTTAGCCCATTGTGCTTAAGACCAAGGTAGCTAGCTACCTCTGGACCATCTTGCAAAGTGACGCCCTTCAGAAGACAGGAGAACAGTTCTTTAAGCAGAACCACACTTAGTAGACTTATGAAGAAAAGTTGAGATTCAATATTAAAGTAAACATAAGTTACCTCCTGAGGCAGGGAGCTGAAACCTCTAGGCAGAGATATTGCAGGCTTCTTTGTTTCCTGAGTGACGGTCATGGCATCAATCTCGCTACTGGTCAGGACAACTTCAATGCTGTTTGACTCAACCGTGTCTAAACCAAACAAACTTGTAGGACCTGACCTGGACAAAAATAGGGTTTAGAGAGTTCTTAAAAATGATTCTACACAAGCACTAACAAAATTCTAAATATTGGACACATTACCATGAACCAGAAAAGAGTTTAGAATAATGATCTAGTTTAAAATGGAAAAATGGAGTATTGATCCATAATGGTAAATAGAACATTGAACTATTCTAAAATGGGAAAATGGAGCATTGATCCAGAATGGGATATAGAACATTGATCTATTCTAAAATGGGAAAATGGAGCATTGATCCAGAATGGTATATAGAACATTGATCTATTCTAAAATGGAAAAATGGAGCATTGATATAGAACAGGATATAGGCTATTGACCCCAGCAGAAATATCAGTAAAACCTTTTTAACTCATTTATTTTTATTTTCTTTCTTCCATAGTAGTATCATTTGGTCTAAATTTGTTAGAAAGGGCCATATGTGTGTATAGAACAAAAGTTATAAAAGTTTTGTTTTTTTCATTCATTTTTAGAAGCAGTAAAAAAAACAAAAAACAAATGAGTACACAGCTTTTTTTAGATTAGCATAATTTATCAACAGCTCAAGAAACATATTTCTTTGTTTGTTCCCTTTCCGAGTAGAGTAATCCTTCTTAAAAAAAAAAAAAAACTAACCTAGGTATATAAGTTTCTCGTATATTCTGGGTCATTTCATCAACATTTGTGTGAAAGGCAAGCTTTTTCACTCCTGTGATGACATTGTTGACCAAAGATGGAAACACCACGACCTGCTGTTTTGGGTCACACCTGACACAGAATCTATCCAGTGTGGCCACGCTAAGATTCTGCAATGAGACGCAGTCAACCATTAACCTCACCATGTACCAAACAACTGTAATATATTGTCTTTCTAAAAACTGTAAAGAACCTTGCAATCATGATCCCCCACAGCCACAAACCTCTAAACCAAACATTTCTTTTATTTTAGTTGCTTCTTCCGTGTCCAGGTTTCCAAACGGCACACAGCTGTTCCAGACGTCCTTAGCTTGTGGACAGTCCACTAGATACGGCTTCACATTCTCAAGATTCTTGAAGCACTCAAAGCTGGACCTAAAAACCAAGTCATTTTTTTTTAAAATACTGTATGCCTGATTCTAAAAACTATAACTACTCAAATCTTCATCCAAAATACCTGTCAAGCCTTAATTGGCTTTTAGCTCCTTAACTAAATAGTGAAGGACAATCTTGTAGAAGTACACATAGAGCAATATATGTGTACTGCTTATATCATTAACAAAAAGGGCATTCGTTGTATACCTGATATTTTGCTCAGGTCAGTGAAGCCTAAGATATCATCAGGAGATGCACCATCCTAGAGCAGTAACAATAACTGCCTGGCCATGTTAGGGCACCTGCCTTCATTAAGGTTTGCACTCATTTCCCTTTCAAAAAGCATGGTGAAACTGCTCTCCAGTCTATAGGCAAGCAACCTCGGGGTTGTCCCCTCCTCAATGTATTAGCCCATCTGTTGACTCACCAATGGTATTTACAAACACTGGCAGCATAATTGTATTCAGAATGTAGGTCACAAAAATGGCTGTACTTACTTTTTCTTCTGACTACTGAACATAGTCAAGTTATCCTGCAAATCTGACCAAGAACCTTGTTTATTGCAATGTCCACAGACAAAATGACCTGCTCAATAGTTTAAGATAACATTTTAATAGAGTTAAAAAGATTTTTTAATATTATAATTAAAAATGCATTCTAATTATTATTATATACTAAAGGTCAAATTGAATCATAGTTTTATTGTATATGTTAGCATGAATTTTCTGTGGGTATACTTGAATTTTAGTCATATTCTACAGATAAATTTGAATTTCAGTTGTAAACTATAGGTGAACTTGAACTTTATTTCTTTCATAGAAGGTAAACTAAACTTAGAACTCTGCATGTTAAAAATTGAGGGTATAGGAATCAAACAAATGCAATCGCAGGCCTTAAAAAAAATATGAAAAAAAACCATAAAAGCTGAATAAGTTCATTGCTGATTTCAAAGTATAAAAAAACGTATTAAGACAACTTGCAAACAAGATGATGATGAAAAACAAATAATTACTCTCACCCAGTGGTTACTAAGCCTTATAAACTTATAGTGTCTGTGCCAATGAGCATTTCTTTAAAACCTGCCCCCCTCCCCCCCAAATCCCTTACCCAACACATTAAATTCTTTTTTTTTCACTGTAAAAAATTACTGATGGTGATATTTAATGATCGTGAAAATAAGTTCTGCAAAACATGGGCAAGGAATGGGTTCCCTGAACAAACCAGAACGTAACATTATTTAAAACATTAATAGAAATGCAGGACTAGACTCAAACTATGGATGAGCATATGAAGCAATAATCTTCTTCATAGAAGGAGCATCTGTAATGTATAAGATAAACACACATTACCTGATATGGAGTTAATGTAGAGTCTGTCGTGGTTGACAGCTTTTGTGGCTCTGAATATCTTTGGGCACTGGGTGATTATCATTGCATTACCAATTTCAAGAGGCATCTTCATATCAATTAGTACCTTTACAAAAAATTAGATGTAAAATGTTTTCAATGAGTACATGATAAAATGTATTCAATAATTTTGAAAAAGTTTGTACTTAATTTTTATTAATTATTATTAATTTTTTTAAATGAATAAAAAAATATAATAAGAATAAAAATGAATAATTTATTTTATTGGATCTGAATGTTAAGTAATATAGAAAGCAAACCAAATCTATTAAAAATAAAAAGTGAAGACCTGTTGGATAATGGGTGCAGATACTGGTACATTCCCAGCATTCTCTGCTTCTTTTGTAAAAGTACGACGTACAAGTCCAGTGCCAACAGTCTTACAGTGATGGCGAAGGCCGTTATTCCGAGCACATAGATGCAAAGGATGCATTGTACTGAACTTATTTCAAGGCATCAAAATATGTTTCGTTTAGCTTGAAGAAAGAAAAAAAGAAGAACAAGAAAAAATTAAATGAACATGTCATGAAATAATTACATGGTTATTTAAATCTGTACAAGCACAATTTTAACTAATGTCACCAGGGTGATATTTTTTAGTTAATGTTGTTATCAATCTACCATTTTTTAAACAAACATCTTATAAGTTTATCTTATAAGTTTACAGACGTTCCTTCTAGATAGAAGATTATTACGTCCTCTAGGCCCAAAACTCTTGCAGAGACGGCAGGGATCGATTGGCGGCAGGATTAGAACCTGTGACGTGTTGGTTGACAGTCCGGTGAACTAACCGTACTACCAGCCGGCATCCCAATGAGAAAAATGTTTGTCAATAAAAGTTCAGCGTTTTAAGTCAATAAAAGATTATATTTTCCATTTGATGCACTTGTGTATGTTTATTATTTAGGGTCAAGATTGTTATTTTATAGTAGCATTGGTCTTTGTCTTATTGGTAGCGAGTAAGAAAAGTTCGTAAAGCATCCCTGTCAGACCAATTGTTTTATAAAGCTTTGTAGCAGCATTCACAAGTTTCTGTGGCACTGGCATACTAGGGAATTGTGCAGCCAGCACATTCAATACACAGCAATCTTCACTTTGCCCCCCCCCCTCCCAACTAATTAAATGTCCACAAGAAAGTAAAGAATCAAATCTGATATAATTTAAATTTAATTTTTGTTCCCACTAAGCTTTCAATATTTTTGGCAAGGGTTTTAATTTTTAAAAGATGTTAATTACTATTTAGTGATTTTACTATGACTAATGGTGTTACTGTTACATTTGTTAGATGTGAATATAAACTTGTGACAAACCTTACACATTGCAACTTAGTACTTTTCTGAATTAGTTTTAGTTTTTTAATTATTTTTTTTCAACTCTAAAGAGTGAATAGTTCATAGTTACAGACAGGAGATCATTGCAGTTAGGATAACTGTTGCACTGTTGGCATAAGCTGCATATTCTAATGTAGATCTGTCTAACTAATGACTAATGTTAACCCAAAAATCTGGTCGAGTTTCCAAAAAATTTACCCGCTGATCAGACATGTTGTGACTGCTGGGTAATACTTACCATCAGAAAATATCGGACACATCCCATCCTTCCCCTCCTAGGGTATCCTGCCCATGTGATAGTTCCCCTATCCTATGTGTCGGGTATTTTTTTTTTCACCTTTTTATAACGGATAGTCTAATAAAATAGTCCATTACAAAACCATACAACTCTGACACCTGGCAACCCTACTTCTGATGATAGCCTATATAACAATAGGGACCTATAGGGCTATTAATTTATTTAATATTAAAAATATATTAACTATAGTACTATCTATAGGCCTATCAATTAGTATACTTACTAACATAAATTTACTATTTTCAACTACTTTGAACTATTTTTAGTATTAGTCCTAAACTATTACTATTACTTTACACTTTTAGAGAGGCAGTTAGCCTACTACTACTACAGACTAGGCTACTATTATTATAATTATTATACTAAATATAGCCTACTTACAGAGCCATGGATAAATCAGAAAAATTAAGTGGCCTAGTTCTAGTTCTAAATATTGATCTTACAAAAATACTAAATTAGTCAAATTAATTACTAATTAATTACATGCGTAACATAAGTTAGGCAACAGAGACATAACTAAATTCGGTAGGGCTACATAAATCATAAACATAAAGTCATTGTTTCGAGCTTGATTTCAAACAGTGTAATAGGCCTACTGTAATACTTTGACCTAATTTTAAAAAGCCTAAAGAAAAATGCGGGAGATGTCTTTACTTTACTGTACACAACATCAACAATATGATGAATGCCTTTTTTCATAATAATAACTAGACCTAAGCCTACTCATTCATGCGTTGAAACAAGGAAAATGTGCTAATGCTAGTTTAATTTTAGTATTTACTTTGTTTTACTCTTTTGTTTTGATATTGAACAATTACTTAATTTTTAAAACTTACCAACTATGCATCTAGTCTAGATCTATATCTAGTAGTAGGCTACGTATAATAATAATAAAAATATAGTTACATACCGGTATTCATTTTTGGGGCGTTGCAAATTTGATACATGTTTTCAAAATAAAAATTAGACGGTTCCAGTGCATATTAAAAACTGACACATCTGGCTTTCGCAAACCAAAGGCAAGCAAAGGCCAAACCAAAGGCGTGTGACTGCTGCTGAGGACTGACTGTGTGGTCGCTTGATAAATTTTTACATTAAAACGTACAAATCAAATTTATCTAAACGTTTTCGCACAAAAGACGCGCATAAGCATACGTTTTGTATACGTATTTATTTTTATTTGAAGTAGTTGATTCTTGTAATATTTAATATCATAAAAAAAACTCTTTAAATTATTTAAATGCCCGTGTTGTGTGTTTTGTTGTGCGCTAAATCCAAATTTTTACTTTTTCTGCTTTTAGTTTATTGCCATATAATTATGGTTCATAATTGCAATCGTATCTTCCGAGCAAGGATAGGCCTCATTAGCCACATGAAAACCCCTCGTACAGCCACACCCTATACTTCATAGGACGACAAAAATGGTCATCGTCGATCACGACGGACGAAATACATACATACATGGTTCATGAAATAACGTTGAATTGACAGTTGACAGCAGAACGAGAAGCCAAATAATTAGATCTGTTGATCTTTATGTCGACCTAAATTATCTTACTTAAGCACAAATTTATTTTTAAATGTATCTCTAGATATCTAAAAGGCTGTACTTATTTCACGTCTAGTTAGGGGCACAATAGAAATAGCCCGTGGGCCGTGGGAAACCGCGGCTTGGGCTGAGAAGTTCTTCCCTATTTCGTAAGCTTTCTCAACACTCGGTGACGTGTCTTAAATTAGAATTAAAATGTTGATATCAAACTTGGCAAGCAGACTATCGGTGCCAATGACTTCACATTCTACCAATCCTACTAAAATAATTTGTTCTGGTAGCTTCTACAAACTTGGTGTATTTGGGAATGATGACCGACCCGATCTTTGGAAGGCCCATTGACCCATTTTGCGCCATTCTTTCCAGCTGAAACTGCCATGGCATAGACTATAGGCTAGTTCCCTTATTAAAAAATAATTTATTGAATTTAGCTTTTTTAATGCTTAATATTAATTTTGCAAACCTTTCTGATTGGGTGGCTATAGCGACAAATCCGGCATTCGGAAGGCTACTATTGAACCACTTTTCGTCATGCTATCATAGCTAAAACTTGGCACGTGGACGTACGCCCTAGGCACCTCATTCCATCAAATTTTCAGATATCAACCTAACCCCAACCACTCAAAATCGCAGATTTTAATTATTTATTTTTTTGTTAGGCTACACTTTATGGTGCTAATAGGTAATTCCCTATTGATGAACGCGGCTGATTGATGTAGGCCTATTATTATACTAAATTATAGATTTTCAAACTTCGTACGTATTACTTAATCCTTAAATTGGTGGGTCAGCCAACGATTCTCTCCTATAGTATACAGGCTCCCTATGCTTATGACGCAACATATATTCTAAACATTTCTATTGAAAGTCAAAGTTAAAACCATTTAGAGATTTAGAACAGCATAAATTAAATGACCACACTAATTAGGCTAATATTAATATTAGGACGCAATAATCTTCTTTATAGAAGGAGCGTCTGTAATGTATAAGATAAGAATATTAAAATTAAAAAAAATCTGCGAAAATGTTCGATCTAGATTAAGCTTATACCAAAATTAGTTTTTTAAGATTGTAATATTAGTCTATATACTTTATAAACGTATTTTAACTAGATTAAATCAATCAAATTCCTCGACAATGCTTATAATATTATATCCACTCCTTCCGGTCTGGAGACAGTCTCTTCAGCTCAATTCTCTGTGGGTTCCACTTCAGCCCTTGGTCAGTAGCGTAGCCAGGGGGGGGGGGGGGGGAGCCCACCATGTCATTGAGCTGACAACTTATTGGTTAAAAATAATACAAATGAAATAAATGTTTCTATAATTTTGCTCAATTGTACTTTGTAGTTTTGTTATTTTCGTTTAGTTTTATTTATGTTTGTCTTTGGTAGACTGAAACCTACCACCAGGTATTTGTCTCTAAGAAAATTTGTGACAGCACGACATGTCTCAGGTATGATTTGTCCAATTGTCGATCTGCCTATTCTGTACAAGAAATGCAGAGACTGATAGCTGTCTCCTGAAATAAAAATGTAATAATGTTAACACATAAAGTAGGTTGTTGGCATTGATCGGGAATTTTGCTTGTGTTATAATTTGAACTTATAAAAAAACTTGATTACAAAATTAATGCCCTTCTGACTCTTGAGTAACAAAAAAAAAAATTGAATAAAATACAAAAGAACCAACCTGAAGCCAAAAATCGAAGTGTGATTGCCAGTCTTTCTCTTGTTGATATAGCCTCTCGCAACACTGTTGACTGCTTATGCAAAATAGAAGCAATCATGGCATGCAGTTCTTCGAAGTGATGAATTTCCATTCTTAAAAAGTTAAAAAAAGAATGGGAATCTTCCTGTTCCAGTTCACTTAAGAGAGCATGGTATGCTCCATAGATGGTTCGTCTTTCGATCCAAGGTTTTACCCACCATTTTCGTTTGCGTTTTCTTTGTGCTTTAAGTAGAACAGACGCAGCGGCATAGACCAAAATTACGTCCTCGTCACTACTTGAATCCATAATTGTTTGAACATAAAATGGCGCGTCAAGAATAGTCACTCTCAAAATTTTCAGTAACTCGTGATTTTCTGTGAATCGTGTTTTACGTGTGGCATGTGTGATTGTGAAACATGTATTTCTGATTCGCTCTGTAACAAGATTCTAGTGATTCGCTGAATCACGATTCCAGTCAAAACAAGATTCTTGAATATAGTGTGGCTTTAGCTTTAGCTGCTAGAAAAAGAATCGTGAATGAGGCACAGGGTTTTCTTATCACTTCATATTATTATGTACAAATTCTTAGTTATTCTATAAATCTGGAAAAATTGCTAAACGAGGGGCCTTTTTTCCTAAAATTGCGCTCCCCCTAGCGTCAAAACCTGGCTACGCCACTGCCCTTAATGAGCTATATTTATATGTTGACTGGTTCTCTTCGGGTGTGAACAATCCATTTCCACTTCCTTTTATTTTAACATCGCGTGACATAGTATGGGATTCTGAACAGCTCTCTTTTCAACCTAAAATTCTTCGTTTTTAATGAGGTCATCCTGTTTCATTCGTAGGCTCTGTCAAAAGAACCTAAGGAAAATACTTTTATTCTCTGATCTATTCCCCTTTCGTGCGCCTTCACGTTTCTAGCCCATATGCCAATACTGATTTTACACAGGTGTTGAAAACGCGTAGTTTGGTGCTGTCGCTGAAGTTTCGGTTTCTCCACATTTTCCTTACTGTCTCAGCATGGCAAAGGCTTGTCGTGCTTTGCTGATCCGGGACTTCACGTCTCCTTCTGCACCTTTAGCGGCTCTCAAAGCTCCCTAGGTAAGTACCGTAAATTTGTCTACTTCTTTAACAGCCTTTTCTTCTACCAAAAAAAAAGGGAGTGCATTGGTGGCATCTATTCTCGTTGCTTTTTTTTTTTAAAGGCTATGTTGATTAATTTTTTTTAATTTCCAGTCCAGTGGATTCGGCTACTTGTTGAAGTTTAGCTATCTTTGCCTGCATGTATTCACGAGAGTGCGTTAGTAGGTCAATGTCGTCAGCAAGGGCCATGTTTTCCAATTTCTGTGTAAGTTTCAGAAGTCATGATTCTAAACACCACAACTATGATTCTAGTCATTCAAAGTTAAAAATAAAGATCTTCCTAATTCAGAAAAATTCAAATACTTAGGAAAATGCGCTCACTCACACCAGATGAGGAGGGAAAGAAGACATCCAGAACCGACTGAATAAAGCAAGAAATGCATTAACAGCATGAACAACATCTGGAAGTCCTGTCAAAACAGTACCAGAACCAAATTAAAACTCTATAACAGACGTGTCCTTCATTTTATTCTTTAATGGTGCCGAATGTTGGCACATAACACAACATGACCTTGCAAAGCTTTCTACCTTTCACTTGAAAAACCTCAGGAGGATTTGAAAATATTATGGCCAAAGAAAATATCCAACGAAGAATTATCTCCCAATGCAACCACGAAGACATAAAGGGAGCATCTGCAAGTTGCCAGAGTTAAAAAGAAAGAGCGGAAGACCGAAAGTAACCTGGCGCAGAACATTACAGCAAGGATTAAAGGAATTTGGTCACTCCTGGGTTACGATCGGAATGGTCGCACGTGATAGACAAAGATGGAAAGACTTTGTTGCTGACCTATGCGCCAACGGCGTTACGGGCAGTAAGTAAGTAGGTAAGGAGAAATATGTGGAGAAAACCCAAATCCCTTTCGTAGTGGCATGCGGTGCCCTGTGAGTTCGATCTCGTTACTCATGCTGATCGCGTGATGCATGAAGAACTACTTAGATATCCGCGTTCTACCCTCCTAGGAATCTACAACCGCTTATACCGCTCGAATGCAGTGATAACGGCGGTGAGGAGCCTAAACCATCCAGTATCTATCAATTTCACTATAATTGTTCAATATTTTAAAAAAATACCCAATAGCCTAGCATTGGAATGACGCCCGATTTCCAATTGTTGGAAAGACTACCTCGAGTGAGTCTGCTGGGTATTCATAGATGATAGTTATGACAAAGAATGCATTAAGTCTTACTCTGTGACACCTTCGTCCTCCATATGAGAGTCTGTTGAAGTGATCTGATTTTCTGTAGAAACAGGCTACATTTCCTACATATAGCCTATTCATTGCCAGCAGCACGAGTTGGGGTTTTATTTTATTTAATTTCGCATATTTGATTACCCTTATGTTTGTGCCAATCAGACGCTTCGGACCACTTATTATTTGTAGTTTGTTTTTTCTTTTTCGATTATTCAACGTAGTATAATAGTTTGTCTGTAGCTTTTCTTCGCTCCCAAACCCAGAAACTGCCTTAGCTAATAGACAATCCGCCGTGATCAAGGCTGCTAAGGAAACCACAATCAGATCGGTAGGGCATATCAATAAAGAATCACCCACGGACCATTTCATCCTAGTAGTGTTAAGTTCATGCTTATTCCCCACCACCAGCTGTTTCTTGACATAATCAAAATTTAATTATTTGATGGTTTATGTCGCCATTTGCTTTTAAGACAGCCAAATGGTCACAACGTGGCCCAGTTCAAATGTTTAGACTTTATTGATCAGATGTTAATTAAGAGTCCAAAATATTTAGCCAGCCAGTCGATGGCACGCAGTTCTCACCACAGAATAAATATAGAATACCTATTCTGTGGTTCTCACCATACAGCGGCACGATAAAAGAGATAAGGCCGCATCTGGATCAACCACAGAGTGAGCTTTGAAAGACAGAGCTTATATAGTAGGCTAAGTTAACCAAATGCACCTGTTCACACAGAGTAGGACTGGATTAGTGAACGAGACATGTTTTCAACTTTGCTGTGAAGAGGGCACAGCCTCCTCCCAGAAGTCCAGTTATCCCGCTTGACATTCGGTCGCACCTGAATGAATCATTGTTGGAACACTTCAAACAGGGAGACCAGAACCATACATAATACTTAGGCCTACACACATGGGAAGCTGTCCATTCAGAATTCCAACACTAGGAGAGGTCATATATTTCAGAAGAATCCAGCAGTGCTATACCGTAGATCCGGGGTCGGCAACCTACGACACACGTGCCAGACTTTGCATGCAGAGCCATTTTCATTGGCACGCGTAGGCTACAACCTTCAAAAAAGTAATTCAAGTATTTTCTACGAGAAATTAAGTGATATGTCGGGATACATGTTAAGCTTTTGGCACACTGAATGATTTAGAAATCCTCCTTTGGCACACTATTATCAAGAGGTTGCCGACCCCTGCCGCAGATGATGCAGCACTTAAAACATCCGGGATGTCACTACCTCTAAGCAAGAGCTAGAGCAGTGGTTCTTAACCTTTTGAAGTCGGGGAGCACTTTTGATCATGACAAAAATTTGGGGAGCACCAAAATCAAGGAGTAAAAAAACAAACAAATACACATACGTACGACTTTTATTGAAAATAAAAGATTATAACATAAGAGTTTAAAATTATAACATGACAAACAAATTTGTAATAAACATAAATTTAATCAGTAAAAAAATAACATTGAGCAAAACTTAATTCAGAAAAATAAAAAGATTTAATGTGAAACCTGAGCTTGACGGTTTTTACAAATTTCACTGATATTAGGCCTAATTTTAAAAATAGCTACTCTCAATTCTTCATCCAAAATAGTAAGTGTTGCTCGTTTTTTAGTTTTTATGTTGGTGACTATTGAGAAACCGAGTTCACACAAATATGATTTTGAAAATTGCAACAAGATTTTAAGTGCCTTCATGGAGAGAGCTGAGTATTCTTCTTGCACAAAGATCCAAAATTCCTCCAGAACCATTTCGGAAAATTTATTTTAAGTGTACGATCCGATGATAGGTTGATTAATTCTTCTTCTTCTTGGTATGACAACTTACTATTTGATGTATCAACCGTGGCAAAAGGATTACGTATCCAGTCATATGTTTCTACGTTTATTGATGGAAAATAAAATTCAATCTTTTCTTCTAATAAAGTTAAATGCTCTGTTACTGATGAAATAATTTCGTCGGTAGTGTTATCATTAAGAGAAGGCTAGATATCTACTTTCTTTTTCTCCAACAAATGATTTTTCAAAAAAATAACTTTTTTTCCGTAAGGCTGTCAATTTGTCGGTCGATGTTAAAAAATTTTCTTTTCTTGCTTGAAGGCTGGTATTAACACAATTTAAATAATCAAAAATATCAGCTAAATATGCAAATTTAGCACACCAAATGTCATTTTGAAGATATTCCACAAAATCATCCATATTTTCATTTTGGAAAAAGGTCAACAATTCATCCTTCAGTTCTAAGAAACGACGTAACACTTTTCCCCTGGATAACCATCTCACTTCAGAATGCAAAAGCAAAGATTCGTACTTGGCTTCCATAGAGATGCAAAGATTTTTAAAGAAGCGTATTTTCAAAGGTCTCGATTTTATGAAGTTTACCATATTTACAACTTTGTCTAACACAGGTTTTAATGCTACTGGTAATGTTTTGGACACCAGAGATTCTCTGTGCAAAAAACAGTGAGTAGATATAATATTGGCGTTTCTTTTCTTGGCGAGAGTCACAAACCCTTTTAATGAGCCTACCATTGATGGAGCACCGTCCGTACAAATTCCCACACACAACTCCCATGATATTTTGAATTGTTCGAAATAGGAAGAAATAGAATCAAAGACATCTTGTCCTGTCGAACAATCGGTAAGCTCAAGACAGCATATAAATTGATTCACTATTTCGGAACGGAAATTTACTGACCCGTTTTGCAAGCCGCTGCCAAAACGACCCAACCCCCCACTATTCAAACATAAAACACTTTCTTAAATACAATTAATGAGTTTAAAAGTTAAATATTTTGTTTGATAAAGGCTTCAACTTTAATCACATATAAATTGTATTTATGTAGCATTAGTATAAGTGAGTCAAAACTTTGTTACAAAAACAGTAAAAATAGGCAAAAAGTCCGATTTTTCCCCGTTTGGACTACCTATTATAAGCATTTGTTCAGCTCAATCAGATAGAGTAAGTGAGTGAACATTAAATTTTGAGTTTCATAATTTCGCGGAGCACTTGCAACTACCACGCGGAGCACCAGTGCTCCGCGGAGCACCGGTTAAGAACCACTGAGCTAGAGGCTTTGCTTTTTGCTTCACTTTTACTCACCGCCCAAAGATTTTTACTTGAATAAGCCTCATTTTTACTTCAAAGGGCCCCAACTGTTTTGTTGAAAGAAACGCAGTTTTCAGTCCTAATTTAAATAGCTCCAACTTTTTATCATTTAAAATGCCCCACTTTTAAATTCTTAAACAGGTAACATGACTTATTCATGAAAAAGCTCTACTTTTTTATTCTTAAAATTTAACAAATGGAAAAGCAACAATTTTTATTTTAAAAAGGCCCCACGATTTGGAAAATGGGCTTAGGGGGAGGAGCCGATCCCCTTGCTCTCCCCCCTCCCTGCTACGCTACTGGTTGGGTTGGATAGGCTACTTTTGTGATTTAGTAGGCTACTGTTACACTTTGATATTTCAACAAAATAAATAACAACGCCTCGCAAACACTATCAAACCGTTTAGTTTATTTATTTAAATCTCTCTAATATAAGTTATAGACTCTAATAATTGTTCGCAAAAAAAAAAAAAACAACAACTAAAAAAAAAGACCAAAAAAAAAAAAAAAAAAAAAAAAGACAACAGCAAAGGATAAATCGAATTTATTATTAAATATGAAATTACGAATATGTCTATTTCTTTGTTTACAAATTTTACCGGATGAAGAGGATAGCGTTCAATTTACGTTTCCGCTTTTCCGCCATTAGTCTGTGTACAATTTGATGTAAATACAATTTCAATCTAGGCAATCCTGAGTTAAAGTTTGTGTGAACATTTCAGAGTTACATTTTAAAGTAAGAATAATATTTAAAATGTCCATCGGTGTACCGATTAAGGTATTGCACGAAGCTGAAGGCCATATTGTTACTTGTGAAACTTCGACCGGAGAAGTATATAGAGGAAAACTTATCGAAGCAGAAGATAACATGAACTGTCAAATGGCTAATATAACTGTGACTTATAGAGACGGACGAGTGGCTCAGCTAGAAAATGTATACATCAGAGGAAGCAAAATAAGATTTTTCGTTTTACCAGACATGTTAAAAAATGCACCAATGTTTAAAAAAGTGCAAGGAAAAGGCGGCAGTGCTGGTCGTGGAAAGTCTGCTATACTCAGAGCTCAAGGTAAGTTTAAAAAAAAGAAACATACAAATTACGTTCGGGCCTCTACTCTAGATCTATCCATTTTTATCATACAATAATACAGATACAGCACCACAAGGCTAACACTAATGTAGGCCTAGATACTCTTTCCCACATACTGAAATACCCGGTACTCGTCTCAAGCATTGTCATACTCATAGTGACAGTCTATTAAAATTTCAATAAAAAAAACAATGACTCAATGTCAATGTTATGAATGTTAGGGCCTACTCAATGTAAATTTGAATGTTTATTATCATATTATAATGCCTAATATTTAATGCCTATTTATAATGGTAGTCAGGCGCCGCTCATATATCATGTCCGGTAGCTAGCAGTAGCGCGTAGGTTGTTGGGCCTTAATTCTTAATAATATTTTCTCATAGAATCACATTCCTGATGAACATGTTAATGTTAACATCCCTAGTTGGTATCTTAGCCCAGGCCAGGGTTGGTCAATTTACGTCACCCTCATTGGCAAGCAGAGCTATTTTTTTCATTGCACACAGAAGACCCCTTTAACTTTAAGAGCTATTCTGGGCTCTTTATCAAGAAATTGAGTATTAGATCAGGATGACATAGTCATAGGCTGTTGGCACCACCGTATAGAAATATAACAGAATGTTAATGATAACAGTGTTATCCCTATTTGCACAGTCACTAAAAGTGAAGCTCGGCTTCTGACATTTTCTTTGGACTAAAGCTAGCGGTCAATAGATTCACTTCTATAGTAAAAGAAACAAACAGTTATAGGATATATATATATAATAGGCCTATATAAAAAAATAGGCCTAGATAGTTTATTTTATCTTTTACTAAAGGCTTACTGTTATTATTATACTATAGGCCTAAGGTTAATTTCATGTAATTGCCCATATTATTTTTCAACATTACAGGATTAGGCCTATGGTTTTATATTACTGATTTGAAAGGTAGCCTAGGCTTGGGTAACAAATTTGCCACAGCTACACAATTACACAATTTTAAACTGACATAATGACCATAATGTTAATAAATTTTAAAAGGTTTATATCCTAACAGTAGGCCTATTTCTTTTGTCTGAAATATTAACCTTGGGTGTTCGGATTTTTTAATTTGATGAGCAAGACATTGTATGAAATGTATGCAAGCATGAGGATTGTAACCAGGTCTGAATAATGAATAGTTCAAACAATATGGCGTCGGCATGACTTGAGGGTTGGGATAGTTTTCAGGGAGTTTAGTATTTTGTCTGTGAATGTTTTAAACTTTAATTTTGTTTACATTTTGTACAATTTTTTATTATTTTTTTTTGTTTTCAGCTGCTAGGGGAAGAGGACAAAGAGGCAGAGGTGGTGGTAACATATTCCAGAAGCGCCGATGAGTTCCTTTCCAATTGGATTCATTATGTACATAATTTTCTTATATTATATCACTTAATGTTTCATTTCCAACGTTCTTATGGATGTGTACTCATTTTTTTTATTTTATAATTAACCATTTTGCTCTGTTGTTGATGATTGTTAGACTTTGTTGGATATCAGTGAAGCGATAAAAGTAATAAATATTTTTAAATTTTACTTTAAAATGTGTGGACATATAATTTTTGTACAAATGTATGTTTTGTAGTTGTAGTGCATGTTTTGATAAAACATAAATTACACTCTATCTTCTTTTTACCGGTATATTTATAATTATATATGTGTAGTATTTCTATCTAAATCAAACTAGCAATTGGGTAGTGTTTTAAGGGCTACACTGTTGTGAGACTGGCTACCAGGAAGATTAGGATACATTCTCTTTCTGTTGTGCTAATATGTTTATGGTTGTAACTGTAAGTGTAAGGTGCAAATAAGTTATGGGGAGGGTAAGATTGAATAAACCATTTCTGGTTTCTCTTACTTTCTTGTTCGCTAATTCTAGTATTAGCATACTCCCTCCTGCTGCTCCATACATCCAATCATTCAATAAATTAAATTTACAGTAACTGCTTTCCTTTTCTTATTTACTCGAGCTGTCTATAATTGTGGTATAAAATTTTTTTATTGCCCAAACATTAATATTAAATTTTATTTTTTATACTTAACTTCTCTTTAAAGAGTTAAACTTTTGTAACCTAATATTGTTAGGAAAAAGCTAAATTATACAATTTGGATGGTTATAGAATTTATAGCACATTTAATTTATACTGTATATGAATATGAGCCCAAGTCAAAAGGTGTTTTAAGAGAAATATTTCATATTCACAGTCACAGAGAGGTGTAAAAAATGCACTTAAGTATTGTTAGAACCTTCCTACACATGATTTGAATAGTGGGAAGATAAGTTATACACTGGAAAAGACACAGTGATGAAAAACGCAAAACAAGAAATGGCTGCTATAGACATCTTGGTGTCACTTAGGACAAATGACAACAAAAAATTGACTTCAGAAAAAAACATAATTCTTGATAAATTTCTTCAAGAATTTAACACACATATCTCCATACTCCATAGCCTATATTTATGATATTCAAGAGTATTACTACAAGTTACAAGCATAGGAGTTGCAAAAGAGGGGGTTTAGGAGCATTAACTCCACTCACTTGAAATGACAATTGTCCTAAGCAACACTATTTATTTTAACCCATGTAAAAAAATTATCCCTGCATCAATTTGAGCAAACTTTGTGGCAAATAGTTACCATATTTAAGGGCTTCTTGTATTCACCAAATGAGTTTGAGATACCGGTACATATAAAGCTCCTAGGTTATTGAAATAAAATCTAGAAAAATTGCATGTAATTAGTCACTTAGAGTCACCGGCAAAAAACCTTAACATTCTCATCAAAAAATGTGTTTTGAGACATTTTTTAATCAACCTAGGTCAAAATGCTATCTCGTTGTCCATGTTTGGTGTGAACTAAGTCCAAGATTTAACCATTTAATTATATTTTGACCCTTTAATAATAATAGCGATTTTAAAAATATCAGTTTTGAGGTACGACCTTTTAACTTGGGCTCATATATATAAGTACGGTATAATAATAATAATATACTTTATACATTTGGATAAAACAATTAGGGAAATAATACAAATGCTCATTGTGACTCTTAATAGTAGAGGCACTTAATTTATAGTAGTATAGTAGGCCTACCAATATTTTGAATGTCTTGTGACACAATTTATACAATTTTAGGTGTTAATTTTTAAACATTTACTATAATTTATACTATAAAATGAAATTGAAAGCCACTTATTTTAGCAACAAGGGTTCTTGATATTAAAATAATAAATTACACTTAATTTTAAGATAGGCTCTTACTCTAAATTATTTTGAAATTCCCAGACTAAAACCAATTTATACTCACAGATAGGAAATTTCTTACTGTTGCCGGTAACAAAGTTAATGTCAGTAAAAAGTTTATATTATTATATATATATTTTTTTATAGCAGTATTTTTTTTAAAGTACTTAAAAAGCATGACTCTCAAAAGTACAGGTACCGATACATAAATAGTATTTATCCAGTTTAACAAATAATTGAAGTATTTTCTCAATGTTTTGTCCATTTTGTGGAATTCACAATCTTTCCTAACACTAACAGTTATGAAAACCAAGTAAGATTTGATCATAGAAATTAATAGATTATAATAGAATCGTAGTATTGTTTTTGGTTAAAATCAGCTCCCTGTTCAAAGATAAAAATAATAAAGTATAAAGTCAACAAAGCATTTCAATTGACTGTCATGAGTTTTTATTCAAAAAAGAATGTCAGGACTACTGTTGTTGATATGACCAGCTAAATAATAATTTATAACAAGAAGACATACTTGATACATACAATGAATCAGTTCTATGTACAATGAAAAAAAAATGCTCCCTTTCTCTCTTTAGTCAACAAGTTTAAATGAACAAAAATAAACCATCACAGATTGTATTTTATACAAAAAGAAAACGTTTTAGGTATATTTTTGTTCAATTCCTCCACATTCACCCTAGTTAATACTTGGTGTCACCATCAACCCACAGGTATATATATCTACATATGAATATAGATAGTTATAGGTTTGTGATGAAGGATGGGGCGAAAAAGGCTGTACAGTTAGACAATTGGTGATCTAAACCAGCAGGTTTGTTTAAAATCACTACATTTAAGCCTCAACAAATCAGAGAACAATGGAAGGTATTTGGAAAATTAAAAAAGTTTATTTTTAACAGTTTCACAACCCCAGAAAATATTTCTTAAATGAGATTATTTCATTCCAAAAGTCAGTTCAAATTCAGTATAGAATGGGAATGCGTTAAAGCCAATTGACATATTTCTTTGAAATAATTAATATTCAATTTTTAAATTTCATTTTGTTCTTTTTTTTAAAGCTTGCATCATCTTTAAAAAAAATATATTAAAAAGTGTGTAGAAATCATTGAAAAGAAATTCATGTTAACAACATAGTGTAGGACTAGCGTTGTTTTGTCCACTGAACATATAAATATTTGTACAAAACCATTAAGACAGTAGTAAAAATGCATGTGGCAAAAACTGACATGTAATAATAATAGATATATAGGCCTATATAAATATGGGATCTTCAATGTAAGGTTAGCATGAACTTTTAGAAATGTACTAAAACAACTGACATGATAGAAAAAATATGAAAAGTTAAAAAAAATATCAACAAAAGCACAAGAGAATGATTATTTACATTCGAGGTCGCCATTGGAACATGATTTGTTTTATTTACACAAGCTGTATGGAGAGGAAACACAACAAATTTAGCACACCATTTTGACTAGCTGTACAGACTTCAGTTGTGAAAATGTGTTGTAAGCCTTGTTGATGACGATAACAAATGGATTGATTCCAGTACTGCAGTAGTTACTTGATATGCAGTTAGACAGGCAGGTTCAACATTTTTACAAATAATATATATATTTACAGACGCACATATACAGCCTATATATATATATTAAATATATAAAGTTTCGACTTCGCATATACATGTCAAATAACTGTGCTGTAAGCACACAATCTTGTAAAAATAAAAGAAAACCAAATAGAATAAATGTACATCTCAACTATTACGGTTCATCTTCAACATCAACAGCTTTAAAAATAATTTTGTGAGACATCATCACAAGAAATCTTTGGTAAATATTATACAAAGAAATAGCATTTATTAGAAGAAAAAAAAAGGGACAGCAATGCTAAGAATATCAAGATGTTTATAGATTGCTTGTCCATGCATTACAATTTACAGAGAGCTGAAACATAATTTGGCTGAATACATATTTTTCCGCTCCAATCAGAATAAGGACACTCCTTACACAACTTAAGAACAACCACATTTGGACTGGGTATGCTCTGAATGAAATAATAAATGAATAAATGCAATGATCTTTTACCTTTTTAAAATTTACTTTATTGCTAGGCATTCATAAATTTTCTATGGCTTTCGTATTACTGGTGTTGCCAAAATGTCAACAGTAACATGAAATAGAGCAGAGAAGCGATATTGCATTAATATTTCCAAAAACACAGAATGAAAACATTTTAAAGAACTAAGAAAATGTATATTTAAGTGCCTGCAATGAAATATGCTGCCATTTTCTGCACAGCATTAATGCACAACTTCATCTACCATTCCTATTTTGAAAAGGGTTAAGAAAAAATCTAACTAGTGTCATTAAGAAAATTCAGAACTACAATACAAACAAAACGGTAAAACAATAGATGATTAAAATACCCCTTTCATAGAAAGAGGTAATCTCTTCAAAGCTTCATACAAATTACAGTGAACTATTCAACATACAAAGAATTGATGGAACAGAGGTGAAATGGGAGGGCGTGATGTGGGGAAGGGAATGGGCAATAAGAAGATGTTTTAATGTGTCTATCAAAGATCATTAACACTTACATGAAATCAATTTACTTTAATCATACATTGGATATACAAATAATTTGTGCACTAGCTGCCATATCTTGTTTTCACCTTGTCATACATCAACACACAAGAGACAACTGTTTCATAGGCTACAAATGATCAAAGCTATTTTAGCTGTTATTGTTATTATCATCTTTCAATGGAATCAGATCATTAGTTATCTTTCAGATTCTTGGTATATAGCTTTCATACAAATAAAAAAAATATGCGCAAACTATATAAATCAGAATTACACAAAAAAGAAAACTCGTTTCCAAAATTTTTCTTTGTATGTTTGATGATATATATATTTATATACAGTAATTAAAAACATTCTTCTTTTTAATAAATAGGGATGTGTTTTACCCATGTAATTAATGAATTTGTTTTTCTTGTACAAAAAAAAAAAGGTGTTTGAAATCAGTTACAGATGGTGCCATATATAATTATACACATATGCAACATTTACATCACGAAACACTTGGGCGATCAAAATGTATCCTTTTTGCCATTTAACAATGTACGCTACCAGTAAACACAATTGAAACATTTTTCTTCCTCCTACTTGCCTTCTATTTTTTTTTGTTAAATAATAAAAAATGTTTCAGCCAAGAGAAAAACAAAAACCCATTTAGCTAAGTTCATGTTTTTGTTTGCTTAGAACGTACTTCTTAGACTGGTTACAATGTATGTACATAAAAATTGATATGAATGTGGTCAGTGTGCACGGTCACCTTGAAGCCCTATTACTATTACACAAAAGTGTGAAGCGCATGGTATAACTGCATCAACACAACAAAGTGAACTGGTAGGCAAGAGCGGCGGTCATTGAGTACTGGGTCGAAGGTTAGCCAGGAAAGTGAGTTGTAGTTTTCCAGTACGTATCTGTTGAATTTTAAAAATGTAAAGTATTAGTATATTTCCTGTCTGAAAACTTACAAGCAACATGTTACTAAGTATTAGAGTAATTATGACCACTATCTATCGCTAAAATGGTATTGAGTAAAGAGCCTTACTGTCTTATAACTTCTATCCATTGCAAAACATCTTATTGAGTAAAAAGAATACTACTGTTTCATCACTTCTATCTATAGACTTGTTATTGCTCTATTTCTTACCTGAGAACATCACAGGTCATGTGAGAGTCCAATGCATGAGGCTTACTTCTGTTGTCTGTTTTATGGAGAATGTCATCATGTCGAGAGGATTCGTGAATGTGGAGGGCAGACTAGACAAAAGTACACACACACAAAAAGAAGATATAACATGCCTTTCAACATCAGTTGAGTTAACTAAATGTATCAAACTTAATAGCAATGTAAAAAGAAATCACACAGCTTACTTTAAAAACATGTGGACTAACAAATTCATTTTCAGGGCAGGCAGACCAAAACCACTTGGGCAAGGGTCCAGGTGGGGCTGTGGAAATGTAATATCCCATTGCTAATGGCTGTTGAAGAAGGTTGAAGTCATCTTGTGGATCAGACTGGTTTTCTATCATGCTCTGTTGGTATACAAGAGAAATGTAAGACTGGTTCTATATGTTTACAAATTGAAGCACTAACCTAATCCCACAAATACAAGATGTGAGTAAGAAGTATGGAAGGCTTACAGTAGATGGTCCATTCATCCTGAGATTCTGTCTGTTGGCATTACTTATTGGGGAGCCTGGTGGTGAGTTTGTAGGAGCATCAAAGTTATCCCCAAAGAGGTCCAAAAAGCCTATGTCTTCACCCATCTGATGAATGTCTGAGAAGACATCATCCAACTCAAAGTGTGAGGCTAGATCATTCTGTGGATCCTGCTGCAAAGGGTTGGCATTGACCTGTTATAGAAATAGAGATATTTAAAAAATTTTAAATTCAGAATTAAGACATTTAAACAAATTTTAAACCAAATAATGTGTACATGTCAAAACCAGGTCTAGTATATAAGCACAATAAATAAAAGATGATGTTTAAATAGAGGGCAGTGGTTAGGGCATCAGTTGTGCTCAAAAGAAGTTTAAGAAATGAGAACTTACCTGAGCCGTTGCAGAGGTAGGGAAGACTAGAATGTGTGTTACACTGGCATCACGTGGGGTCTGTAATGGAATACTGCTGCTTTGTTTTTCTTCTGGTTTCATTGCATCAGCAACAACCTGAGAAAAAATAATTACAATTGAAGTGTGAGCATTATTAAAGTAAGTAGCAAAAAATAACCTGACATTATCCATTCCATTATTTGTATATAAAACCCTATTTTTATTTTATATAACTTGTATATAAAACCTAAGTAAAGACATTTATAACTAATTCAGTTTAACACTAACATTAGCACAATTTAAATGTTTAACATTATTAGAACTTGCAAGTATAGTAGATACAATTTTATTTCTTCTGTTAATTGTTCTATTGAAGTTAAAAAAAAAAAGGAAAAAAAGTCAACTCTTACTTGAAAGCTTGGATGTGTTTCTATAGAGGTGAGGCAAACGCTAAGCACACACGGTACTTCCGAAGGACCCATCACCGAACACTGACCACACATATCTTTCAATCGACGAGAGGCACTGTGCAAATTTTTCTTACTCAAGAGACCTGACCAGCCTAATTAAAACAGTAATAATAATAATAATACAATAAATAGCAATACTTTAAAACGTTCAACTAAAATACACCCTTTAAAAAAAGAAAGCCAGAAATCCTATTGTATGAGTTTACCTTTGAGCTCTCCATGTCCCATTCTACCAAATCTGCCAATAACAAGTCTGGTTGGGTAGCAGGTAAGGGAAACTACACTTAGTATGAAGTCCCAGAGTTTCTGAAGTCCTGGCCTCCTTGCTGATGCTTTCTTTCTACGATTCCTGAGAAGCAGGATGATCATGAATGTAATATATTTCAATGTACACAGTGCTGATACTTTATTTCTAGGACTTGATTTACCTATTGTAAATGAGTAAAGTTTTAATCAAATACCTGTTTGGTATCTCTATATTGATTGTACAATGTTCCATGAGTTCTCCCTTCTCATCAGTACAAACAGCCAGCAGCCAGCGTTGGTCTTCGGACAAACAGTAACCACAGAAAACAATAGACTGCATGTCTGTCTTAGCTTCCATTATTTGATTCTGCCTGCTCTTGGTGGATGCCAAGATGTATGGTGGACTATACAACTTCATATTGTCTATAATATTCTGAGAATAAGACAGAGATAAATAATTCCATCAAATATTATAAAAGTTATCAACACTTAGTTATGGCATATTAATGAAATGGAGAGAGAGATATTTAAGACTATTTACCCCTTTCCGCTTCAAGAACTGCTCAGCAGCAGCAGCTGGGCCAAACCCTGTTAGTGATCTCCCCATGATGCTGTATCCTATATTCCATTTGCATGAGGTAAATACAGAAAAAGCAATGGATTTTAAAGTTTGTAGCTTGTTGGCACTGTCCTTGTGTTCCAATATGGTGCGTAATGGTACCAGCTAGAGTTGATGAAAATAACAGAAAAAAATTTAAGTCTTTCAATAGAAGCAGCACGTGTATAATAATAAGATAATAATATAAATATTGAATTCTTAATTAACAAACCGATATGAATGTAAAAGTAATGCGTTAGCTAGTTTTTGTTAATTCAGGTAGCCAGAAGTTACCTAGGTGTGTGTTTGACAATTCTCTGAATAAAACAATACAGGTTATACAAGGGTATGAGAGCTAATCATTTACCTGTAAACTCAAGTTGTTGGCCAGGTGCTCGGGCAAGGCCATCTGCTGGTAACACCTGAGCAACCCAATCATGGCCAAACGTGAAATTGAATCTCCATCCTGGCCATATGAGAAAGGATCAACTAGATAGACTACAATGCCAGGTGCTTCAGTGTTACAGTCCTCTCCAGTTCCATCCATACTTTCATGCTGGCTATCTTTCTGCTGAGAACTGCTATCAGTAGGGTTTCCATCTGTGGGCAAAAAACAAAAACACATCAACATGTGCATAAGTATGTGTAACATTTTCATCAATTTGATCTTGGGTTTATTACCTTTTTAAGTTAGAAAGTCAGATGTCTTACCTTTATTATCATCAGCAGGTTGACCAGCCTGAGCAGATCCTGTTGAATGACCAGAGTTCTGTTGATTATCTGGAGTTACTGGCCTAGCTGTGTTGGAAGCAGGCTCTGGCATCTTAAATTGTGCTTTGTGGGAGCTGCTGGAGCCTTGATCAAACATGGACTTATCCCAATTGGTCTGACATAAAATAGGTCCTGTGTGAAAAAAAGGTCTAAAATTGAGCCAAAAAATAGTATAAAAATTAAAAGAACTGTCCTGCTTATTGTGTGTTCAAAATAAAGTATTAGGATATTCATACATTTGTTTAACAACTTATACATAGACGTACCAAGATTGTGTTTACAAACTTGTGCATATAGTTTTAGTTTGGATGCAATGTTTGAGTCACCTGTAAACATTTAAAAACGCAGTAAGTAATTGAGTAATAAACAAATAACACTTGAGTAACATAGACAAGCACAACTTTTGATAGGCAAGTTATCCTAAAATTTAAGAAACTACTTACTACTAGAGTGTATTAAAAAAATCATCTAAAATGTTATACCTTGAGTGAATTAAATATGACAAACCTAAAAAATTAAACCAGTCATCCACCGGCTCATCCATAAGCTTTGCTGCAGCACTTTTCCCAACTCTCAACACACCATCTCGTAAAGGCTTATTGATGGCGCAGTGCCTTCCCAGCCTGCACATCTCGTACACTGTGCTAAGCTCTTTGAAAAAAGCCACAACATGCTGGAGGATGAATTCATTATCTGGGGCAACCACAACATACAGAACATCACGCATTCTCCCGTAGGGCTCCAAAAATTGTTTGTCCTAAAAATAAATGTGAATCACCTGTTATAGTTGAATTAGTTGACAACACATATAATACATAAATGAAATAAAAAAAGCTTCAGTTTCTACTGTTACGTTATTGCTAAATTAAAGGAAAATGAAATCAAACGTACCCAAAAGCGTATGCTATATGGAGATACCGTTAACCAGTCTCTGTCATGGCCCACCAAGAAATGTGGAATTGGTTGTGGTTCATGGTTTTCTTCTGTGCCTAATTTAAAAAAAACATAAACAATACCAACAATAGTACAAACAATGCTTTTATGAAAAGTTTTTTTTATGAAATTATATATTTTTAATGCAGTTCTTTTGCACTAGAATTGATAGGGGATAAGAATTGAGAGTGTAAATTAATATAAAATTCTGCCATGCAGACGCTTTAGGCTTTTAAGGTCATGGGTTGATTAGCTCAGTATTATGGTAACTTGCGCATTAATGAATCTTGCCTAAGAAATATAAATAACAATTACGAGGCTGGCTTTTGGCAACTTAGTAGTAAGGAAATCAGCATCAGTTAAAACTATTCAAAGTGCTGGACATGTCTTTCATAAATACTTATTCATTGAGCATAGCTTTTATTAGAGGGCTGCAGAAAGTCTATGGGAAACAATGGTGTCATAAGGCACAAGTTTATGTTAATAAATAAAATAATACAAGAGAACACGAAGGAAATTTTAAAATTTTCATTTGGAAACCAAGAAGATTTTTCTACAAGAACCTTACCTCGTCCAGCCAAATCATGGAAATCTTTCCAGCTTATGGGACCTTGAAGAGTATAAGTGTTTTCCCATAATCTGGTGACACGTTTATTTTGTATAGCAGTTTGTAAAATAGGATGCAAGGACTTTAGACACTGGATGGTTTCCTGTGTATTGCTTGGAACACAACCTGGTCCTAGAGGTAAAAAAATGATACTATTGAATGATTGAAAAAAAAAAATGATTAGAAGCATAGTACATATATTGCGGTAACTAACTTTACCTCTAAGGTAAGGCCACTTATGCATGAAGTTGCCTTTCAGAATAGGATCATCATATCTGGCAAAACAATGATCCATGGCTTGTCTTGCAACTTCCAATGCCTGACTTACAACGTCATTTGCATCTGGAGAAATGAAAAGAAAATAGACTAGTGTAGAGTTGTGCAAATTTAGACACTCCTGATCAAGTGGTAAATGGTATAGAAGTTTTACCTCGAATCTGCAAGGTGTCAACAGTGGACAGCTGATGAGACAAATCTGTTGACATGTGAAGTAGATTGAGGTGATGGCTGCCTATACAAGAGATAAAAGGTGAAGCATACTGGCCCAGAAGTTGATTCATCACCTTTAGTCAGATGAGAAAAAAACAAAAACAACAGTAAACAACCTAAAAGTTCACTATCAATGCTTACAATAATAAACCTCAACTTAAAGTCTACCAAGCCTTACCGGAGATGTTATGTCTTCTGGTTTGGACAATGCATCTCCAATACCTTTGGGCAGGTCACTGTTTTGTGTTAAGGACGACTTGCGGTGATCATAGCGGTCATGGCGAAGGCCAGTTATTTCTATTTCATCTTCATAAAACAAGCCAGAATTATAGCCAAATCGTCTATTGACTGCAGCACTAAAAGCACAGCTGCACTTGAAGCCTGATGATGACCCTTTGCTTGTGTCAGGCAAATATACACTGACATCACTCCCTGTCAATTACAGAAAAAGGTTACTGTAGTGCATGACTGCAGTAGCAGTTTGACTTATTTAAAAAAATAATTTTTTATTAAACAGAAACTGGAAAATTTCAGCGCAAATTTTAAGCTTAACAAAGATAAAATTTATAAATCTATATACAATATGGCACAAATAAATATGCTTCCCTTAAATCTAATGTGCAAATTACTGTTAAATGTTTATGATCACAATTTTTATTTTTCAATTGCCTGCTTCTCAAAAGCATAATAATTTACAATCATCATAAATGAAAACGTTTTCACCAAAATGTTATCTCCCATTCTCTTTATGATTTCTGAAGTGAATATAGACAAAAAGGTTTAGAATCCCCTTTGTTAAACTATTTGTTAAACTACAATTTGACAAAGCATTGCTTACCATTTATATCAGCATTACAAACACATATAGTACAGCTATCAAAATTGTGATCTTTAAATAAGTTTAATATGGAATCACACAATAACACATTCAGCAATAAACTGTGGGCCTGGAAAAATACAATCAGAGAAAAATCAATAAAACATTTTTTTTCTGTTTTCTGGTTTAGAAGTTAAAAGAAATCAAAAGAAAATAAATAAATAGCTTCAAATGTTTAACTCAACAAATTTTCAAACTCCTTACCTCAGGCAACTGGCCATTGGTGCCGTGATTGTCTATGGAATTGTTAGTTTTGTTGAGGTAGGAGGAAGAGTTAGATGCAGGTGAGGTCAACTCGTAACTAAGTGGCGTTCTCTGCTGACTATTGCTGTAAATGGCAGGACTAGCATCAATTCCTGATCCAACAGTGCGTATAGATGAGATATTTTCTATACTAGGTAAATTGATATAGTGCCTGAAACAACAAAATTACATCATCAATTTTTCAAGCATAAAGCAGTCAACTTCTTATTCTAGAAATATAGTGTCAGTTTAAAAAAAAGTTAAATAATTATTTAAGCTGTTTATAATTTTTCTTTAGATTGTAACAATTTATTAAAAAGAAATCAAGGAATAATTACATTTTCTGAGAATTCTGAAGATCAACAGGAGGTATTGGGCAGAAACTGGATTTATACTCGGGTATAGTGGGCAAAGGTGAAGACCTGCCACTGGGTAGTTCAACTGCTGAGTATTTTGATGCACCAATGGTCTCAGCAATTATTGGTGGCACAAACACATCACACTGGAAAAATCATTACAGATAAAGAGATTTAAATTACAGTGACCAGATATAGATCTAAGTGAACGAGCTGAAACCAAACAATATCACGTTTGGCCATGAAACCAAACAAAAAAGTATGGACAAATATGAACAAACAAATATGGCTTAAAAGCAAGTATGAATGACAGCACATTGATGTATAAGTATAATCAGAAAACAAGATTAAAGGTGGTAGGAAAAATGGGAATAACATTTGAATTAAACCCCAAAAAATGAAAACTTACTTTAATATGAGTTATAGTTTCAACAATAGGAGGGAGCGAGTTTTCTATAGAATTATGGAAAGCCACTGCAGAACCCGATGTGAGAATGCCTTCGTTTGTGACATCAGTCATCGTCTCTGGAGAATGAGATTTGTTGGTTTCATGTGACGGTGGAGTTGGGTACATATGACCAAGATCTAAAGCTGCTGGACAAAAAAAAAGCAATGTCATTAGAACTCATACAAATAAAAAGTTAGAGTTAAATTGCACTTAACTTTTTTTAAATAACAAAATAAATGAATAGCTTCAATTATAAAATGTAAGTAAATTCTTGAGTCAGCAAACTTACGAATAATCCCTAGAGTTCCATTTAGTATTCTCATAGGTTTCAGATCATCAGTAGACTTAGTGCCGATACCAGAATCAGGAGCCTAGAGTGGACATACAAAATGTTTCATAAATTCTTTTTGGTTATTTGAGTACATTTCACTTGTACAGGTTTTTCCTAGTTTTAAACAGTTGTTTTAATTGACACATGACAAAATGAAGAGATAGATATGTCAACTTACACCTCCATCATCATCATCTTCTGAGTCAGACTGGAAAATGTGAGCTAAATCTTGGTCAGCACCAACCACTCTAATGTCCCTTTCTCTTGTCAGGCTACCGCCTGGAGTCAAAGGAGAAGTCAGGTGGCCAAGTTCTAGTAAAAAAAACAACAATAACCAAAAAACATTAAAAACAAAATATCACATGAGTGAAGTAAATGTAAGTTTACAAAGAAATATCCTTGATTGGAACCACCACAACAAAAAAAAAAACAACAATAACTCACCATTTGTTGGTTCTTCTTTAATAGTTACATCTGTTATACCCTGCCGTGATGAGGGACGAGAATCATCATCCTGTTCAATAGAAAACATAACTTCAGATCTCCACCAATGGATTATGCAAACATATGAATCATATGTCAAATTAAGCAATTTAAGTGAAAGGTGCCTTATAAATAATTTACAGATTTAAGAACAAAAGATTCATATGAAAGTAGGGGGTACCATTTTCCCTAATGGGGAAGATCTGTCATCTCTACTAGGCCTAGATCGTATAGTCACCGTTTTCGGATCTTTTGAGGCTTCGTCTGAAAATTCGTAAATATCTTCTGATGGGCTTTTTATCATGGGGGTCGCTCGGGAATTACATGCAAAGCTTGGTGAAGGAGTAATCAAATCGCCAGATAAACTATCACTTAAAAGTTCATATCTTCCTTTTTTCAAAGGCAGATCAATCCTGTTGAAAGCAAAAAAGATAGATGTATTTATTCAGCAAGAAGAATAAAAAAATAAAAGTTTTTAAAGTACACAAATATATTATGGATACCTTCAATTACATTACAATTTTTAAAAAATGCTTAAGCATTGAAACTAAGATTTGCCATTACTATTATTTTAACCAATTATAAAGTAAGTTGAAATGGAAATTTAAAATTTGCTGGCTGGAAGTGAGTAGTCTAATGTTGATTTAGATTTATGTGTCCATGTCAGGAAACTAGTTCAGATGCAACTAAAAAAAAGTACTACATATTTTTCAGGAAGAGTAAATTAATCCCAAACTACAGTGTAGGACAAAATTATTTTTCTTCCAAGCAATCTTAATCTTTAATTATGAAGTTTTTTGTGTGTTTTGCTTTTAAATAAAGTAATTCATATTTTAATGTCACATGTGATAATAATAATAAATGCCAATTATCTTAATGCATTATAAATACATTTCATGTATGTTTTAGATTTGAAACAGTGTTTAATGATTTTCCCCCTACTGTTTTACTGAATAGTAGCTATAAAATAGGAATATTACAAAAATTAATACTAGGAATAGGCCATATAAATTTACTTACCACATATTTAGGGAATCAAAATTATAAAGTGAATCCATTCCTTGTTCTGTATCACTGTCTGAGCCTTTGGTTGGCAAACTGGGACGTTTTAAATTTGTATCAAAAAGTCTTTCATGCTGCTTTTCGGAAGACACTCTCTGCTGGTGAGAATGCACCCAGTGACTGACACTCTCAGTCTTGGAGATCACAGAGCTCCAGGAGAACTGCTGTGAGTCTGTGGGCGCTGGAGCAGATGAAAGAGCAGAGTTCACCTTGGCTGCTGCTGTTGCAGAGGCATCCTCATTGACAGGTTTACTGTTGGCATCAACCACCACAGTCACACCATTAATTGCACTATTTACAGAATTGTTTATAAGACTACCGGCACAAGTCACTGATATATTTGTATTGCTGCCCACATTCCCTGTAGTACTTAAAGAATTATTATTAAGGTTATTGCTGCCGATTGCTGTACTATTGCCCACAACATTAGTCACACCAGCTGATGGTGTAAGGTGGTTAGTGTCACCAGAAAGTGCCCCAGCGCCCGCCCCTGCCAGGAGGTTCAACGGCCGGCCACCACCGCCATCAGCTAAAAATTTGCTGGGAGGGTGGGGGCTTAAGGTTGGCATAGTAGGGTCCAGTGTAGACGAAGCTGGAGGCTGGGGCTCATCCAGAGGAGACGGAGCCGAATTTGGAGTGTCTATGGGCACAACACTATCGTGCATAGGTGTGCTACTTCTGCCCTGAGGTGTAGTGTTGCTGCTACTACCACTAATGATGGTAGTAGTACCAGTGGAAGAGAAAGCCGGGTTGGGTTGAGTCATAATTCGCTCCACATCAAACTGAAGTAAGTCATCCACCTGGTGCCCTCGTCTATGAAATGGAACAGGATTGCGATTGATCCTGCTCAACTGGCGATCCATCTTTTCATTTTTGTCTCCTTTCCCATGTTTCCCTCCAATTGCATTTTTCCCTTGAACCTTTTTTCTGTGCCTAGTAAAAAATAAAACAAGGAAGCATTTAGTTTAGACCCCTATGAGAACCTCTATTAGTTCCAGCCAAAGAATATTCAAGAGTCCTATTCTATTACTGAGCTACAAGTGCGTCAAGACGTAACAATTGTCTCTCACCTAACACAGTTGCAGGTGACTTTACTGGAAGGGTCTGCATAGTTCCACACCCCAACAGTTGGCGGTTGCTGCTGATGGGACTGGTCTTCATTATTTATTACTTCAGATAATCTGCTCAAGGCGAAGGGAATTTTTCAGTGATCAAAACAATGTAAGTGACTGCACACCGAGCACATTACAAGAGCATCAAGTAATCTGCTAGATACTATGCTAATTACAATCACAATCATTTTAAAATCTGTGTTTTTTTTCATACTGTTTCTGTTTTTTTCTATACTTTAATTTACTTTCTATAATAACAGAGCACCAAAATAGATAGACTAATGCTTTCCACTATCAATTTCAGAATTTGAACATAATGTAGGAATTGTCAATAATGTGTTACTGATCTGCAGATATGTTTGAAAAGCCACCTATAAACCAAATATTACCATTGTAGGCTAAATTGAATACAACACATGTTGTTCTACCCTCATCACATAATATATAACATAAAAAAAGAAAAATCTTGTAATTTTACTTTATAAGAAAAATAAAGTTACAATAACAGGGATGCCAGCAGGCCCAGACAAATAAGCCTGACACACAATTTTTTTCTCTCCAAAAACTAATATGCAAGCTTGAACGCACGACAATACACATGGTGACACAAACCATAGCCGTAGATTTTCTAATAGCCTGAAATCCAGCTTTAGCCGGAAAACATAAAGCTCTTTACAAATTTTTTTTTTTTTTTTTTTTTTTTTACAGGGATTAATGTCTGGTTTACAAGCACAATTGTTATTTAAAACTAGTCTTACAACCAAAAAACCCAGAAGAACTATGAATACAGAAAAATGAGCTATTACCTTTTACTATGTGAGGCATTTAAACAGGCGTCTTGCCAGACTTTCTCTGCAATATGAAAGCTTAAGGAGTCAGCTTTGGAATCGCTTATAAATTGGGTGCTCTCTGCCTGTCCTGGCACAGCACCTACCAGAGGGGCTATTTTTATGCCATGGTGATCCATCCCCATGCTGGGGTCTACTGGAGAAGCAGGGGGAGAAAACTGGGACACAGACCTCGTCAAAGATCTGTTGTGGCCTGGAAGGATGGAAGTGTGTATGGGCTGGAGGACACTGTTGCTGCCATTCATTTCCTCATTGTCACATACCAAAACATAGCAGGTTGGATATCTCATTCTGGTTCCTCCTGTAAATTAACAAAATAATTAGCAAGTCTATATCATGAAATTATTGTGTGTTACTAAATAGATGATGATCCCATTATTCAATGAACAAAATCTGAATGGACAAAAGTGCTTACCAACAATGACCTCCACCATGTTTGGCATTTTACTGTAGGCCTCCTCTTTGATGCAATCCTTGATGGGATAATAATCTGCCCAGTCTTGAAACATTTTGGCAGAGGTGGGATTGTGGTCATTCTCAGAGTAAGTCACACCGGTCAACACACCGCACAGACCATGAGGGGCCAGAATAACTAAAAAGTAAAAAAAAAGAAATTTTGGTTATAAAAATCGTGTTAATTCTGTCGCCTGTTTTGAACTTCAGAGAAGAGAAACAGAATACTCTGCACACATCTAACAGATAAAAAGAAAATAATGCACAATCTACACATAACAGAGAAAAAAAGAAAATACAACCTTAACCCACATGTAACAGAAGAAAGAAGAATACAAAGCCTACATGTAACAGAGAAAATAATAAAATCATACTTCATCATCATCATCATCTGTCCTTTGGGTTTCTTGTGGAACATAGGGCAAATAATACTTAGCCTATGTTTAACAGAGGAAAGAAGTCTACAAAAGTAATATATATAGGCTAAATATAACAGAAAAAAAGAATACACATACTACATGTTATAGAAACAAGAAGAATACAAAACCTATTTTCTACATGTTACAAATGGATAAAGAAAAGAAAACTTACACAAGTAGACAGAGACCTTGTTGGTGAGAGAATAAAATAGAAAGGGGGGAAATAATATTTTCTATGAACAAAAAGTCACAGGCAATATTAGAAGCCATTAGAAGTTAGATAATTGTATGTTTCATGTGTTGGGGGGCAATATGGGCAGCAGATACGATTCATAGCAATATTAAAACAACACCACTGCGAGCCACTGGCCAACATACTTTCAAGAAAATGTATCTGGTATGTTACAGACAAAAAAATGGATCCTTTCTTCCCCCCCCCCCCCCCCCGGCATTTCTCCCGTATTCTTTTCAACATGCTCAGATTTCCGGTCGGCGGGAAAAGGAGAGAGGGGGGGGGGGGGCAAGAGAACACCCGTGTCTCCATTTTATTTATTGATCTTATTGTCCATCCTCCAAGAGGGGGGAGTGAGCACAAACGACCGAGGAGGCCGCGCTGGGACCCGTCTGTCAGCAACGTTAATGCCATGTGGGCCTGACCATGGGAAGAACAGCCGTATATAAACAACGTTGGGTGGGAACAAATGATGGGGTAGTGAGGATGGTGGCGGGGTTGAGGAGGGTAAGAGACATCAAGTTAGGAGTCAGCAGAAGTAGCTCCCAGCTTTAAGCCTAACAGCTTTCCCTGCGCGATGATGTGCTTAGACATCGGTTAAACAGTACACGCGCGACACAATAATTATACTAAATGCTAAAGGCTGTGCAAATTGTGGCTTTAGAAGATAAAACCATAAAAAAAAATACTCGGGTCGATGTAAGCACATTGTTATCGACAGAATCTGTCCTGACCCCGGCGGCGCGCGCCCTTTCCTTATCATAGCGGCGTTCAGATTTATCGCTCTCCCCATCTCGGCTTAACCCCCACCCTGCCTTCCTTAAACCTGCTTCTAATTCGTTACGTATTTAAAAAAAACAACAACACACAACAAGAGTGCAAGCAAGGTCATTACATTTCCAACACTAAATGAAAGAGGCGTAGAACAAAATCAATAACTCTGCATGCATCCACACACGTATCATCAATTTCTCTGGTAGAAACAAATATAAATAACGAATTCAACCCCCCCCCCCTCTCCAACCTTTCCCGTACCTGGGGTTATAAGCAACTCCGATTTGATGATGGCTGCAGATAGTTATTTATCAAACGTATAAAGCCAAATAACATTTCATTCGGCTTGTCTCTAGATCAAGCTGCGAATAGAGCGGCAATTAGTCCGGCGGGATCTAAAAGAACGTGGCTTAAAACAATTGAAAAGAAATGTATTGCATTGGTTGATTCGCCTAAGCAGCCATTACGACACATTCTAATGCTTTCCATGTAAACCAAAAAAAAAAGAGTAGAGGGTGGGGAAACTGAACAATTGAATATATGCACGTGGATTGAAATGACTATGCCATAAGCTTTTGTTCTGATAGGCATGGATGTCCAAAGGGTGTTTCCAAGGCGGTAAAGCAAACTTTTTAAAACAATGTCCAGTTTAAAGAGAAGGTGGAGATATCAAATTATTGAAATGATACAATGTCTGGACTTGTTCGAGTCATCATTCTAATCAACTTAAATCAACTACAACTATTATATTTACCCTCATTTCACACGATCTTTATTGTGTGTGAGTAAAAACACATCAAAGTTACTGACCACTAACAAACACGCTACACCAGGTTTCACTTCAAGCAAGTAGGTTAGGAATGAACATAACACGCGCAACAGTGAAAGTTATAAAGCAGCTAGTGGAAAAACAACAACGAAAGCTGTCCCTAAAAAAATAACGGTTAATGACCTTTTCGATCCATAGTGTACGCACGGTGGCTTGTTTAAAATAAATAAAAGCAAAGACTAGGTACATGTCGCCATAGATACATCACAATTTAAAATCAAACCGTAACGCCTAACATTCAGTGAGGGGGGAAATGGAAATAGAGCTGGGAGTCCATTGTGTATTATTGTCAAATGCTTCATAGAGAATGATAAAAGGAGCAATCAATAAATTAATCAATTGTATTGAGTGTCCGATCATTTGTCACAGTTCGCCAATCCTTATTCACGGCCACTCACTCGGGTAATAAGTGAGTGCGGCTACACACATTCGCCAGTACACAAATAAAAAAAAAAGGAAATCTCAACCAGGAGGCATACCTTAAAGTACGTTTACAAAGAGCAACAGCCTAGTTGTTGTTTTGTGTGTGTGGGAAGATAACGCAGGATGAAGTATTCTGCACTGCGCACGTTTCAACAAACACGAGTGATTCCCCCCGCCCCACCCCCGTCTCCCCTTGAACAACTAGGAGATGATATGCAGCACCACGCGCCAGTGGCTCACGACACGAAAGCCAGGATGTGTTGAAAGTTAACCACCACCCCGCGCCCTTAACAATGTCTCATCACAGTATGGTCATTAGGAAATGTTACAGTGCAGGATTAACTTTCACTCACAAGTCAATGCGGAGAATAAATACAATACCAACACACGGTGGATTGAATTTCCTTTTTCACTGGCTTCTATTCTACAATTTACACCTATTAACATTCAGTCATAATCTGGTTTAAGTACGGGGTCACAACTCAGATCTGCCAGCACTTTTACACTGATTTGGAATAGGGTATTTTATTATCCTTAGTAAATAGTTGCTTGTAAATGTAAAACAATATATATAACTGTTGAAATTGACGTTCAGAACAATTCCATAGTAGTTTTTTTTTAAACACGATAGTAAATAACTCTTAGAATTTGTTGTGTACAAACAAAAAAAAGCTGTCGGTAAATAGAACCATTTGAATAGAACATTCAAGATATAGATCTAATGAACTCAATAAACTTTAAATATTTCGTTGCAAATACAATGTCATGGTCGTGCACGTTTAAAAATACACCCTTAACTATTTCTTTTTAAGTATATTTACTAAGTAGACGTTATGGTGCTTACTTAACAGATGACTAAATTGTCAAATAGAACGTAAGATTTTTATTATTATTTATTAAAGTCAAACGAGATAGTGTTTGTAAATTACGAAGCTGTTTGAACTGTTACATCAGTAATATCAGATGGCCGCTAGCAAAACCGGTGCCCATTATTTAGACAAGCTTAAACCTTGGGCCAAGTTTTTTTTATATTATTTACCTGCAACTGCAAGCTAGCACTCAAATGTTCCGACGAAGCCCGTGCCTTCTCGAAGACACGCTAGTGCTTGCAGTTAAAAATAGGGATGTGTGTGTAAACACACAAGCAGTGACCAATATCATCAGACTCCTCCAACCACCGATCTCGTCACCGACACCTTCGCTCTCTTCATTGGGAAAAACAACAACGACGATGTATGTGTTTTTATTCCCCCTCCCCCCAACCAAGCTGACGGTGTTGTGACAAACATAGTTATACACTTGAGTGGTCAACTAGCCGTCAATGACCACTCCAAACTGCGAGATGTGACCAGCATAGAGACTCACTGCGAGACGACTATCAAGCGTCATAATATCTGCATACTTATTACGACTAATGACTATTAAGGAATGAGTGCTTAGATTAGAGCAGCGGTGAGAAATTATGAGGCAGTCAACAAGGGGAAAAGAAAAAGCGCTGTTAATACTAAACTTGTAATCAATAGGCCACGAGAATACTAGATTTTCTTCCGTGTAATGGAGTCCGAGTAAAGCATGAACTACTCCAGCACTACTCATCCTCTAAATGAAATCACGTAACAAACATGTTCAATCAAGACGCCCAGGTAGCAAACCAAACAACACGGCATATTTTTACCGGCAATGGAGAAAGTCGTTCAATTGCAAAGCATAGAATTTTTTTTTCGAAAACAGCACTTTATAGAGTATAGAGGATATTTAATTAACGCCGGTTCAACGTGAAAACTATACATTAAAGAGGATACTTAAATTACCGCCGGTTCAACTTGAAAACTGCACATTATAGAAGATACGTTAATTAACGCCGGTTCAACGCGAAAACTATACATTATAGAGTTATAGAGGATACTTTAATTACCGCCGGTTCAACTTGAAAACTGCACATTATAGAGGATACTTTAACGAAGGTTAAACTTGAAAACTGTACATTGGAGAAAGTACTTTAATTAATGCTGGTTCAACGTGAAAACTGCGCATTATAGAGGATACTTTAATTAATGCCGGTTCAACTTGAAAACTGCACATTATAGAGGATACTTTAATTAACGCCGGTTCAACTTGAAAACTGCACATTATAGAGGATACTTTAATTAACGCCGGTTCAACTTGAAAACTGCACATTATAGAGGATACTTTAATTAACGTTGGTTCAACATGAAAACTGCACATTATAGAGGATACTTTAATTAACGCCGGTTCAACTTGAAAATTGTACATTATAGAGGATACTTTAATTAATGACGGTTCAACTTGAAAACTGTACTATTTCCTGCCTAATTTTTTTTGCATTAAAAATGATTAGCATAAAAGATGCACGGTTTCAATAGGGAATATATATTTATATTAAAAAAAAACAGCTAGTGTATCTTATATTGTTTTACTGTTATCATGTTACATATTTTTTTTGCGCGGAGGTACTCGAATGCAGTTTAACAGTTAACACAATTGAGGCGTGATAAAGAAGCTCTAAAAAATATCTATAAACATGAAGATTAATTAATACAAGAAAGGAATTTTAAAACGAAAATATTGTAGTGAAGAGGATAGTCCAACTAGACGTGACGTTTTATCTTATTCAGTCAACACAAAGAGGGCTTTCTCTGACATGGGTAAAAGAGAAAATGAAAGAGCTAAGGGGAGGAGGGGGGGGGGAGAGAGAGAAGAGTCTCTATAAAAGAAAAACGATCTCTCCACTGATTCAAGCACCAGACACCAATACATCATTACAAGAAGTGTTCCTTTTTCACACCGTTTCGTTATCAATCGGCTTCTCTTCGTCTGTTTCAATTATTCTTAAGACCAAATTACAACAGTTTACATCACAACTATTACACCGAACAGTGTTTGTTTCTAATCATGTATAGTAAACTCTTCATTAAAACGCCGCCTATAGTTGATATTATTTATTCATAATTTAATTTAAAAAGGTTTCAGCCATGAAAATATAAATGTATGCTATACATTATAAACACAGGTTATGTTTTTATGAAGTCGTTCTTAGAAATAAAGTTTTAAAACAATCATCTTAATTTTTTTTTAAATGTTACATTATTTTTTTACACGGAAAATTGTTTTTAACATCTGTATACATTTTTGTCTGTTATGAAATACCCGTTTTACGAGGTCGCACACCCATCACATCCGTGTGATCTATAGTCTCTTGATGACAACGCTATATTCACTGTTACACATAGATTTTAGTGTTATGAGATAATATTATAACTTGTACAGTAGTAATCAGCTTAATATTTGGACTTTTTATATTCTAGTAAATTTAAAACAGGGTATACATTTTAACATTCAACTATTGCTTTAAACATTATATAGAAAACACAACATTGCCAGAAGATGGCCCAAAACATAAAATTCCCATCGCAGTAGACCTTCTTGTCTACTGACAAATGTCATGCTTTTTAAGGCACCCATAAAGTCAGATTAAACGAGACATATATAAAAAATCACTCATTAAAGGGCTTCAGAAAAATATATTTAAAAAATCGTTTAAATATTTAAATATAGCAAATGTAATAGCTTAAAGCGAAATAAATGAGGCTAACAAATGAAACATTACAAATTCACTGCTCTAGTGAATGGGGCCTGAAAAGCTGTGGGCACTAAAAGAATACATTTCCTGGTCCAAACAAACATTCATCGTGTCCAGGGTTTCCCCAGCAGACAGAATCTGTCTCGTGCTGCGGGCACGCAACTCACCCTATAATCAATTAACTTGGGAGCTAAGCATTCATCTTATAATGGCCTCTGGGACAGAACGGGCGAGGAAGGGGGCTGCAGTAGATTAACAACAGTGACCTTTGTTGTATTTTAAGTTACGTTACACACACAATAAAAACACACCTAAGACCAGTGATCTAATAAAAACAAATTCTTTGATCCAAACTAATTAGAGTTTAAATTGTTATTGTTTGTTTATACTTCAAATTACAACAACAACAAAAAAAAACACTCCACTCGATTGATCGACCTGTGCAGCTTGTGAACATATGAACACTGAGGCAAGCGACCCTAAGCTAATGATCATTGGATATCTGAACAACTCGACACCTAAATCAATGGTCGTACTTAACACAATCCATTTCAGCTATTCAACTCACAGAGACTGTAACTTGTTGGCATTAGTCGCCTTAGGAAAACAATCTATTGATCTTGAATTTCATTTTCTTAGAACTTCAAACCCGAAGCGGGTAAATGTCTAGCTCGTATGGCATAATACAAATATGTTATCGATACAAATTTACTCAAATGGATGGCCATCTCTCTATTATATTTTATTCACTTCAACGCCGGAACGATCACAAAAGTGGGAATTTCATCGACCATTTAGTGGCCAACAGTATCTTAGTACTTTTCCCTATCGCCAAGATTTAACGTTTCACTCAAGTCATTGGAAAATAGTTATAAAGTGTAACCCAAAAAGTAGCTTTGAGTCGAGCGATACGTGTTTAGTAGAAATGGTGGCGGCGGTTTGGGGGAATGGGAGAGGGGGGGGGGGCGGGGAACTGTTTTCAACCCTAACACCATTACACCGCGCATCACCACCACTTTTGTACTTTTAAACTTTCGCCCTTCTGGTACTGGTGGCTGGGATGGCGAGCCAGGGGCACGATTGTGTTGTAACTCTCCGACACAATAAAACAGACGCTCGTCCCCCCCTCCCCACTCCCCTCTTTTCGCCGCCGTCTCAAGCCATAACGCCAGGGAAACTGGAATAGGGCAGAGGGAGAGGGTGTGTGTGTGTGTGCGCGCGTGACGGGAGAGCGAGCTAATGCAGATGAAGCACCAGAGAAGATCAGCAGTCTCCACACTTGCTGATTTTAGCGTCAAGACAAGAATCAATAGCCCACACATATACACTAGCCCGCCCGTGCCTTTCATTTGATACTTCCAGGTTTAAATTGGGACAGCAGGGGAGACTAAAAAAAAAACGAAAAACGGGAGGAATCAGGGTTCGCTGCGAAATCAATAAACGACGGGCAGGGACCAATCCAGAGTAGCTAATAAAGTGTTAGACAGGAGGAGCACTACAATGGCAATAGTAAAGTATCCACAATAACTTAAAACAGACAATCCAAGTGATTACATTCAAGAAATATTCTCTTTGCGTAAAATGAAACTTTTCCAACTAAGCAAAAAAAGTAAAATGATGTAAACATTAATCGTTTCACCCCCCCCCCCCTTTTTTTCCCCTCCTCACCCACTAACATCAAATCGTCTTTCTAAAAGCACAAAAAACAACAACAAAAAACGTCTCCTTATGTGCAGTTATTATAATCCAAAGTCATTGCATTCAAATAAAACCATATCTTTAATGTAAAGGCCATGTATTAATAGTATTAACAAGGTTTCACTAAGAGACAGCCCGTGGATAAAGTTTTGACAAGCGCATTTATTGGTGCATCGATCGTAATATATAATGTATGAGTGAACAAAACTAGCTTTATGCTCTATCAACCACGTCGTCTGCTTACTTAAAAACAAAATTACTTTGACCTGTAAGCATCTTTTCTCATGACAAGACGAATGCTTCCTCAAAAACCTCATCGATTTACAGCGACTTCTGCCCCCCCCCCCGGCTCCCTCACCCCGGCCGCGAGCCTGCAATAAAGAGCTGGTATCATTTTTGTTCAAGCTGTCTGGTCTAAGATTCACCCTTGGACCTGCCCCAGCAAGCCATCTCTATTATTTCTAAACCACTGTGTAATCTCTCACTTCTCTTTTATACAAGAAATAACTCAACCCCCTATTCGCTTCTTGTTTTTTTTAAATTTTTTTTTTAAACTAGCAGTCTCTCTTTCTTCCTACAGTAGTCTCTTCGCACACTTTCTCCTCTCCCCATCTCTCCCCCCCCCCAAAATCTCTTCTTCGCCGTCCATCTCTCTATACCCATCGGCAAAGCCGAGCTTGACACAAAAATCAATATGGCCACCTCCGTCATTGCAAACGGGTGCCGTGTATCTGCTCACTTACAGTTTACAAAGACCCTTGTCCTGGACCGTTTAAAGTTGTTGATGTGGGCGAACCGTAGCAAAAAGTCCCAACTCCCCGGCTCGCTTTTCGCGGACTATAATAACAAGATAAACCGGCTCATTCACTCTAACAAACTCGCGGAGAAAAGGTTCAACCCCGCTTAAGCGTTTTATTCATATCTTGTTAATTGCTTTATCTTTGCTACAATTTTCACGGTAACGAACGTCTTAAAATGCCGGAAGGCAAGGCGTTTGCACGGTTAATACTTTGAAACTTTTTGAAAACTCCCAAACTTAAAACGAATTCACCCACCAATGAATAAATACCGAGACTGAAATGTGAGTAGGCCTATGTATGCCACATGTGCATATAAATTGAACATTTTATGTGTAGGCCTACTTTTCTTTCCAGACTTTATAAAACTCACAGAAACAGCATTTGAATTATTGCAAAATATAAAAAAATCTTGAAAATGGAAGTTATTGATTGTTTTTTTTAATTAAAAAAAAATACTTTCACGCTGCTTTAATCATTATAGCTAATTCAACAACTTTTTCAAACGTGGTCAGTTTTCCCCAATGATTAAACCACGTGATCATGTATGTTTCAGAGAAGTCAACAAATAACGGTGAATTATGTTGCTAAATTTTTGCCTCTTTAAAGTATGCGAAGCATGCCAACAGAATGCCTCCTTCTGATTGTTCAGCGCCAATAATAAGATTAAACCATCAACTGATCAAGTCTTATCATGAATCGCCAACTACATTTCTTTACCCTCCCACAAAGCAGCACGTGGTACAGTTAAAATTGGGACGAAAATTCAACAACAACACATCGTGTGTTAAATGGACGGTGAAATCACCGAGAAACTTTGGATAGTATGTTTGTTCGATAGCCCCCCTTCCCTCCCGGCCCAAATGGAACTTCATACAGATACTATGTCGAAAAGTCAGGTCAGGGGAAACCAACATCGGACAGGTGTTACCAGCCTGTGCTCCTTGGCTTTCTGAATAATGGGAAAGAAATGGGCGGGGGATGTGGGGAGAGGAGAGAGAGAGAGAAGCGATGACCGTAAAAACAACTATGTACAAGTGTGTCAGGATACAAGCCGTGTAACTGACAACCATTGGTAAAAACCAGTCCAGGGAATTCAACAAAAAGAAGGCAGAAAAAAAAATTCTACGGTGAGCGGCGTTCGGTGTTTTTTTCACTGTACAGAAAGGACAACCGGGGGAAGAGGCATTGTTATTGCCAAGGAAAGGTATGTGTGTAGGGGAGAGAGAGAGAAAAAAAAGGGAGAGGAGGCAGTAAGGGGAGTAGAGAGAGAGAGAGGTAGTTAGTACACACAGTGATTGAGAAAGTGGTGACCACAGGAGTTAGTACTACCACCGGTGTGTGAAGAGGAGGATAACACACAAATCAGCGCTAGAGTATCAAGGTCTTTTCAATTCAAACTGCAGTTTTATGGGAGAGAAGAAATAGGGACAGGGAAAAAAGGGGTTTGGACTATACTCTAGTAAAAGGTGTCTGTTGGTGGTCAGTCTGGACTGACACCACAGACTCCATGAAGTCTATAACTAAGGGAAGGGATGCATTGTAGTCTAATGATAATACAAATCAAGATTATTTAATAGATCTGCATGTTTTTTGTATACTATTAATTTTTGAAAAATTCATAAACTTTTCAAACCAATATTAATCTAGTCTACTGGTTTATGTAAATTAACTTAATGTTAACCAGTATGTATGGAGGTAGTCCAAATTGAACATTTTGTTGATTTTTCATCAAATGGAAAAAAAGTCTGATTAATTTCTGGATAAAAACCAACAACCTATTGGAAGTTAAAGATTTCTTAACTGTTATTGATTTAAAAAATATTTTTTTGAATGGAATTTACTTAATTTTCTAACTGGTGTGAACATTGTAATAGCAACAGTAAACAGTATTATTCTTGTTTTCAAATTAGGGGCTCTACAACACAGCCTGGTAGTGCAATTGGGTTCAAGTTAGGTTAAATTCAATACTAAAGAAACAGTTATTTACCATGTTCACATTCACTTGAATAGAAATGCTATTATGGTTTCCAAGGACATCACTTTTATTTAATAGAACAGGATACTATTTTTAACACTTCTAAAGTTGATATTAACCAATACAACTATAATATTATTAAGATAGGTTAATTTACCATTTTACATTTTGTTGTTGATGTTATAAAACTAGAAATATTTAATTAGTCCCATAGACAAGAAAGTAGAAACATTACCACATGCAACAATAGAAAAGAATAGCAAAAATGTAACAACAGAATACAAAAGAGACTTGCTAAAACTAAGTTGAGTTTTAATTAAGAATAACACAGATATCATTGAGTAAGCTTTCTAAACTTTCTTTGGGGTTCCCGTCTTTCAGACCAGTTGGGACAGTGGGGTCAGAGAACAAGCACTAAAAAACAACATGCAAATGAGTGTTTTTTCCAATACAATTACCAGATGACTATTGTTAGCCACCCACTAAAGCTGAGTACACTCAGCAAATACATACTTACTCCAGATCTTCAGAAAAATAAGTTTTATTTTCTTCAAATACAGTTTAAATAGATCTTTTCTCTATGTGCAAATGCATGCCACTCCCTAATATATTCATCTTAAGATCATATTAACAGAAAGATGATTATCTAAACAAAAGTTACACCAACAAAACAGACAATTCATATTATAACAGACAAAAATTAACTATGAGAGGTTAATACCTAACTTGCATTTCTTTACTTCACTGAGAAGTATGCACTTAAAAGTAAGTTAAATTAAAAGAATAGAAATTTACCGAACTTTAAGCATTTTTTTTCTATATATTAGCAATAATTGAAAAGCCTTTAAACATTTTATTTCCTACAAAAATTGCTACAAATTACCCCTGGATGCCCATTTTGTTTTTACTTTGACAGGGTTCTTACTCCCAAATTGTTTGAAAACACCTATAGGCCTACTGTATAATACTTTACACACACATTTCAATGTATACCGGAAGGTGTGAAATGTCTTAATTGTTAACTGGTAGTGTACATAGATTGTCTAAATTGAAATTTTAGTAGTTGATCTTAAAGCACTGATAAATATTTTGTATTCTTAGCTGTTTGACGCTTTCCTTATATTTAAACAAGTCAAGAAACAAATACACTGATACTGATGCAATTAAAGATTGATATTAACCATAGATATGATTTTTAAAACTGTTTTAAAATATCATTTTTTTTTAAAGGGTAACATTTTTGTTTAATAAAACAATCAGCAACTCAGAATTGAGGCCCTAAAATGTAAATACTATATACAGGGTTCTAACTGTAAAATCATTTCTAAACTGCCAAACTTTACATAAATTTCTGTTAATGCAATCCAATTCATACAGGCTGTTATGTGTGAAATGAATTAATATTAACCAGTAGTGTATATAGGTAGTCCAAATAAAGATTTTATTTCTGGTTGCTTTTCTTAGTAGCCTACTTATAGACTATTTCAGAACACACAAACATAAAAAAAAAATGATTGGAATTAAAGAAATAACATAATTACATTGTTAAAAATTAGTTTCTTCCTCAGATTTGTCTATTATACAAAAATTTCCAGTCCTTGGCACATTTTCACAACCCTTAAGAGCCCTGTTTAAGACTTTTGGGGAAGCTAGATATGCTTTAAAATAAAAATATTTGATGCAAATCAAGTTGTTGCATCTGCCTCTTCCAGATTCTGATTTTCTTTTAAAAAAATCTTATTTTTATTTTGTTATAAAATCTATTTAGTGACAGTAACTTAGGACAAATGTTCTTCCCACGATGTCTAACATTCACAAACCTGCCCATAGTATTCCTAGCCATATGAACTCTTGGGATTATTCTCAGGCAACTTAAAGAAACGAGCTAAAGTCTCAAAGTCAAAGAGCAGAAAAAATACAAAAACAAATGGTGTAATTACCTTGTATGCTTGCTTGATTACCCTGGACCAAGGCAATGTGCTGGGCGGTGAGCCTCCATACTGGTGGGCGAAGTTTCACTTCAATACTTGCACAAACCTGGCTCTCCCCATGTAAGAAATAGTGGAAGCTAAAGCTCAAGTGGACCCTGAAAATAAAAAAATAACACATGAAATACACCACTATTTATATTCCTTGTCTCTGTTTACCTTGATTTCAAACCTTTCTATAAATAAAAAAAATTGCAATTTCAAAACAATATCCCATATTTTCTATCTTTAATGTAAGCACAATGTTGAGTCATTCAATGCTTTCTACATCTTCTTTTATTGGCCAGTCTTTGCAGTCAATGCCAGACAAACATATTTACAAGTCTTTTTAATTTATTCTGTGTTACCGAATAGTGTGTTGGTAATGGTAGGTTGATGGGGGAATAGTGTGAACATGTGGAAGGTTAGCTAAGGGTATTCAAGTAGGAAGTGGTCTACAGTTTCCTGTGAGTAGTGGCTGTGTCTGCAGTTGGGTGCATGTGTTTATTCTATTTAGGGCTGAGTGATATATGCCCTGTTTTTAACCAGAATATGGTGCATTGTTCTTTGTGGGGGAGGAACTTGGTTGTCTTGCTTCTTTGCTTTCTACAACATATGGAGCATATAAGAATCTATCAGATAGTGACAGAAGAAGTAGTATCCCATAGACCCAAGTAAAAATCAGCCATTCAACCTGATTAGTTAGCATGCACCCTGACTCTTCAGTGCATATAATGGCTTACTAGTAGTATATTAACACACACCACTGAACCACAGGGGGGGAAAGAAAAACTTTACTCCATATCATCAAGGTACTTGCTGATGATGACCAGGGGTGTTGATAACTGGACATTTGATTATCTGTTTCAAAAGTTTGTTTTGCCACCAGAAGCCCTAAATATTATAGGTTTTGAAGAAAGATGTTTGTCTTGGAAAAAGCAAATAGACTTAAAAATAATTTTCTTATAAACCCATTCTTCCCTGGCCTGTGACACCACCCCCTTAGTCACTTTATTAAAATCAATGATGTGATTTGCCACACTGAAGATAAATTGTTATAAGCATCTTCCAAAGGAAACAAAATACATACTAATCCATTTATTATCTTGTATCATAAAAGGAATTCATCAATTAGTGTGTACTAAACCCTAAATATTTTTGGGGGATTTCACTGATGGTAGACAACGTGTAAGACTGTGATGCTAAACCTTCTTTTTGCTTCATGTTTTATTTGGCAAAAATGATCTATAACTATTATATATAGTTAACTCACCCAGTATCACTATTTCCATGTTCATATGGTAAAACATACCATCTGCCCAATCTCACAAAGTTTTTGGAAAGTAGGCTCCTATAAAAAGAAAAAAAAATCAGGCATAATCAGGACTATTTAGATTTGACAATATTCAAACATAAAGGTATTCAAAGCATTAAAACACATACAAATTTATATGAACGTAAACCAGATACATACCGCTCAATAAGATTATGCAGAGCTTTGAACAGCAGTGTCCTGCACTCGTACGTAAGGCCATTATCTTTATCTTTATCCCTGTCCCAAGTTCCACTTTCAATTTCTGCAACATTTAGAGTAAATAATATATTTTCACATTACACAATTTTTATTTTGACGGAAATGCAAAAAATAAATAAATAGGGGGCCTACATAACTGGCCTTCTATTCAAGACAACATACCTTTTAAACATAAATCTGGGGTAAGAGCTTGTCTAAGAGACTCTGGTTCATCACCATACCAAAAAATCCACAATTCTTTATTACTGTTAAAGTCTGGCTGCCGTTGTTCAGGGTCTCGCTGTACACGGCGCCAAACACACAAGATATCATTGTTGATGCAGCGAGAAAAGCCAACAAGAACTGGATCTTCAAGTGGCTCTACATTTACATTATCTGTTGTCAACCGGCGCCATTTTATGCCACACAAATCAGTCTATAAAAAAATGTAAAAATGTAAAATGTCACACAAGCTTTTTTAAACTAGTTAAAACAATGTAAATATGAGATTTGACTACCTAGTTACATAGACGTCATAGGCACAGGCTATATTAACTGTACAAAATTACTTGTAATAACTTAAGTTAAAGGCAGGCCTAAGTAAGCATCTTACACAATATACCAACAAATCTTAAGAAGTCTAAGTTCAAATTATTCTAACATAGATTGGCATTGGTTTCAGTCTCATACAAAGTCAAAGCATTTCATCAACAACTTTTTAAATAGGCCTAGACCTATCTACTCAGTCTACTGTCCATTAAATCATTAAAATTATGTGGTGGGATGAACAGTTATTGAACTTATTGAGTTATTTACCAAAAACTGGTAAAATAGGCCAATTTTTATAAAGTTGTTTACTGAACTAAAGTCTAATTTTCAGCACTTCCTTTTTATGATATAAATAAAAATATAAACAAGAAAATCAATAAAAGCAGTGCAAAAAATCTAGGCATAAAAAATATTATCGCGGATCGTCCATAAAATATTTACGACAAAATAAAAAAAATGATGGTGGTCGTATTGATTTCAGAACATGCTACATGCATTTAGTGTCTAGTCTAAATGTTTCAAATAAAATGATGATTATGATAAACGTACACTACAAAAACAAACAAAACAATTCACCCCTTTAAAAAATATACGAACAATAATTGTTTGGTGACTAACCGAATAAAAGCCCTCTCATATTTATATCGTAAAAACCAACTAATTGAAAAGTCAGTACTCTACGTTATCAGGATTTCTGACATTTCTAAAGTACCAAGTTATGCCTAATTTGTGAGCTAAATGTTCACCACTTACCAAAGCAAATAGATTTGTGAGGCAATCCTCCAAGGAGCAGCCGTTTCCAGACGGATTAGGGTGACTCATAGTCACTCCATATTATTTTAAACCTAAATTATATCCAAGAGAATGATATGAATTGGTCTCAATATAAAAACTCAATAATTATCGTCCATCATCGAATCCTTCACATAATATGGCTGACGGTAATGGCGACTCGATAGGGAACAACAAGGCGGTAAGGAAAACCTCATGTGATTGGCCGATTCCAGTCACATGCAGGTTGACCTACATAAAAATGGCAGCCAACGAGTGCTACCCACTACCAATCCGTATCAAAAATATTTATTTTGTATTAAAAGTTAAACACTGTTAAAATAAGTTAACCGTTATTTTTAAATTTGAAAATGGTTCAAGTCTTGTGGACCATTCTGTATGTAGCTATCGGATTATGGATTTTCAGCAGGTACGAATTAAAACGTCAGCTGATGCTAAATAAAAGTACTATTTTATATTGATGTAATCTGCACGAAAATACCCAGTTTTATAATAACCAGGAAGAGTGAAAGCGAAAGTTGACAAATTCTGGAATTCAATAACACCTTTTTAAAAATATTCCCCCCCCCCCCTTGTAAACGCCATAACCATAAGATAATCAAAACAGTATCCCAATATTATAACGCCCTGTCCCTGTCTACAAATCTTCTGGCAATTTTTGTCTTGACTTCGACTTCGTATTAATTAGTTCTGTTTACCTACTTTACTTTTAAGTGTCTTAAAACTTAAGAAAAGGAGTTAAGGAGGCTACTTAAAATTACTTTATAATTTAGGCCTATAGCCTATAGGCTAATTAACTAATTATAATTTTATACATTTATTTACTTTTACCTACTCCTACTCACCATCCTAAACCCTACTTACTTACTAACTTACCGACTTTATAATAATATTGGCATTAAAATCATTTTATTTGGGGGTGGGTACATTTTTAAAATGATTTGTGATTTGTATGAAAATTGATAATATTATTCTCTGCAATGGCAACAATCTAATCTATATATTGGGCCTATAACTGTATACCTAGTATACAATATATTATAGACAATATTATAGTTTCTATGTCTACGTCTATATTAAAATATCTATATTCTATATTCTGTAGCTTGAAAGGGATGATGACATTAACTAAACTTGAAGTTGATGGCATTGATGGGGTTTAAAATAAAATTAAAAAATATATATACCTTGGCTAACTCTCTTCAAGAGCCTCCTTTTGAAACACAATAATATAAAAAATGCTCAGTCAGAAATATATCTAATAGGATAAAAAAAAGTTCTTTTTCCATACATAACCTATGTTAAGTGCAGTTACCAGTAAGTAAACTAACAACTAGGAATCGTGAAAAAAATTTTCAGAATTAAAAAATAGACTTAATCCACTGATAAGCATAAGATGCTAAAATCCTTTCTTTAGATTTTAGAGGGATTATAGTAAATTATGAGAAATGATAAAATGTCTTCTATATTATATTATACTAGCAGATATGTGCCCGATTCTCCGAACAGGCTTTGTATAGACTATGCTTGACACATTATAGTGTTGTATTTTTGTTTGTTTTTGTGGTCAGTATTTATTTATTTATTTTTGTTTCGCAGACTTTAATATACACCAGTTCAATATACAACTAAAAAGGAAAAAAAAAAATCCATTTTATTTTTTATTTCTTGGTCAAAGTATGACCACTGTGATCTAATGGTGTGAGTTTATTGGATAATTAAACTCTTTCTGTAAAACAGAACTCAAATGTCATTTCGACAGTACTTTTAATTTAAAAATGATTGTTTGATATATTTTTTTGCAACAACATTAAGTCATAGACCTAAGTTTGTTTTTTGTTTTTTTGTTGTTGTTATTTGCTATTTATTTATTTATTGTTGCTTTGGAAGCAAACGTAGAAATTTTTTTAAAAATTCCACAGGAAAAATAATAGCAAATGAAACCCATTTGAACATTGCCCGTCAAATATAAACATTGCCCGTTACCAAGGTTGTAAGCATAAAGGTTCCCAGTTCTCGGAACTGGCTAAAATAATTTTCAAATACACTGTAGCTACCCATGGAGTTATAAACAATAGTCTTAAGCGGGGATAAAGTACTTTCCGGTAATTTGAACCATTTAAATATTGCCCCTACAAATTACGACGCAAATTAAAACAAAATTTTGTTCCCCTTCTAAACATTTCCAGCTACAAAAATAATTTTAGTTATTTACGACACATAGGCAATATAAACATGAATGAAATTTTTTCCCTTCATTGAGAAAAAATCCAAGCGCATAGTTTGATGACGTCAATTTAAACAGGAATGAAAATGTTCCCTTCTTGATAAAAAATCCATGCGCAAACTTTGATGACGTCATCCTGAAAATAATCTCAATGCCATGTTTTTTTTTTCATATTGTGAAGACAAATTATATAAATTTGATACTGGCTATTTCAACGTGAATCAAAAGTTGTCCTTTTATTACCTTTTTTTGACCAAACTGACCCCTGCGGTCATTTCAAAAAATGTAAAACCTTGACAGTATTGACCGCATTAAGACAAAGAATATTTGTAGCAAATTTCATCTCATTCTGTCCAGTATTAAAAAAGATTATGCGGTATGTACACACATACACCTTTTGAGATTTATATATATACTAGCTGATATGTGCCCGATTCTTCGAACGGGCTTTTTTTAGAATATGCTTGACACATTATAGTTTTTTAGTTTTGTTTTTGCAACATACATAAAGTAGTATGTTTTTTTTTGTGGTCAGTATTTTTTTAATTTATTTTTGTTTTGCACACTTTATTATACACCAATTCAATATACAACTAAAAAGGAAAAACAAATAATAATAATTTTTTTTTATTTCTTGCTCAAAGTATGACCACTATGATCGAATTTTGTGAGTTTATTGGGTAATTAAACTCTTTCTGTAAAACAGAACTCACATGTCTTTTAAAAAGTACTGTTTATTCGAAAATGATTGTTTGATATATTTTTTTGCTACAACATTAGTCGTAGATCAATATTTTTTAATTTTTTTTTTTGTTTTTGTTGGTGTTATTTGCTATTTATTTATTGTTGCTTTGGAAGCAAACTTAGAATTAAATTTTAAATTCAACAGGAAAAACAATAACAACTGAAACCGATATGAATCATAGTTTATACAACGTATACGACATGAATTAAAACTTTAAAAAGTTGGTCCGGCAAATTTAAACATTGCCCGGCAATATAAAAATTTCCCGCTACATAGTTTATAAGACGTATACGATACAAATTAAAACTTTAAAACGTTGAGCTCGGCAATTTAAACATTGCCTGGCAATTGACAAATTTCCCGCTACAAAGTTTATAAGACGTATACACAGAATAGGTATAGAACAGAATGCACAATCCCTATATACGCAGTCACTAAAAGTTACCATTTTCCGCAATGCAGCGGTCGCTAGAGACGCTACTATAGTAAAATGAGAAAGGATATCTACGTCTGCCATAAATATATACAATATATATAGGGCCTACATTATCTTTCATTATAGGCTTACTTTTATATAAATTTGACTTAATTACCCATTTTGTTTTGAACATTATATGATTAGGCCAATATGATGTAAAAATATTTATTACCCGGTACTGATTTGAAAAAAAAATGGCTTAGACGTAGCTCGGTACCGGTAACTAAATTGCTACGGCTACCGGTACATAAATATATATACTTTTTAAACCAAAATAAACTTTTAAAATTATGAAGGGAAATAGGCATATAATTCATAATGAGTTAATATGAGCTTGTTTATGCTGTTGTTTATCCTTTATGGAGTCAGGAAAGCCATGCAGTTTGACATGCTCTTTTTTACGATAATCAGTCGTTTTCGCATCATTGTTGTAGTTTATTACACAACCGTTTATGCACATTTTGCCTGAAATATTAGCTTTGGGTGTTCGAAATTGCGCACTCTGTTTTATACCTATTCTGTGGACATATACAACACGAATAAAAACGTGAAGGAATTTTTTATTTGCCAGATACAACGTAAGATACCCATTAAAACCATTAATCATTACCCATTATAACAATTTAAAAATATCCCGCTATAAATTACGACGCAAATTAAAACGTGAATATATTTTGTTCTATTCATTCATAAAGTACATTAGCAAAGGTTGAAGCGAAGTTAATTAAAATAAATACGCAAAATTCGATGACGCCATAAAAAAAAAAGACAACCAGCTATCCCTGCGCAAACTTTGATGACGTCATATAAAAATAATCTCTACGCGTCCTTTTGTCTTAATTTTTTAGCGCGATTGATCGAAAAACTATAAAAAGTTGGAACGGCAAATTCAACATGAACCCAAAATATGTCGTTTTATTCGCGTTTTTTGACCAAACTGACCACTGCGGTCATTTTAATTTTTTTTAAACCTTGACAGTGTTCACCGCCGTAACGCAAAGAATATTTGTAGCAAATTTCACGTTTTTATGTCCAGTATTTAAAAAGATTATGCGGTATGTACATACCCAGCCAGCCAGCCAGCCAGCCACATATTCCTTTTGAGATTTATATATATATATATGATATGATATGATATCCTGATTTAGAAAGTTTGAATTGGATGAATACAAGAATCTGAGTAAAATTAATATAAAATTGATTAAATGAAATGTTGAAAAATAAAAACTTAATATAATTTCTTTTAATGAAATAAACATTTTATTTAAACATCCACTTGAAAAGGTTAACTCAAATGTATCTATGATCTTTCACACACAAATTAAAATGAAGCTATGTTCTATCTTTATGCATTTTGTTTCTATTGTCATCTTATAATTATAAGCCTCCATGGTTCATATAGGTTGGGAAATTTTGTTTTAAATTTACTAAATGTTTCCTGTTAGTGAATGCTTAGTAAAAATGACCAAGTTTGGGAAAGTGTGAAATTTGTAAAAATGAACCAAGTAGCATAACATTTTTTAATTAATTTTTTAAAAAGTGAATAGCTATGTAAAGTTAGAAAGTCCTTAACTTCCATAATATTCTGAAATTATTCAATGGGTAGGCCTACTTAAAAAACTTCCACTAACATTTTTGTTTGTCTGGACTACCTACGGTATATATATATTTATCAGACATTGGGATATCTTACACATACCATGATAAATTAGTGAATTTTGTAAAAGGTTTGGTAAAAGTTATTGAATATTTGTTTTATCAATTTAAAGTAAGAACCCTGTCATAATTGATTTGTGTATCACTGTATATCTTGTCTAATGTACATTATTCTTCTAAATGTAAAAAATTTCACATTTAATTTACATTGGGAAAAAATTTTACAAAATTTCCTTCAGTTAAAAAAATGTAACATACATGCACTGTCACAGGCAAAAAAAATCAACATACATGCACTGTCACAGGCAAAAAAAAATTCAACATACATGACCTGTCACAGGCTAAATATTGAGGGGATAAACTACAGTGATTTAAATGTTGGCTCTCTATTGTGCTTATTGTGTGTCGAGATATTTTTATCAGTCAAATAAAATAAAAACACCTTTTCCTTCTGGTAAAATCAGTGTATTTTAAATCTTAACTTTCTTCAGGAAACATTGTTTGAAGAAAGTAAATTTATTTTTCTGCTCAATGAATTTTCATTTTGAATTAATCAAAATCCAACAAGCCCATTGTATAAATCCCTCACTTCAAAAGCACTATTGTCTCGTACATTGGCTCCTATGCCTTTGTGAAACGTTCAGGTTTCTTGCTTGTTCTGTCCTGAGCCAAGCTTTCCCACTTTTCGGTGTCCAAATTATTATTAAAATATTTATTAATATTATAACACTATTGTGCAAGTCTAGATCATGCAATATTAAAAGTTTTAAAATTAATATATTAATATTCCAATCAACCAATTGTATTAATTTGCCTACTTTTAAGGAATAATGCCATCCTAATCCAATGAAAATAAAAGTCCTTTATAATATATAATGGTTCAAAATCTGACCAGTTAATGTGAAAGTTCTTTTAATTTTTACAATTTATCAAAATCCAATCTACCTAAGTATAATTTGTTTACTTTAAGGGCTATTGCCTTCATCATCCAATGGCTTCTGAAGAGGTACCTGGATATCACTCTGAGATTTGGAAAAGTTGGCTTTTTAAGCTTTGGCAAAGTCCAGATGACTCTTCAAAGAGATGTGTCTGTTAATGTTGTAAGTATTTAAATGCAGAGCTAAAGCATTATATATTCTTAACCCTTACAGTCCCGGGCGCGTATATAGCGCAACTGAAAGCAGCATAGATAGAAGTAGGTCGGTACGGGAAGGGTTAATGTAACTAATTTCTTGTTTAATGAATGCAACACTGAAAATATTGTGTGTATTAAAAATAAAATCAAAGTAACATAAAAACATACTGTGTAGGCCATGGTGTTGATCAGTTTGTGAAAGAGCATTCGGTTGCATTTCAAAAGTTCATGAGTTAAAAAACCTGGTAAACGGTAGAATTATTGCCCTTGGTAAGGTGGGTAATTGATTCTAACGAACCCCAGATGGCTGAGAACATTAAGGTCTTTGGCTTAGTATGGAGGGATGTTCAAGTCTCTAGCTGCTCTGATGGTACACAAAATGGTGTTTCCAGTGGTATGGAGGCTGTTCAAGTATAGGGTTGGTCCGAAATAAAAAAAAAGAAGCTGATATAGCATTTTACACCTTTTCATCCAGGTCGCTCATTCAGACATTCCTCTATGTTTTGCACTGATATAATAATAGATGGGGACATTTTACGATCTGTGACATTTCCCCAACCCTATACTCTTCCCTGAATACCTTCATAGCATTCAACATTGGCATCTTTAGCTCTGGATTGTGTTTAAAGTCTACTCTGCTCTTTGATAGCACCCAACATCAACTAGGGAAGATACATGTGGATAAAGTGTGCTTGATACATTTAAATCATTTATCTGCTGAACTTGTACTTCTGTAGATCAAACATGTTTAAAAAGTAAGCCATGCTTTCTTAAAAAAACAACAACTTTTTTTCCACTGTCATTATAGGAATTGGAGAAAATTTGGTTGTCAAGTTCTTTTTTCAATCCAGATGTCAGGTGAGGCTTTTTGGGCTTGTAATAAATTGTTTTTATTTTAGAATTTAGTTTAGAGAGTTACAAAGAAAAGAGACATTCAGGCAAGAAGTATTTACCGAACTATGTTTGATTTTTCTTCTCTAGGAAGCCAGTTGTGATATGTATTGAAGACATGAGAATCCAGGTAGATGTGGGCAACCATGGAGAACATGCGCAAGAACCAGTCAATACCCAAGCTGCCACAAGAAAAAAACAGCCAGCCTTAAATAAATTGCTGACGTTCGGCTCGGTAAAATATTGACGAGCTTTTGTGTATTAATTTTTAAAACCTTATATAAAAAAATGGGTTTTTAAACGGAATTGTATAGCTTTCCATATTTTTGAAGTAAAATTTCACAAAAAGTTTATTGTTTTATGTCATGCAGTACTGTGGCTTGAGAATCAACAACATGACTGTCATGCTTCTCAGAACTATGCTGCCAGATTGCCTCATTCATTTTTCCAGTCCAGAGATATCCTTGGATTGTGGAGCTGCTTATGACAAGTGAGAAGTCATTATAAAATAGCGTTACTTTGTAGAAACAGCATTGTAGTTACCGGGTTAACTTTGGAACTGATTGAAAGGAACTATTTAAAAAAAAACAACAATGGCCATTTTTAAAAACATTTTTTTTGTTACAGGTATGAGTTGTGCATAAATTTGAACAATTTTGGATGTAAAGCTTTAAAAACATTGGCTGAAACACCGGTAAATAATCAAAACCTTTTTTTAAATAGTAAAAGCTGGTGTATTTCTTTCTAGCAATAATTCTTTCAGGAATATATTTACTCTTGAATATGTGTAATCTTGATTAGCTGTGTAATAATAATAGCATCTAGCTAAATTTTCATAGCACCAAAATTACTTTTGAAATCTACTTATTTTAGTTTGATTTGTTTTGTTTTTGTTATTTGGCTTGGAATTTGTTTAATCAAATTTAGGAAAAAATGAGTAACTAATAGAGAATCAAATGCAGGACAATATCAGTAACTCCTAGAGAATCAAATGTAGGACAATATCAGTTACTCCTAGAGAATCAAATGTAGGACAATATCAGTAACTCCTAGAGAATCAAATGTAGGACAATATCAGTAACTTCTAGATAATCAAATGTAGGACAATATCAGTATCTCCTAGAGAATCAAATGTAGGACAATATCAGTAACTTCTAGATAATCAAATGCATAGAATGTGAAATGGAAAAAAAATTTAAATTAGTACTCCTCTCTCAAAATTCTGTTGTTTTTAAGTTTACTTTTAGAATGGTGGTTTAGAATTATGTTTATCAGTGATTCATTTGTTTGATAGTATCAGTAACCACACATTTTGTTTCATTGAGTCTGTCTATTCATGCAAACTGTGCATAGACACATTTGTGACACTCTTATTTTTATTTCAGGGGTCAACACATCAGAATTGTCTTGGTGAGTTTTCCTTCACTTTTAAGATGGAAGCCAAAATGGAGAAAGGTGCAGAAGTAAAACTTGTGGTAAGAATTAAACTGTTTGATGGAGTCTGCTAATGTTAAAAAAAATGGCTGATCCAAGTAACAGCTTACTTACTATAGAACAAAATGGAGCTAAACGAAAATTATGTGTAAATATTTCTTGTATGAATCAGGTGTGTGGTTATTTAATAAGTCTAATGTAAATAGTGAAGAAGTAAAGGTTTCTTGTTTCTATCTTCAGGCTTTAAAATCTGTGATAGCCAAGCCACAAATGATGATAACTGAGGGTAATAATCAAACACTTAAATAAACATTGGCTAATACTTGTGTGTGGTTTGTGATATTTACGTGTATTAATTTAGTGAAACTAAACAAAAATTATTTGTCTAAGATTGATAGATTTAAAAATTCTAACTCTGAAATTTAGGGTTTTTGCAGAGTCTACAGACAATAAATTTGAAAAGGCAGGTTGAACAGGTTCAAATTTTAGAAGATGCATTGGTTGCACCTTTGACCCCTGAGACAGTGGAGGAAAGCTATGTTCCTTGGCCCAATGATTCAGTGCTGTCTAGATTGAAGCTCTTTGAAAAAATGGTAATCAACATAATGTGGCAAAGCATCAATAGTAAACATACTTAAAGTGTACATTTACGGAATTTTAATTCTATAGTGTAATGAGGTTGTCATATTTTTTATTATCATAACAGCAAGATGTGAGCTTTGATATATCCGATCTCAATGTGCAGATAGTCAGAGAGACTAAGCAAAGGTTAGATGTTTTTATTTTAAAATATTTATTTGTTTGAACACCTAGTAATAAAAAACTCTATTTTTTTCCACATGCAAGGAACATTTCAAATAAAGTGCTTGGAATGTTCTGCCCAAACTTGTCAGGAAAAACAAAACACTCATTTTAAAATCTTAACTAAAATGCCAGACTAGAGTTTAAAAAGATAGATATGTTTAGTGTATTTGTGTATAAATTCTTATCAGGAAGAAGAGCCTGAATATTATAGAATATGATACCGGGCACAGAGTAATTTCTGTTGTGGCTATAAATTCAAACTTCACTTCTTGTTTGTGCCTGACACAATACTTACACTAAAATTAAATCTTGAAACAGCTGCTCATGTTCAGTTCTATTTGTTATCAATAAGTGCTTTCCAAGTTAATTGAGAATTATACTTGCTTACCCAAAAAAAAAAAGTGGGAATTTATACATGCTTACCAACTAAATAAGAAATTCCAATTGTTTACCAACCAAGTAGGAAATTATACTTGCTTGGCCATCTAAGGTGAAGTAAAATTGCTGGATGAATGCAATAGTAATTGTTTACATTTAGCATATGTGATATTTTTGTTTTTGTGTGTGGACAGATTTTTATAGAATTTTGTTTATAGAATGAAAAGTTTACATGTGTGGTCATTGATTGCTTTATCATATTGCTTTTTTGACTAAAGTAAATGAAGACTTGTGTCAAAAAATTGTAAAACTTGCAATTATTACCAGGTATTTGTTATGAAATGATTCTTTTATGAATAAATGTTGACACTTTTGTTTGTTTTGCAGAAGTTTGTCTGTTTGTTTGAAACTTTTCCACCTGGGCTTTCATAATCAGTCATTCTGGCAGGCTACAGATATGAATTGTAACATGTATTTAGAAGGTACACATTTATTTTGTCTTAATTTCAGTGTGAGAGGCAATGCTTTCAATCATTCATTCATTGAACGATCAATATTAAAATGTAAAAAAGATTTCACTGTACTGTGCAAAGTTAATTCTATTGTTCTCATGAATCAATATCCCTGATTACTTTGCAGAATTCAATACAAGTTCTATGCAGGCAAAATTTGCAGGACTAAACAAAATAGTTATAAAAGGGCAGGTAAGAAGAGTGCAGAAACAATAGAGTGAACTGAACCTTGTATGACTTTTGTAGACTTGCACCGTTTATTATACCTCTATTATATGCATATATATTTTTTTCCCTTTCCAGTTGCTTCGTGACTCTTTGGACACTTTTCTGACTGTAAATTCTGGATTCTTTCACTACCACCATGAGGAAGTACAATACTGGGTGTCTGTCTTCACTAACATTTTCCAGTGGAGGCAGCCACAAGACAGGCCGCCAACAAAGTCACAGCTGAGCAGGAAAAAATCCGTTCCAAGGTATCTAGAGTTTTGGCTTTTAGTGTTTTTCTGCCACACCTTCAAATTCCATGACATAACTTTTTAAAGTAGCTGCTAAACTTAGTCATCCCAGTCTTAGGATGGTTGAGCAGCAGAGAGTTGCTTGGGCGGGTCCCTTCAAGGCAGCGATCCTTGCATCATTCGGAATAACAGCTGTCAGTGCAGCTTGAACCTGAAACATACACACACTCACACACACACACACCACACCTAATCACATAGACCACACACCACACACACACACACTACAGATATACACAAGACATAAGGATATCTCACACATACCACATACATTCGTTTGTGATTTCTGTCAGTGCAACTTCAACCTGAAACATACACTCACACACACACTTCATTACACACACCAGACACACATTAACCCACTCACACCCACTCACCACACCAAATCCCATACAACACACACACACACACCACACACTACAGATATACACAATGAGACATAAGGATATCTCATATATACCTGTATACATTAATTTGTGAATTTTGTGTTAAGTCTGTGAATCTTTAATTAATATAGAGTGAGAACCCCACAACAGCATACACTTTAATAAAAGACACACAGATTGTTTTATTTTGAAAATTGTTGAAGCTCCAAATGCATGTGTGTGAGTTTTACTTTCAGTCCCGTCCTCATGAGTTGGATGGAGAGTAAGAATTTCTCAACTGTAATAGAGGTGACAGATTTGTCTTCGACCATCTCCACAGCCGCCTGCAGCGGGCTTCACTCCCAGCTGGCCTCAGTACAGCTGAACGCTACAGTAAAGCCTGGAGCCGGAGGTAAGGAAGCCATTAGGTCATAACAAATTAATTCAATTCAATGACAAAGTTTAGTAAATATATATTTGCTTGATTAGTTAGCAGGTAGCTGGTGAGATATCTTTAAAATGAGAAACAATTTCTTTATTTAACATACCCTCATTGTCTTTGCAATATATTGTATTTTCTGATAATGTCATCTGGAAAAAACAACAAACAAATAAGTATTAACCAGCATATCTTTTTATATGTCAAGAATATTGGGTTTACAAAGTTCCCACTAATAGCAATATTTTCTTTTCTTTTTTTTTCCTTTTTTTTAAATCTTATCTTATATATTACAGATGCTCCTTCTGTAAAGAAGATTATTTTGTCCTATGTTCATCCGAGTCTAGTCTTGCATTTTTATTAATATTTTAAATAATATTAAGTTACTGGTTTACCTGGTTTGTTCAGGCAACCCATTCCATGCCGAATGCCACTCAGGGAAGAAACCGTACTTATATGCATTTGTTCTCGCATAAGGGATAAGAAAAGTGTTTCTGTCCTGATGTTTTTATTTATTAAGGACCCTTTCCAGAAAAAAATAATAACTCAAGATTCTATTGTTCCATGATTAAAGCATATTATTATATATTTAAAGCAAATATTTGTCAGTTGAATAGGCATTTATTTTTCTTGAGGTCCCTATCTTGTTTAAAAAAAATAATTAAAGCCTTGTGTTTCTTTAGCTAAGAACGGAGTCATTAAAAATATGTTGTTGTTTTTTCCCCTCAGTACTGGACAGAAAGGATTGGCTACACATGTACAACGGCTCCTGCGAAGTGGAGGTTCAGAATGTTTCCTGCTATCTGGTTGATGCCAAGCTGACCAATGACCAGCTGGGAGGCAAAAAGCATTACTGGGGCACGATTTTCTACCTGGGTATTTTACTGATGAAGGTACATTGTGTTTAAAATCATCCCACTGAGGGGCATGGTGGCCGAGCGGCTGTGCGTTAGACTGGCGTACCGAAGGTCCTGGGTTTGAATCCTGGTGAAGGCTAGGATTTTTTTACCTGGGTCTGGAGGGTGTCCCCTGAGTCTACCCAGCTCTGATGGGTACCTGACCCTAGTTGGGTTAAAGTAAAGGCGACTGTGCTTTGTGCTGGCCACACAATCACCTTGTATGCCATGGCCACTGAAACTGGTGAACGCTGCTTCACCGACATTATGATCAATTTGGTCCGAAGGGTACTTTACTTAAATTACTGAAAAAAGTATTGGATTCCCCGAGAATAGATTGTTTAATGAGGGTATTAATCATACCATCAGTTTCAAAGGAAAGCTACACTACCCTTAAGCAGTGGTTTCTACATTGATTTTTCTCCTGTACTCCATTTCTGGAACCTTTGCCTTCAAGTAATTATGAAAAGCATTTTTTTAAAGCCTAAGTTATGTTAGTTGAGTATTTTGAAAAAGAGGGATGTGGGTTGATTACGTATTAAGTAAATCATTATTTCTTCCCAGTATAGTCTGTTAATTAGCCATGATTATTCTCTCTTACATGAAAATCTATTTGGAGAAACTAGATTCTTAAATGGCATCCCTACTTGAGTGTTCAGTTGCATGTTGCTGCTGTACTTTACAATTCCTAATTTACACAATTGTCCATTTCAAATGTGTACATTTAAATGTTTGGATTTCTTGCACATGTGAGCTCTCTTCTGGTTAATTATTTGTACATTGTTAAAGGTTCATTCTATATTATCCCATTAATTTCCTTTGTCTACTTTAATTTACTTGGTCTAAATTAGCCTAATAATTTACATGAACTGAATTATACTAGCAATTTGCTTTGGCTGCATTACCCTATTGACGCACTTAGACTAATTTATCCTTTTTTTTTACTTAGACTAAATTATCCCATTATTTTAATTCTTGATCCTATTAATTTCCTTTGCCTACATTATCATATTAATGTACTTGGTCTAAATTAGCCTAATAATTTACATGAACTAAATTATACTAGTAATTTGCATTGGCTACATTACCCTATTGACGTACTTAGTCTAATTTTTTTTTTACTTGGACTAAATTATCCCATTATTTTAATTCTTAGTCTAAATTATCCTATTCATTACTTGGGTGCTACTGTGTTATCCTTGTACACTTACAGGTGAAAAAATTCAGCAATGACTTGAAGTTGGAAGGCATGGAAGACAACATCCAGGTGGAGTGGTCCACTGGCCTCTACAACGTACTGAAGCAGCTTCTGGGTGTGTTTATGAGGGCTAAACCCCAGCCCCTCAGACTTCATACAAGCAGACCAGCCCCGACCCAGGAGCAGATAGTGGCCAGCCTGCTCAATAGGACGCCCTTGTCCCGCACTGTCAAATTTGACTTCTCTAATATCAATCTGTTCATAAGCAATGCCGTTAGTGGTGAGTCTGTTAATTGTTTTTTCTAACAAAATTATTGGTCTTTCATGACTTAATTTTTATCTTAACAAAAGAAAATTAACAGCAATAATTCAAGTGTTTTTTTAGTGTGGCCAAAAAGATTTGATGTTGACAACACTGTTTTGATGAAAAAAATCTCCGTTTGAATAACTTAACATATATAGATAGGTTTTGATTGGTCAAAATTGTGTCCCTTTTTTGTTTATGTTTGCATTTGATTCTAAAGTCAAGGAATGATTAATAAAAAAGGTCACATTTTTTTGTCAAAGATTAATAATTTTATGCAAACATTTTATTAAGTAAATTTGATCTACAAAAAAAATATACGCAATTAGAACTTCATTATAATTGAGTTAGTATGGTAACTAATATAACATTTGTTTTATATTTATACTTCAATGTAAACAAATAAAAATATCAAAGTCAACTAGGCCCATAGACTTAATAAAGATTAATATTCTCATAGCCAAAAAGGGCCTATTGACCTAATTAAGATTAATATTATTGTGACCTTGCCAGCCAGCATCATACTCTAGCACAGTCTCAAAATAAATGGCAGATACACACATTATTTTCATGTATCACAAAACAGAATAATAGAACCTACTTTGATCATTCGTCAAAAGGTTAATGTTACAGTAATATTTTATATTTGTACAGCACAAAGGAATTCCATATTGACAGTTGTAAATTATGAACAAAGTTTGTGATATTATCTTCTTTCCCCTTATTTTTACTACTTGCTAACTACTTCATGCAATGTGTTTAAACCTCTTCAGTGACTGTGTTTAACCTCTTCAGTCTGTGTGTTTAAGTACTACAGTCATTGTGTTTAACCTCTTCAGTCTGTGTGTTTAAGTACCACAGTCATTGTGTTTAACCTCTTCAGTCTGTGTGTTTAAGTACTACAGTCATTGTGTTTAACCTCTTCAGTCTGTGTGTTTAAGTACAACAGTCATTGTGTTTAACCTCTTCAGTCTGTGTGTTTAAGTACTACAGTCATTGTGTTTAACCTCTTCAGACTTATCCCACATGTTATGAGATTTTAAAAAGTTTATATCTTTTCCGCCCTAATGGTGTTTGTATCTTTCAGTCTGTGTCATGATGCGAGTGGACACTGTGACTTTTACCCACAATCCTACACACAGTACATTGAGTGTGGATGGAACTAAAAGTCAGTACATGATCTGTGACAAAGAGGTGAGCTTCTATTTCTATAGATCTGCTTTTTTTTAAAAAATATTATAGGCACTTAGCTTTCCTTGGAAGGGATTTGTGTGTGTGTGTTAAAAAAAAAATAGTTTCTATTGCTTGATGGCTACAGCAAATAACGTTAATTCCTGATTTTGTTTGATGTTCATCTTGATTTGAATTGTTAATACTTGCACAGAGATTGCTAGAGCAAACATCTATTTATCCAATTTTTAGTTTTGTAAAAAAAAAAAAATACTCAGGGATTGAGGAATCATTTATACCCTTTTAAAGTGTTTTAAAATCTACATATGACATTTTGTTTTGTACAAAATTGGTGTATGCAGAATTTGTGTTCAAGTATTGAATGGTAGAAATATTCCCGTTTGTTTTATTTGATTTTGATTGGATAATTCAATTTATATACAACTCTCAGTGATTTCTTGTCTATTTGACATTTATTTATCTCATGTAGGCTCTTGTAAAAAATGCTCATATCAAAATAATGATTTAAAATAATTACCTTTGGAAATACTGTACATGCTTGCCTTTTAAAATGCTGTGACATACTTGCCTTTTTGAAATGACTTGACCTGCTTGCATTTTGAAATACAGTGACATACTTACTCTTTGAAAGTGCTGTGACATACTTGCCTTTTGAAATCATGTGACATACCTGCCTTTTGAAAAAGCTTGACCTACTTTCTTTTTGAAATCCTGTGACAATTTGTTTTTCTAAAATGGTGTGAGGGAATGGTCAGTTTAAAAATCATTTGTCAATTTGTTTTCTACAGTTTCTGCCACTTAGTCGTTCCAATGAAATCAATAAGCCTGCCTTCTATGTGCACCAGGTCAAAGTGAAATACATCCCAAATAACAAGGTAGGCTTTTTTTTTAAACTTATATTTGTTATCACTAAGGTTAATTGGTCTTTTTTTCATGACAAATATTCTTATTGGATTTTGACCCACTTTCCAGCATCAGTTCAGAATTTTGGAATATATATATGTATCTTTGATGACCATATATTTAATTTAATTCATAAAATAATGAAAAATAACTACTGAAAATCAATATAAATAATGCTTTGAACCAATAGTAAAGGGGCATATAACCTACTAAGCTTGCCTGGTATTGTTCAGAGAGTATTAGTGAATTTGAACAAAAGTCCCATAGCTAAATGGTCTCAATTTCATCTTGGCATGTCTACTGTACAATGAAACATAATTTGGAATGCAGGAGGAATATACTTGTTGACTCTATAACTGTAACTATAACCTTTTTTATATAACTGCATTCTTTTTTTTTACAAAGAAATAATTGTCTTATAGAAAAAAAATTCTTCTTCTTTTCATATTGTTTTGATATCACTGTTGTACATATTTATGGATTTGATGAGTCTTAGCTTGAATAGTTTTGCATCTATTGTTTGTCTAGGAATGTAATGTTCACATTGTCCAGCACCTGACCCTCGGGTGGACAACTGAGCTCCACAAGTGTCTTGTAGAAGGCCTGCAGGAAGTAAAAGCCCTGCACACCAAGTTTACTGGAGTTGACGAGGGTAAGAAACAATATTTTGTTTTCTACATGGCACAAGTATTTTACGAGAAGGGCTTTCTAGATTTGCACCAGAGCATTGGGCCAGAGTTATCCGGTTTAAATCCAGGAATGTCACCTAATTGATGGGTATCTGACATCAGTTGGGTATAGTAGAAAAAGCTAGGTATTGAGCTAGCCATATAATCTCCTTGTATGGCATAGCCACAGAAACTGGTGAACTCTGCTTCAGAGGGAGGTATTCAATCTGTCAGATTGGGTTAATTTTGTGTGAAATTAATTAATATAAAATTCTTCCCCATTTTAGAGGCTTCATCAGGAAATGTTGCAAAAGTATCACAGGCGCAACAGAGTTCTGTCCCTTCCAAGTCAGATGTCAGCATTAATGTTTTGGTTGTGGCTGAAATCAAACTGGAGGCAAAACTATCACAGAATCATCTGTAAGTTGGACATTTCTTGTTATGTAGCAAAACTATCACAGAATCATCTGTAAGTTGGACATTTCTTGTTATGTAGCAAAACAAAAGACACAAAGGGCATGTGTTCAAATACTTGTCTGTACACGTGCCGTGGTGTGTGCCCAGCACCTGGGCAGGATCTTGGTGTGTTCCCCCCCCTTCCCACAGTCCACCCCTAAACATCCAGACAAGAGCTGGAAGACTCGTCTGTTGTTGTTTTGTTGGACAATTATAGTATGGTAAAAAAATATCTTTTTTTAAATAGTCAAATTAGACCAGGTACCCTTACTAAAAGTCTCAAAAACCCGGACGAGCCAAAGCTCTTGAACCGGGACGTAACGCATTAGAATTGAGTTTAAAAACTCTGTCCGGGCTCCAGCCACCCCAAGGCACGCCGATGGCGTGGTGTGCCATGTAAAAGGGAAGGATTCCGCAGGCCAGCGACCGTTCACTGCGGTTCCCCATAGGATCATTATCGTGGTGGCTCGCCCGTACATCTGCTACCGGGACCAGGTACCCAGACTTCAGTATTTGCAAATAATTTGGAACAGAAACCATACAAAATTGTGTAAGACATCTAAGGATATTGTACAAAGATTTCAGTTTACTATTTACAATACAATGGGTGAAACAAAAAATGTGAAGTTTAATTTAAACTATGTGTCAGTAGATTGTTACCTTTATTCACACCTTTGTTTTTACTCTAAACAGAAGTATTTTTTAAAGGATTATTTCCTTCCTTAGCTGCATCCAACTAAATTGGTAATTAAATTGATTGTTTTAAGAGGGTTGCATATTATACCAATGAAAATGACATTCTAAGGTACACTCAAGTCAAACCTTCATATTAATAGAATGAAAGTAAAACTTCATATATTTTAAATCAAAATTACATAATATTTGAACATTCTTTACCTTTTTATATTGTACACAGTCAAACTGAGCTGTATGTTGTATTCATATAAAGCATCTTGTTGTTTTTTTTTACTTGCCAACAGGTTAAGCATATCCACACAGAATGTCTTGGTGACCATGACATTACCTGACATACTGATGGAGGTCAAGGACTTTCACATAAAGTGTGATGGGTACAACATCTTTAATATAGTGGTGAGTGAAACTGTTGCAGCATTTGGTGTACATGAAGTTGATTATATTAATTCAGTTTGATAAGGCAGTAATTAGGGTTTTCTAATAGTTAGTACAGTAGCCACAGTTAAGTAAATTCAGTATATTACTTCAAAATGGATATAGTAACAGATAATGGCCAATTGTTTATCAAACAGCAATGAGTTTTTATATGAGTACAACACCCTTTTATGGAACAAACTAGGTACTAGAAAGTGCAGAAGACAGAACTCCAGCAGAACAAGATCTATTCCTTTGCCCAATTTTTAAATGTCCCTGTACATCAAAACTTGTAACTCTACAAACTAAAAGTTTACCAGAAAAGAAAAAAAGCACAAATAGTTTTTTTCATAAACTGCAGTCAAACAAATATACATTCAACATGGAACAAGAAAAACTGTAAACATGAAAACATTAAACCTTTTAGCTCAATAGGATAGATACTGTAAATATTTACAGAAATCCAGATTGTAAAGCCCCTTTTAATCAAAACATTAAGAGAAAAACAAAATAATAAAATTAGCAGTAGACCTACAACAAGAGCAATGTAAATTTAAAAACTTGTATTTTCCCTGAATCAAAAATGTTTTATTTTCCAGTGTAGCAAGGGTTAATCATTTTGGCCTGTCATTTTTGTAGCCTGTTTTTTTGTCTCCCATTTTGTATGTATATTTGTGTTTTGTTTACGTTGGTGTAATCAGCTGATGAAGAAATCTCTAGGAGGATTCTTGGATTTGCATTGTCCTTAATGCTTTTAACTCTCATCTTTCATCCAGGGTTTCCAGCTGGAGAGTCTGCCACTGAGCCATTTGAAGGCAGAAAGAGAGAGGGCAAAGACATTACAGTGTGCCACAAACAAGGCCTGGTAATAGATTAGTGATATTTCATTTATAATGCATAACGAAGTTCTCAGATGGAGTGTAATAATTTTTGTTGAAGTTAAGGATAATTATTATTATGTTATCTATTGTTTTTCTTTTACCATTACTTTTAGAACCAGTAATCTCCCATTTACATTTCTCAGTATAAAACCATTACAATAGGTTTGACATTACCATGTGCAAGTTTATCATAGCTTTTGAATTTTGTCCTCCAGGGGTATTTCATTTGACAGCATTGACATTGTGTTTCCTCACCTGTATAATTTTGCTGATTGTTATGAAGAGGTCAGTGGCCTGTGCATATACATATATTATGTCCAGTTTGTAGTTATGAATCATTATGTATTTTCACTGACTGATGATTTTGTATGTTAGTTATCCTAACCCGTGTTGTATCTGACACAGCACGTCAGCTGCACGCTGTTTGGTGAATCCCATTTTAAATCTATACAATTTAACAGATGCACTAAGTAGGAATTTAACAGATGCACTAAGTAGGAATTATTTAACAGATGGACTAAGTAGGAATTTAACAGATGGACTAAGTAGGAATTTAACAGATGGACTAAGTAGGAATTTAACAGATGCACTAAGTAGGAATTTAACAGATGCACTAAGTAGGAATTTAACAGATGCACTAAGTAGGCTTTATAAGTATCAATAAATATATAACTTCTCCTTCCAGGTCATAAACACAGTGAAGTGGTTAAAATTAGTCCATAGAATGAGAAGAAAGCCGTTCACCATAGAAAGCCCACTGCCTCCAGACCTGACGTTTAAGGTCAAGGTAATTGCCCCACAACGTAAACCCAGGAATGTTTTTTGTTAATCTTTTTTTTTTATTTACCAAGTCGACCAGCCTATATGAATTTGTTTAATGTTAAAAATGAAAAAGTCTTGTGTATTTGGTTCCCCAGATATTGTCTGTGGAGATGTCTGATGATCCTTTTGAAGTTAAAATGGGACTGAACTATGAGGTGATTCAAACGATGTTTATATCATTTTGTGTTTCTAAAAAATCTTCAAGAGATAATATGAAAAATATTAACAACCTTAATGCAGTTTACAAATGTATTTTAATGTGAAAACAATAACAAAAAATTTACCTTCATTTTACCATCTAACACTTAAAAAAAGGGAATCTTATGGATTGATTATAATGCCATTTCTAGCATTTCTGATACATTTTTTTTGATCTCATTGGAATAATTTGTTGCGTATCATAGTTGTCCTGGTTCAAACTACCTTTGCAAACAAATTTTATTTATGAAATAATTGGCCAATAATCTGATCAATTATCTTATTAAAAACTCATTTTGTAGTATTTTCTTCAAAGTTCTTAAAAGCACAATTTATCCGGTGTTTTTTTATTCTGCCTAAGTAATAATACCAATCCTGTGTACTTTTTGTATTTGTCAGGGCCTGCCTTATACAATGTCTCATAAACTATTTACTTATTCTTCCAAACAAATTCTTTAGCTTTTGAAAGATGAGGGAATTGAGAGTAAAAAAAGAAAGGAAGTCATGGACATGAAACTAATGGACCTACAGAAGAAGCAATTTATTCCATGTAAGAGATTTTAGCTTATTGTTGTTAGTTCAAATATTCCATTTAATATTGTAGATTGGCTTTCATATTGGCAAGGGAAGAGTTGAGGCGGGGGATGATTTAGTTAACAGACAAAAGACCCATAGTGTATGTGAACTCATCCTGTGTATGTCTAGCTCGTCTTCACATTGGCCAATCCTTCTAGCACCCTTCCAACCCACAACAGGTTGGCCTACAAAGGAGATAGAGTAAAGTACCCTTTGAACCAAAACGATCATAGCGCTGGTGAAGCAGCGTTCACCAGTTTCTGTGGCCACTGCATACTAGGGGATGTGTGGCCAGCACAATGCCCAGCCACCTTTACTTTACCCCAACTAATGTCAGGTACCCATCAGAGCTGGGTAGACTCATGAGGGAAGACACCCTCATGTCCTGGGAATAAATCCTAGCCTCCACCAAGATTCGAACCCAGGACCTTTGGATCGCCAGTCGAACACGCTGATGCTCGGCTAACGTGGCCCCATAAAGAGATAGAACACGCTGACGCTCGGCTAACGTGGCCCCATAAAGAGATAAAGGCTAAATGCAAATGACCTTGCTAGAAGTGGGATGCCTTTATTGAATCTGTGGATGTGTCAATTATAGGAAATGAGACACCTGTAATGATCTTTTAAATGTAGAGTATATAGAATGGAGATATCTTCATATAAGGTTTTCAATGCAGCTGTGTTCTATTTACCAGTGAATAAAAGAGAAGAGCTTTATGTCAGCCTTCACAAGAAGAGCTCTGAGATCTACATCCAGCGCTCCCAGCAGCTGTACAGTGCAGCACCGACCAGGACACAGCTCTTCACCTGGCTGATGGAGGACATACACGTCACAGCCCTGGCCGACCTGTCCTTCCACGGCAAGGAGAATGTCCTCAAGCACATGCAAGAAATCAATAAGGAAAGGTATGAAGTGATTGTGTTTATTTAATGCTCATTGATGTGTTCAGTGAAGGAAATAACACATGTTATTGGACAATAATGGCTCATGCATATCTTTTTTTCAGGATGTTTATCCCACTCTTTATTCTTTAATGTTCAAACATTCTGTTATTCTGTTAAGTAAAAAGAAAAGTAAAGTTTTTCCTGTCAGACCAATTTAATCTCTAGGGCCTGTGAAGCAGCGTTCACAAGTATCCATGACCACAGTATACTAGGGGATTGTGTGGCCAGCACAATGCCCATCTGGCTTTACTTTTCCCTAATTACTGTCAGGTATCCATCCGAGCTGGGTAGACTATGGGACACCTTTCAAACCTGTAAACAAAACGAAGCTTTCACCTGAATTTTAACCTGGGATCCTCGGTCCACTGTTAGTCTATTCTTATTAATCTTATCTTCATTCTTCATTGCTAATATTCCTTTCATTATAACATTAGTTCATTCTAAAATATCTGGTTTTGGTGTTTCCAGCTAGCAGAACGCTTTGATAAAATTTCTCTGATTGTGTAAATGTTAGGTTCACTGTTACATTTTTTTATAGAACATGAATTTAATGTATGTAACAATGACTTTCTTAACACATCATTCCTTTCACTCTTGTTAATAAAAACAAGCTGTATGTTGCCTCACTGTTAGTGTTGGGGTTCTTGCATATATCTGTCAAGGTTCTAGAGAACAATCACTCTATACAAAATCTGATGGAAACTTTAGGGTAAAAAGCATGGACATGGAGCAGTTCACACAATTCTCTAGTATGCTTTTATCAAAGAACTTTTCTACTTTTAACTAACCATTTTTTTAATTTTAATTTTTCCTTTAAACATTATGAAATGCATCTGATACATTTATGTATTCAAATATTTTTAGTGAATATGTCTTAAGGTACTTTTATAGAGAAATGTAAAGAAAAAATATCATGAACTTTTCTGTAATCTTTGTGTTTAAATACATTAAGTTGGATTAAAGAAAATGTTTTTGAAAATTATTTCTGCATCTTGCATTACAAAGTGTAATGCTTAGTCAAGGCTCACTCCTCATATATTTTCTCCCTTTTGCAGCCCCTTCCCAAAGGAGCCCATTGAGTTCGTCACATTGTGGTGCCGCTATGTCAACGCCAGCGTTAAGCTGTGGTCCGTGTCACTGAGAGATTTTCCACGCCCCATGATTGACATACAGAACAAGCATGTTTGGGGCAGGCTGATTGGTGCAGAGAGAGAAGGAACAGTCAGAGGTGAGCTCAGCAGTGTACACTTGGTAGTTAGCAGTTGGTGTGCTTTTTTGTGTGCTGGTAAAGCTGATGTTGTATCACGCTGAAGTTGTTGTTGAATTAGGCTCAAGTGTTTTTATGATCTTTGAATGTTTTTAAGCACAAACTATTGTAGGCCTATTGATTTACACTGTAGAGCTGCATATATATGTGGATGGTGCACAGAAATACAATGACAAAGGCAGCTTTCTGGTCTGGATTATTGATTGTGCACAAAAGACCTGCAGCTGCTGTTGTTGTAAACTTTTAGTAAGAGATCTCACTTTAAATTTAAATTATTGTTTGAAAAATTCCAAGTCATCAAGTTGTCTTGTAATAATGAAAGACTTGAGTACATGTTTGCTTACATGTTTAATGACATGAGAAAAACTTCCAGTAAAAATATTGCTGTTAAGATTAGTATTTTCTCTCACTCCTATACCCACCTCCCCAAGGACTGAGTTTTGATATATATTTTTCAAACAAAACTGTCTACCTCAGTGATAAATATTTTTTTTTTTACTTCCCAGCAAAACGTTTGTGTACAGTGGAGCTAGACAAGCCATGGGAGGCCACCACTGTTGAGAGAAACCTGCCAGCATTGAAATTCTTCCATGACTTTAGCTGTGGTGAGTTGTTGTTTTTTTCAATTTGGTCAGTAAAAAAGGAACAAATTAACAAATTGGAAAATAAAGGAAAAGATAGGAACATTAAGGGGAAGATAGAGAGAGAAAAAGTTTTGACTTCATAAGCCATTCTATTGCCAGGCAAGTCTATTTCCCAGAGCTGATTTTACTCTCTTAGGGCTATTGTAGGCTATAAAATGTATATTTCCCATTCATCAAGTTTACACCTCTACATCAAGCCTATATTTTCCTTATACACTAGTATCAATCAATATACATAATTACAGTGAGTTTGTTTATATATATATGTTTGTTTATATATTTATATGTTTGTTCTCAATAGGCTCCGAGGCCGATTGACCGATCGGCACAAAAGTTAAATGGATAAGGTCCTCCAAAAGAAATGTTTATTATATTAGCGAAATTGCTTAATTTGTTAATTTATTTTAAAATAAACATTGGCCTATTACTAATGATGTTAGTTATAAACTGAGTGCCATTTTAGAATGATTTCCCTTTACGAGCCACCGTACACAATAAAAAACAACAACTAAATACCGAAAGAAACATTCTCACTGCAGTTCTTATTGTAATAGTGTTTGTCATTTTTCTTTTAACAAAACACATTGTAATCATTCGTTTCTCTGTCATTTTGAGGGGCATAACTCCTAATCTAACATAAAACACAAAAAACACCACAGTCTGGGGTAGAATATTAATATTTACTCAATTTTTTTACAGCTTTTTAAATTAAGAAAATTGACTAATTACTGAGGTTTTTTTTTTTTACTTCTGTAATTGTTGTTAAACACTTAGCATTGCTTGTTGGAAATCAATGCCTGAGAATCAGGGTATTAATGATAGAAAAATAAATCTACTGGGAGCCAGATTTCGTCTCGTTCAATTTTCATCTAGCATTTCTTTCTTTCAGATATGACTTCTTTGACAATGGCCTATGGTGTATGCTGGGAGCCAGCCTTCGCCTTGTTTAACCTCAACCTTGACCTCATCAACCGCCCGTCGGTTGACCCCAGCAAGCCTTTGGCCTTCTGGGACAAAATGCGCCTCCTGTTCCATGGGCGCTTCACCTGGTCAATCAATAAGATGAGCTGGCTTTACCATGCCTCGTTTGATCCTTACAACAATACAGAGCTTATGGACTGGTCATGGACCAATTTAGTCATGGACTGGACCAATGGTACATTTTGTCTTTTCAATTTTCCCCCCTTTATGAATCTCAATATTGTGGCCTTTGTGAATTATTTTGTCTCCATTTTTGTTTTATATTTAGACACAAACATTAAAAGAAAATATGTCAAAATAACTTTTTTTTTTTATAAATCAGATTCTAAAATGAAAATTGCATTTGTTGAGATTCACATTAAACATACAGTTGAATAATTTATATGTCCAACATATATATTTATATATTTTCTCAAATTTAAGTGTGATTGAGTTCTATAATTTTAAAACTTTTGTCATTTTCTAAATCTAGGTCAGTTTGTTTTACAAGGTGATCTTGACATTTCAGTGAGAACTGCTTCCAAATATAATGAAAGTAAACTGCTTCACCTGCCAAATTTAACTTTCAGGTTGATAATTATTTTATTTTGCCAGATAAAATGTATCTGTGATTTTTTTACACATGTAGCCTTACTAAAATTTAAATTTATTTTTATCAGGTCTTCTCTTTAAAATTTGCTGAATGGATATGTATTTGTGATGTTTGCTTACATGTATACATATATATTAATATTTTGTCTTATCTGATAGAGTTGGCCTAGAGTGGCTGTGTCTAGGTGATGCTAATGACCATCATTCAGTCATGCCATGTGCACCGGACAAAGTGCCAGATTTTTCACTAGAGGTGAGCTCATTGTCTAGAATTTCAAAACAGTTCAACAAAACAACTACAGCAAAAAAAAACAGCAGCAATATTCTAGAAAATAATCCTATTAAATCCTAATGTTATTTCTTACAGGAACATGATTCATTCCGAGCTTTCAGGTCACAGCACTTGAATCTCGACCTTAGCCTGAAAACACGTCCAGTTGCAGATAACCTTTTGGATATACCGTCTTGCCCAGAGCTCTATGCCAGCACTCTGCGGTTTCTGGAGAAGATTAGGGTTTGGATATTTTCTAACATATATATTTCATGTCAAAGACTCAACCTTTTGTTAGTAAACTAAAAATGAAATTTAATATTTAATTACGCAACACAGGAAGAAAAAATTACAACTCAAGTTTGTTTTTCATTTGTTTCAGAATTGTATGTTTAGTGTTACAAGGCCGGTGAGAAGAGGCAAATTGTTTGGAGTAGTCACCCCTAGAAAACTCCAGCTGACTAGACACTATAAGTTCGTTGTATATAACTCTTTTACTTTTCTGGCTTGATGATGTTTTATTTCTTAATCTATAACTTGTACATTTCTTTATCAGTATTATAAAGAAAAAAAAACAATAGGAAAGTACTTTTTCTCCTTAGATAGTTTGACACTCTAAAAATTTTTAAAGTGTACTTTTTTTACAATTTATTTTACCATACATAAATGTTTCACTAGGAAGATTAAACTCTCTGTGGATTTCCACAAATTTGCCATTTGTCACTGGATGTCCAATGCTAAAGAGCATGGAGCTGAGCTAATCTCAGATTCCTTTGTGCTTCAAGTAAGTCTGTTAAAATGAATTGGCGTGCAGAAATTTATTCTGTTTTGGTTTTGTTGCTTTCTGTGGCAATTTAATAAACTATACCTTACCCGCTGGCAGTGTTCCCTCTAAGCATCATGCACACAATTTGAGTACACACACATTACAACAAAGTGCATAAACAGCAATATTATTTCAATTATTAAAAATGAATCCTTTAGTTTAGTAACCCTGAATAATGTTATGTGGCTCACACAAATGTTTAAAAAATTTCCTTCAAACGTTGCACAGCCAATATCTTTTGCCTTACACATCCTTTAGACAGTTAGAGGAAACATTGCTGGTTTGAAATGTTAAGAACTCTGTTCAAATTAAACCAGCTAGATAACTTCAGATCTTTCAAATTTCAATGCTTCAAAGTGACCAAATAATCCAATGAGATACAATGGTTTATACATATACAGCTAATGAAATTCACCATTTTCACACTAGGCATAATGATTATTTCGTTAAAGTAACATCTACATGAAGCCACTTGTTCTCAATACTGAAATCAATTCGCATCAGCGGGTTGAACAGAAGCCAAAATATATTGAGAGCCTAATTATTTCTATATACAATAAACTAGATGTAAGATCATTGCTTATCTTCCGCAGATATTCTTTTTCTGTGTCTGTCATCAGTGCAATGTTTAAATGCCTTTTTTTCATGTTGTTGTTTCTGTACCACTAGATGTGCAACCGTTTAACTCTAGCTCCCACAGAAGATGGCTTGCTTCATCGACCACAGGCCAACTGGACCATAAAGTATTTGAAATGTCACCTGGGTCCAACCCGAATTTACTTGTGTAAGAATAAAGGAAAAGATGAGGTGAGCATTGTACATTAGAATTGTTTCATAGTGAAACAAAGTTGTTGTTTTTCAAATCCTAAAATTTGATTTTAATTTATTTAAAACAAATGTATTTGGATTAATTTCAATTTTTTTTTCTGATCACTTCTATGAATACCTTAAATTGTTCACACATAAAGAATTGTAAGAGTGGTGTCTGCATTCAAATTCTTCATACTTATTATATAAATTATTTTTTTTATTCTCTCATCATTTTCTTTAAAAACAGTCAAACGCTTCTTCATCCCAGGGAGCCGCTGACAGAAGTTTCTTTCTCAGTGTCACCAAGTGAGTCCTTGCCTTTCTTTAAAAAAAAAAGCCTTTTTATTAATTTTTGCTTTGCTATTTAGAAATTTTTTTTGCTGATAAGACATTATTTAGTTTTTTTTACCTTTTTCTTTTACTTAGACTTGTTTTAAAAAAACGTTCGTGCTGCATTTTTGAACGCTCGTACATTTGTTTAAATTATAAACTCAATTTTGATTAGGAAATGGACAATATGTTCTTTTTGCTTCTAATTGTCTCCTGTTTGTATATTAATAATATTTGCAATAAGGATCTTTGGAATTTACTGAAGTTTTTTTATAAAAACCCAGAATTAGCTACCAGCGGGCAGACAGAAAAAATAGAAGTGGAAATAAAGAGGAGGAACTGGAACAGGTAGAATATATTTTTATACAGTTAGAATTTCATCATTTGGCAGAGTGAATGTCTTAAATGTAGCATGTTTGTTTGCTCGATTAGATCTGAATCATGTTGTTGGTGAATCAAATAGAATTCAGCGAGGTTCACATCATTCGATTAATAGTATATATACAACCGATTGAGAAGCAGTTTCTTAGTTGATATTGACTCAGCTTATACATATATCTTTAATAGCAGAAAGCTTCATAGAAATCTCTGTTGACCCTTGCCTTTCTGAAAAAGCTATTTTCAATCCACAGAAAAAACACTAATTTTCATTAAAGCAGTCAGTTGTTGTAAATTAGACGATTGTCTTTGGTTGGGAAATAGATGATTGCTTTTGTATGGAATTAGATGTTTCTTAACTAAAGTAAATTTTTTTATCATATAATAGTTACATGCTTTTGAAAAAATCTTTTTCAGAGGATGCCTACCCACGGTGTGTCCATCCACGAGATGCGAGGGGCTTGGAACCAGTTCAATCGGACGGTGGTCATGAACCTCTACGACAGCTACATGAGGGCCAAAGCCCTGAGGCGGAATCTTTCCTCTGAGGCTCTCAAAGGGTTTAGGGTGGAGTCTACCCCTAATGTAACGGTTAGCTCGCTGCATGTATGTCACCTTTCATCTTCATTTATATAGGCCATGGCTGTTGTTTCCATTCTGCTTAGCACTCCACTCGCTAACCACAACAGGGCTTACAGTTTTATATTTAGAGCCACCTGACTTTTAAAAGATGCTGCTGCTGTCTAACCTTACTAGTATATGCTTCACAGTTGAAAGTTCACAACATTTTCATTTAATATGTCACTTGCGCTTAACTTGCACTAATTTTATTCACCAAGACTTTCCATTACATGCTTTTTAAATCTACTAACAAAACAATTATTGGTTGCCATGCAAAAATAAATATAGGGGAAAGTTTAGTTTGGCTACACCAACCCTATGGATCAATTTGGTCTGATGGGATACTTTTTAATGTCATATTTAATTATTTTTATTGTGCACAGAATTTTTTAACATGTTACTCTTTAAAAAGAAGAAGTTCATTTTTAAAAATACCAATGGTAACAAGATGATGTACATGAAACAAATGTATAAAAACAAGATCAACAAACAAAAATTCCCATTTTCCAATGTTGTTACTCTTTTATTTTTGCTGTTTCTTTGTTTCCATAATATTACATCTTTACAATTAGTTCATGCATTTAATATAGAAATAATTTTGTTTGTTTCTGTAATATATAAACTTTCAGTGGAGTTATTGCACATGTGTACAATTATAATTGTCTCTTTTTGTTTCTAAAATATTACAACTTAAAATTCTTGACCAAATATAATTGTGATGTCACTTCCTGTGTGGGTCATCAATGTCTGCTAGTTACCACCTCTGTAGTCCTGTTTTACCTAAACATGCCCACAACCAGCAGAAGTGAATGCATGTATGTTGCGTAATTGGGATTTACTTTATTGATTTAAAATTAACAAATTCAGCAGCGTATGTTGTATAATAAAAAAAAAATCTTTATTGTGAAATTTAGAGCCAATGTTCTGATTGTCAAACGGCCAAGGAGCCAATATCAATAATAAACCAAGAAACAAATAAAATATTTAATATACATTATAAACAAATATAGAAAGAAACACAAGGAAAGTATATACTATGTTGATGGAAACACCGTCGCTTATTTTTCTACCTCTCTGATAGCTTTGAAGGGCTACTGCCAGTTTTAAAGTTAATTTCAATTAAAATCATTTTAATATCTTTACACTTATTCTGAATATTAAATCATACTGTCTAATTAGATGTAAAACTTTCTTTAAAAAAAATATTTAAGTGACTATTAGCATTATATGCACCTGCTCAGATAACACACATTTTTTTTTTATATATTGATCATGCCTAAGTTAGTTACATTTGTCTCCAATATAATTTATTAGTTTATTGGATCTATAGACATAGTTGTGTGCATGTCTAGGTGAAAGAAACCAACCTCTTCATGTTGTCACTCATTATGTGCTCTGATTTTTAGTCATACAGCTGATGTCTTTTTAAACAATGGTCTCCTGAATAATTTCTTCATTCTTTTCAAATTTGACTTTGCTTCTGATTGTTTAGCATTCTAGTTCAGTGCTTTTCAAGCAAGAATGTCTTTGAATAACTGTAATGGTATTATAAAATACCATCCTGGTGGGTGTATCACAAATGATACATATAAGATAAGATAAGATTGCTTTATTGATCCAAATAAATAAAAATTTGATTTGAATACATAAATTCCGTCTTTCGGCATACCTAAAAAAATATTAAAGAACCATTTGTACTCAAACACAATAGACATTCGCGCAAACTATCATACCATTTATCATACAAGGCCTATCATTTAGGAGTCGGCTTTTGAGCCATTGTATTTCCTGGCTGAAAGATGATTCTTTTGAAAGAACCATTTGAGAAGCACTGTCTTAGTTGCTAGTGACTCAGTTTATCTATATATATATATATATCTTTAAATAGCCAAAAAATTACAAAAATTGAAGGATCATAGACATTTCTGTTGATTCATAGTGTTTTTGAAGAAAAAAAATTTTCCCATCCACAGAAAAATCGCTCATTTTCATTAAGCAGTCCTGAATCTACAACTCAGAGCACAGAGTCATTAGACATTGCCCCCAGCCCACTGAGCCAGCTTCAGATGAGCCACGCCCATTCTATGCTGATGAAGTTGGTGTCCGAGTCAGACAGCAAGTCTGTGGCCTTCACTGAAGAGGTAGGTTTGTGTCTTGTCTTCTGCTCAGACAAAACTCAAGTGTTAAAATCAAAATTAACCTTGTTGCTGCCATATGTCCTTGTTACTGCAACATGTCTTATGTTAAAACAAACAAATGTCTCTTTTTAATGCTCAGCCCTCAGATAGCAACGTGGATCAGCTTCATGGCCTCAGAGCATGTAAACTTACAGATATATTACAGACCAACTGGCAGAGTGAGTACACTAAAAAGTATAGTGAATAGTGTCTATTTTCTTGATTAGATCTGAATCATGTTATTGGATAATGAAATATGTAACAACAATAAGTGCACTGCCATTTTCCAGTTGGGATATTGGGATTGTGGTCATTGTTAATTATCATGCTTTACTGCTAAATGCACCGGTTCCCATATGTCAACTTATAAAACCAGAGACTAGCAGTTTTTACAGAAGCAGACACGGTAGTCTCTCAGTTCTAATGTCTGGTGTTCAAATCTATTGATCATTGGCCATCTCTGCTTCCCTGTAACAGTTTTGGGCTAAATACTTAACCCTGTTCATTTTCAACTAATGACTCATGGTGAATGTTATTGTCCTAGACATGTCATTGTTTTTTAATTTGAAGTATAAAAAAAAGAACAATTGATTAGAGCAGGGTTCGGCAACCTTTACATAATAGTATGCCAAAGTTGGATTTCTAATTAATTCAGCATGCCAACATTTTAAAGTAACCCTCCTCTGTTCTTGTAGAAGATACTTGCATTGAAAATTGTAGGATTAGAGAAAAGCAAAACTTGAGAGAGTAAATCTCCCTTCCAATTGAAGATTGTCACTGTTAGACTCATGAATGAGTTTACTGTATGTTTATTTTTTTGGTCTGTAGTTGAGCTTCATAATAGCCAGGTTGTACTGAAAGGTGGTGAAACTCCTGGCTATGTCATCGTGAGCGCTGCCAGGGCCAAGATCACCTCCTACAAACACATGCCCATCTGGAGGAACGGTCAGCTTCGGTCAAAGTCTACCTGGAATGGCGATGTGGATTGTATGCAGGTAACATTTTTTTTTACCCGGAAATTCTCCAGAACTTTTGAGCACAGTGCAGTGATATGTGTCTTCATTGTGTCCATTAGCATAGTTTACGTTGCTTGTCTGTTGAATATTTTCAGTTTCAACATTGCATTTTATTTTGTTTGTTCAGTACTACGCCACTGTGGATCCCAACAACAGCTATGAGAGGGACAACATCCCTTGGCTGTCCAGGGAAAACGTTGAGGACAGGACCAACACCGACCTCAGCGGCTTGCCTGAAATGATCAGCAGTGGTCAGTCTGTTGGCAGCGTGGTCAGCAGTGTGGTCACGGGAGTGAAGCCCACATGCGAACAGGTCAGTTTGATCCACACAGTGCTGGTGCACTCAAACACAATATCATTATCATTTCAAGAAGAACTTACTGATCTATGATTGTAATGGAGCTTTATAAAGCTAGATTTCTAATTACTCTAAAGGGAAAAAGAAAAAACTCAATACCTAATGGACAGAGATAAATGAAGTATCCCTGTGAGACCCCTCTGATCTATAGAGCCTGTGAAGCAAAGTTCACAAATTTCCACTGCCGTGGGATACTAGGACATAGTGTGGGCCAGCACAGTGCTAAAACCCCTTCACCATTTCTCTTCTCATGTCAGTCATGAGAGTAGACTCTGAGTAGACTCAGGAACACTCTCCGAAATCCTAGCCTTCACTGGAATATGAACCCGTTATATTCAGTACATCAGCCCAGTGCGCAGCTGGGAGGCCACTGAGCCTCATAATTTAGAGAAATTATGAAATATTAAATTGTAATATTACACATAGGCCAGTGACATTCTGATCGTGATTACAACCACCTGTCTCCTTTCTGCCAAACAGTGTGTAAAATTTTACTAAGGTTTGAAGAAGGTCTCTTAAAGACACCATCTGACTGGATGCTGGGTAGATATAACTGTTGCCTGTATGTAATGTAAGCTCTTGTTGTTTTCTCCTATCATTCAGAGCTCATCAACTGACACGGTACAGCTCCAGAGAATCATCTACAGATGTAGTTGTAAGTTTTTCTATGCCAACTACGGAGATGTGGATCCCAACAGCCTGCCTGAGGTTCCTTTGCCTGTAAGTAATCAAGCGGAAATTGGATTTAGAGTTATTACCCTTTGATCCATTAAATACCATAATACTAGCACTACTCTGTTGACAGTGAACTATTTCACTTTGTTTAGGTGCACTCAACAGTGGGTCTATAGATTATTAATATCTTGTAGTCTACAGATGTAATTTACAGGGAAGAAGATTATTAAGTCAAATGTACATCAGTGGGTTTTATTTAGTCTTAAATTTTGATAAGATTTTAATAGTTTTCCAAATAACTTTAAAAATTGTTTTGAAAAATATGGACAAAATTTGTTGATGTTATTTATTATGAAGGCAGGAATGTGTCTGGAATGGTTGTAATAAATTCAGTATATTGTCATTTCTATCTATGTAAGGACATGAACTGTTTTCACAGAGAGTTACCTAAATTACAATAAGCAAACTAAGGAAGACCTACCCAAAACAATTTCTATTGGTGCACACTTTCTATTGGTGCACACTTTCTATTGGTGCACACTTTCTATTGGTGCACACTTTCTATTGGTGCACACTTTCTATTGGTGCACACTTTCTATTGGTGCACACTTTCTATTGGTGCACACTTTCTATTGGTGCACACTTTCTATTGGTGCACACTTTCTATTGGTGCACACTTTCTATTGGTGCACACTTTCTATTGGTGCACACTTTCTATTGGTGCACACTTTCTATTGGTGCACACTTTCTATTGGTGCACACTTTCTATTGGTGCACACTTTCTATCTTGTGATATCTGAAGTCTTTTCTTATCTTAAGTGTTACTTATGCTCCTCCTTTAAAGAAAATTACTGCATCCTCTGTCTAGTCTTGCAATTTCATTAGGGTGTTTTATAAAGATGCTAAGTTGGTGGTTTTTATGGTATTTTAGTCAACCGATTCAACACCCAGATGCTACTTAGGAAAAAGAAAAGATGAATTATATGCAAATGTTTTTGCATTAAAATATGAAAAGTTGTTGGAGTTGGTTAGTTTGGTCAAAATGAGGTCATTGGTTAGTTTAGTCACAATGGGGTTATAACCTGACAAATTTCTTTCTGTTATACATTAGAGTTAACAGCAATATTTTTTTATAGAAATCCTCTTTGGTTAACCCTTTCTAGCTCATTGGTACTTTTAATCCACTCTTCACATTTTACTTAAGTTCTCTTTATACAGTAAATGGTCTTAAAAGGGTTAACATTCAACAACACCAATATACTTGCCAATTTATATAAACATATAAATTGTTGTGGAAAGCAACTGTTTTACTCATCATGTTCTATTCTATAAGCACTTGGCTTTTTCCTGGCTTGAGTTTTTTCTTGGCTATTTTTAGTTTAACTTTTGAAGTCTAAAATTGTCTTTAGTTTGTTGTGAAAAAGGCCACAGTGAATATTTTTACTTCTTCCAGCCTGCAGAAGACGGTGTGATGAGCGTTGAAGAGGGAATTGATACCTTCACAGTACTGCATGAAAGTGTTTATGCTTACTCTAATCCAGTAAGTACTTGAACCTTTTGGGATCAGTACACAAACCCTAGTTACAGTAAAACTATTTAATTTAGTTTAGATTCACATTTCTTTCTGAATGTTGTCAAGTATTTCAGCTTGTAAAGAAAAAGTACTTTTATTTAGGTCAGTGCTCAACTCACATACAGTCCAAATCTCAATTTATTTTCTCTTGTATAAACATAATTACTTTATAATGTGACATTTTAAGCTTTTGATGCTTCTGCCTTATTTACATTGAAACAAAATACATCCTGATTGATTCAATTTGATTTTTCAGCTGCAGTTTTCTGTCATTATGGATATTGTCAACAATTTATTGCTTTATGTAGAACCTAAGAAAAAGGTAAAGTATTTCTTTTTTTAAAATGTTATCTTGTTCAAGCTACTTCTTCTATTAGCGAGTCTGCAGAGCTGTTCGCTCTCTTGCAGTCAATGCCAGACAAACATATTTTCATGTCTTGTTCAAGCTACATAATCACTATCATTGAAATCTCTTCTCTCCATTCTTTTCCATCCTCCTTCTAGTGTTAAATTTATCTTTTTAATTCACTGTGCACATTTGGTGTTTAGCAACAATGATTTAAAAAAAAAATTTTGTTCTGTTCACTCTTCAATTTTTATCCATAACCAGTATCTGGGATTTTTTTACACTTAAAAATTAATAGCTCTATGTTACGTAATGACCACATTAGTGATGAATATATCGTCAATGCCAGGCAAAAACCGGCCAAGTCCAAAGCACATTTTTCAGGAGAAGCAAAAAACTGCATAGATCGAGGTAAACGAATCAATGTAGCCGTTTTTATAAGAAATAAAGTGTAGAAAATCTATTGGACAATACTACAAGATATTTTTAGACATCATGTTGGATATCCCAAGGAAAATTTCGGAAAATTTTTTTTTTTAATTTCTGATTTGGCAGGGATTTGCCTGGCAACGATAATATATTCACCCTTGATCCTCAGAGCTTTCATCAGCCCGTCTTCCAAAACGCTACTCTTACCAAACATCCTCTCAATTCAAGCTCATATCCTTTATATAATTTGTTGGGCTGGGCATTCATACACACACACATCCCATTCTGCATAGATAACTCAATGCACCACCTTCTCTAATTACTTTCCTTTGTTTTAGTGTTTAGAACATAGGTTCTCAACGGGGGCGATATCGCCCTCCGGGGGGCGGTGAGAAGCTTTAGGGGGGCGCTGACATTCGGTGAAGGGCAAGTGGGCGGTACAAACGTAACTGATATAATTTAAACACCTCAGCTATTTGAATCGATTAGTTTTTGGATGAAATGTGATGAAAAACGAAAGTGCTGCTAAATATCTGATATCCCTCAATAGTAGGCCTACATATTATTATACTAATAACAAATGGAAATCGCAATGCCTTTTGGATGAAGTAGGAATCAGTATTTGAAAAATATGGTGTGTAGCCGGCTGGACTGTCACCCTGCTGGCCGATCACTGTCGCCCTGACATCTGCTAATGTTAATGATATTTTGATCTCAGTTTTACCGAGATGTCCTTGATGTGTTTTAAAATTTCGATAGAATTAAATAACTATTGGAAAGCAGTATAGATACGTACTAATCATAAAAACTACGTATTTATTGTAATGCTTGAAAATATACATATAAATTCTTTAGTCATATAATATTTATATAATTTTCAAATACTTTTTACAGTTTGATCATTTCAAAGTTATAAATTGTAAGCCATTTATTTTCTTATAAAAGAAAAAAAAACATTAGAAATATTCTGAAATATTAGCTCAAATGAAACGGGCTAATTATCTCCCTTCAATTAAAAAATGTTTCCACATTTGATTCAATAGTGATGCCGAGCAAGTTCTGTTTTGTAATATAACAAATATTACTTATTATTATTATTTCTTTATATACATTCAACATTATGGTGTTCATAACAATATTTAATTATTAACGGATTAAAATAATTTACATTAAACAGTTGCAAATAAACATTAACTGCTTTAATTGTTTGTCCATTGAAGGAGTTTATATTTTATACTTTAATAAGTACAGAAATGATTAATATAGTGCTATTAAATAAGTCTCTTAATTTTCTAAATTAATTATACTAATAAATTTGTTATAGAGATAATTATATTTATGTTTAATTAATGTTATGTTTAATTAAAGAAGATGAAAATAAAAACTCTTTTAAATGTAATTAGTCAGTATCAATTAATGAGCGGTCAAGTGTAGGTGACCTCTTTGTATGCTTACAAACAGCTTTGATGTGCGATCAAATATGTTCACAAGTGTAAGTTGAATCGAAAGCTGAAAGTAAAGGAGCGAATGCCAAGCAGTTAAGAATAGCAGTTGACTTTCCTAAGCAGCATCCTTACAGTTTTTTTCCGCAAATGGGCACATTTGGATGCCCATTTTTATAAAGTGTAAAATTTAACTTACCATTTTAAAATCGCCAATATTCCTCCACTTAAAAAGATATCTACATCTAAGAAGTTTGTAGTAAGATCAAACCAGTTAGGTTTGATGTGGTATAAAAAAAATCTGTCCATCAATTTGAAAGACTTGCCTTTGATTAGAAAACTCCAATTTGAGTGCTTCGATATACTTCTGAAAAAGCCTAACTATTTATCTTATTATTTTCTTTAACATATGAATGTACATATAATTAAAACGTTTTGAAATTGATTTCACGACAAGATATGTCCAATTTCAATGCAAATCCATTGCAGTGGTCCTTGTAAATGCAAGTTCAACTCACTGAAATGTGTGAGAAACATCGGCTTCAACAGTCAGTTTTCCTCATTCAGAACCGGAAAATGTATTTTTTTTTTTCAATAAATAAAAACCTCTTGGGGGTCTCTCGCGTGCCATGGAAAATTGCTTTGTGTGCCAAGTGTGGAACGCTTACCTTTGGTTGCCGACCCCTGATTTAGAGTACATTGTGAGATTACCTAAAGACATCACATTTTTCTTTCTAACTGGATGCGTCCACACTACCAGACAATCTTGCTTTACTTTCAGCTTAAGTTAATTTGAGTAAAAAAAAGAGATTCTCTGTATCGCTCACGTCAATATTAAAGCAGTTCACAAATAAGTAATACATTCAATGATTATTTTTTTTACAGCTTTGCATTGAAACCTTAAATTAATTTATTATTATTTAATTTGTATTATTATTATTTATATCTGTATTACTATTATTGTCTCGATATAATTTTTTTTTGCTTGCCAATTTTCTAATTTACTTGTTATGTATTTGACTATGCCTTTATTGTTCTTATGTACTATGTGACAAAATAAATATTGTTCATTGTTCATTGACGAGGACTACAAGCAATGGCTACTGCACGCAGTGGTGCTTTGGTTAGCAAACGATGACTGTTTAAACATAATGTATGAGACTTGGATTTGGTGCTTGAGTTTTTGAATGTCTTTCAGCTTCTCTAGGTCTAGGAAGGGGGGGGGGGTGGATGGGCGCTAAAAGAAAGTTGGGGGGGGGGGGGGGCGGTGAGCGGAAAAAAAATTGTAAAAGGGGGGCGGTGAGCCGAAAAAGGTTAAGAACCTATGGTTTAGAATATGGCATCTTGCACACAGGCCCAAAAACATTATTGACATGTTCATTAGTTAATCTACGTCATCTTAATGCAGACAAACTCAGGCACCCCTTTTTCCCCATTTCCAACAGTTTTAATGACTGGGTCAGCTGCATTCTGGGAATTTTTTTCTTCTCTCTTTGCAGGCGGCTAGCGACCGGCTGCAGAACATGAGGTTCAAACTCCAGCTGAACAGGGATGAGGACCAGAAAACCCCCATTTTACAACTGCAAGAAATAGTCAGGTATGTTACAAGCCAATGGCCATTTATTTTTCTTAATGATAGTGTTGACACATTTTATGTCTTGCATGTGCTAATGTTATATTTTGATGAACTATCACAGAGAAAAAGTTGAAGACTTGAGAATGCTGGAGAAGGAATATTACCTTGCCAAGACAAAAGATGATGAAGAAAGGTTAGTACAGGTCTCTGTTGCTTGTTAGTAAAACCCATTTGTATCACAGTTACTTACAGATATACAGGAATTTCTATTACTGGTTACTGGTTAGTCTACTAGAGACACTGGCTTGTAGTTATATTAGTGATGGGCTTGTGTGGCCTAATATCAGAAATATTTAAAAAATCATAACCCTAACTTTTACCTTGTTCTTGACTTAGGGGCAGACAACTACGCCGTAACTGTCCAGGATTTTTTAAAATTTACATGGCTAATATTTAGTAATATGCAAGGGTTACATTTTTATAGTCATATTGGAACTGTATTGTTTCCTTCATGCAGCTCCATTTAGTTTTATAATGTAAACTCCTTTGATTTCAGAATGGAACTTTTAGAAAGGGATATGGATGAACTGAAGAATTGGATTGGTTTAAAGAATGAAGAGCTTGGAATGAGAATTAGGTAAGAGAATAGTGAAGGTTTTAGCACAATGATGACGTTTAACTTGTTAACCCCATTGAATGAAATTTCCAGTCTTAATGAAGCACCTGTTTTAGTAACTGAGTTTTTAGGAAAATGTAAAGAGTTAACAAAGCTGTTCTTTACAAACAGAACACATTTCAATGTAATGCAACATGTTGGTACATGATATGTTGTTCTTCATTAAACTTGTAGTTGAGATGTGAACTAGGACATAGACAGATATTTGTGTACATCTGTTTTTTAAATTTTACTTAAGTCTTTGTATAGTGGGAATTTATTTATTTGTTTGTCTTTACTATCATTTGTATTTTTTCAAACAAACAGCTGTTACAATGAGAGTCAGCTCCAAGTGAAGGCTCAGATGAAAATGGAAAAAGGTAACTTCTGTTTTCATTTTTCTTTACTTGGTTTTCTCACCCCCACCCATTCCCATCCCCTTCCCCATACCGTACTATGATTTCTGTTTTGATTATTTGCAAGGACCTTTTGTGAAATAACTATTGAGGTTGGTTCGCTTCATGATACATTTCTGAAAAGTTGTGCTCTCATTAGCTGCAGTTTTCTAAGACAAAAATAAAATTAAATATATTTTTTATTTTCACCATTGTTTTAAATTATCAAATTGTAAGGTTTGTAAAAAAAATATTTTGTTCTGAAAGGAGAAATCATTTCATAATTATTTTGTTCATCATTTAAATTCATGTTTATATGTCTTTATGGGGAATCTATTGTTGATATTTGAAATCTTAATCAAATGAAATCTGAAAGAGGACATAGGTCAGAGTTAATTTTTTTATTTTGTTCACCCCTTGTTGGTTTCATCAGCTCAGCACGCCCAGGTTGTCAAAAGGAATGAAGTCTGCTTCAAGTATGCCAAGTGGCGCATGACTGAAAGAGACGGCCACTGTGGTATTGCAGAACTGGAGCTGCGCAATTTTGTGTAACATTTTTTCTTACTGTCCTTTTGTAGATCAAAAGTAATCAGATTGACCGTAACGATTTCATGGTCCAATGACCGTATTCAGATTGACCGTAACGATTTCATGGTCCAATGACCGTATTCAGATTGACCGTAACGATTTCATGGTCCAATGACCGTATTCAGATTGACCGTAACGATTTCATGGTCCAATGACCGTATTCAGATTGACCGTAACGATTTCATGGTCCAATGACCGTATTCAGATTGACCGTAACGATTTCATGGTCCAATGACCGTATTCAGATTGACCGTAACGATTTCATGGTCCAATGACCGTATTCAGATTGACCGTAACGATTTCATGGTCCAATGACCGTATTCAGATTGACCGTAACGATTTCATGGTCCAATGACCGTATTCACATACAAAGTTTAGGGAGAATTAGAGGTAGAAGTAGAGCTTTTGAGTTTGTTTTTTTATTTTGCTTAGAAATATCTAAGTAGATTTATATTCTCCCTGTTTCTCAGCTACACCAAGGTGAATAGAGATGATGACACCTGGACACATCAGCTGGAGTTGAACTGGGTCAAGGTGGAGAATTTGTTAACAGACAATTTTTATCAGGTGCAAAATGAAACAAGCTTTGACTAAAAGATGTGAACATTTTTTGTGTGCCAATTGTAATGTATAATTATTTAACTCCCTTGGTTTTTGTTTAGTGATCACCTCCCCTTTATTAACTCTTAGACAGTGGGATGTAACACTATGCTTCTTCTTTCTTTGACTTCTCTCTTTATATTTAAAAGTAATAGAATGATTTTTTTGGCTTTAGAAAGTTTTGGTCCCTAAGGATCCTCAAGGTCAAGAAGGTGAAAATCGACAAATGGCCTTGAGAATCACATGCACGGAAAGGTCACCAGGTACATTTTGTTTTTAAACATTTTGATTAGTGTTTGAATGGTCCACTTTCACAAAGAGCTAAGTCAATGTGACTTTTTATGTCACATTTGAGCATTTTTTAATAGGCATGTCATATTTTCTATCAAATATATTTGAGTAAGAACTTTTGAAAGGTTGAGCTAAAGATCAGCACATGAAGAAAAACATAGTCTTGAAGACAAAGGGCGATAACTCATTTTTAAAACAAAAAACTTGACTGTAAGGACTGTGTATCAGGGTTCACAAGTTTTCATAGCAATGGCATACCTTACTTTTTTTCTTTTCCTTGTGGTGTGTATAATGTCATATTGAGTTCTCCAGAAAATAAATTTTGTGTTTAAACAATGAAATGTACCATTAAAATATTTACCAACTTGAATGAAACATTGCAAAAAGTGATAAATGCAATAAAGAATACTCAAAGCGTAGCACTATTGATGAGACAACCAGACTTTAGCATTTGTAATCTTCAATCTCTTTTCTAGCAACCAACCTACAAAGGTTTCAACAGCTGAGAAATTTTTTTTTTGGCTATTTTGGAAAACAAACAAAAAATTTACATTTGTTTTTCTTATGCAGAATACAAATACAGTAATGTAATTATAGCTGCTAATGAATTTCTGCTTAAAGAATATACAGTAAACAAAACATAAAAGCATTTATAAAAAAAAATTATTTGTGGGCAAATTATCTTTCATTCTGATCTTACATTGTGTGTAATAATAGTTGTAGAAAGGTAATGGAACACAACTTGTTGCTTGCCCACTTGCACATCTAAATAGACTGTGGGATACCCTCCAGACCCTAGCCTTCACCAGGGCTTGATCCCAGGACCAATGCTACCCCAGGCCAGCTGGCTACCAGATAAGCCACAGTGACCTTTGCATTGTTTTTTGGTAGCAGTGATGTCAGTGATGTAGCACTTTCATTTTTATAAACAAGTTCAAGCTATGCACTGGCACACAGTGTGAAGTTCAAGCTATGCACTGGCACACAGTGTGAAGTTCAAGCTATGCACTGGCACACAGTGTGAAGTTCAAGCTATGCATTGGCACACAGTGTGCATCAATAAGTAATTGATGAAGATTGGTAACCTGTTTATATATGTTTCATGGGTGAAGAGACAGGCCCCAATTCTCCACTAACTCTTGGTGATAAAGGGAATTAATCACAAAAGTATGTCACTTACGTAGGGATGTATAAATGGCACTGCTCCTTCCTCTCTTTGAGAACTTATATCAAAGCATGAGCCATCAAGGGAACTGCACTCCTCATCACAGTCACTTTTTAAAATTCCCTGTGTGACTGGACAAAAAAAAAAGTAAAGCTAAATTTAATAGCATGGATAGAAGTGATATAAAATTTACCATTATCCTATACTATAATACGAGCAAAAATTGTATGTATGTATGTATATATATATATATATGTATGTATGTATGTATGGAAATTTTCTTCAAAAGCGCTCTAAGGATTATCTTAATGTTTTAATGCACGACTTGTTTCACCTAAAAAGAAATCTACAGCTTTTTGGCCTCACAATTAAAAATCGGAAACGAACGTTAGACAAAAATTCCCATTAGATTTATCGTAGGTCGTAGATAATTGATTTTGGCCGTGAAAACATGCCATTTCTCGACCCACGTGTAGTGCGGCTTACAAGAGCAGTGTTTTGTTGCGTCGCAGATATGACGTTTCGGAAATACCCGTACAGCAACAGAAAGAGGTTTAATTTATTGTTTAGACTACTGTTGCGCACTGGCACCGATAACAGATATAATTTAAAGCAAGACCAAGTGTAATTTATGTAATGCAGGGGTGTGCAAACTACAGCCAGTGGGTGACAAATAATAGTATGCGGCCCTCGAGGCTTATTTAGATGATAATGTTTTCAATGTATTTTAAATTAAACTTCAATATATTTTAGACTAAAACAAAAAAAAATTTACGTTTTAATTAATAGTGACATAATAGTTTGCAGTTTAAATAATAACAAGATTAGATGAAGTTTCACCAAACTAAAGGTCTATTTTTAACTTTCTTTCATCTAACATTGTTTGGAAAAAAAACACGTCAAAATCTTTTTTTTTGGTACAAAAACTGTATAACTGTATATAGTCTAGTATACACTGTAGCAGTATACACTACACCGTATATAGTGTAGGCCTACACTGAAGCTGTATACACTACACCGTATATAGTGTACACTGAAGCAGTATAAACTACACCGTATATAGTGTACACTGAAGCAGTATACACTACACCGTATATAGTGTACACTGAAGTAGTATACACTACACCGTATATAGTGTACACTGAAGCTGTATACACTACAATGTATATAGTGTACACTGAAGCTGTATACACTACATCGTATATAGTGTACACTGAAGCAGTATACACTACAATGTATATAGTGTACACTGAAGCTGTATACACTACACCGTATATAATGTACACTGAAGCTGTATACACTACACCGTATATAGTGTACACTGAAGCAGTATACACTACACCGTATATAGTGTACACTGAAGCTGTATACACTACTCTGTATATAGTGTACACTGAAGCTGTATACACTACAATGTATATAGTGTACACTGAAGCAGTATACACTACAATGTATATAGTGTACACTGTAGCAGTATACACTACACCATATATAGTGTGCACTATAGCAGTATACACTTCACCGTTTATAGTATACAATGTAGTAGTATACTGTACACTATAAATAGTATACACTGTATTAGTATCCACTTTTTTTTATTCAATACAAATGTTTACGAATGTTTCATTAAAATATGTATGATTTGCTTATATAGGCCAAACAAAGTAAGATATATTAGAATATGTTAACATTGTCAATTGGAAATCTGGTAAACTAGAAAAGATGTATTCAATTTATTCGTAATTTCCTCATAACAATAGTCAGAAGTGTAATATACTGTTAGTTTTATTGAGGGGGTGGGGGTGCAAGGGGGGGGGGAATTAAACAAATCATCTAACGTAGCCTATATTATAATCTTTTCATTTGCAGTCTTTTCAATGAATAACATACGTTCAACTTTAATTATTTAGTATTTAACTAGTGTAATGCTCAAAATTTAAACAATTTTTTTAAATGTTTATTTTACCATTGTTTTAATTAATCAACATTATATTTTGCCGCGATAGTTTATTTAAATAGTAACACACATGGAGGATATTAAAAAAGGTTTACACCAAACTATATATTTTTACTTTTTCGTCAAACAATGTTTGGAATAATACATTGAAAACATTGAAAATAATAAAAAAATACTTTTTGTATAAGATTTTTTTTACAAGTGATTTACAAACTTTACTTTAGATTTATATATGTGCCCAAGTAAGAAATTACTATTAGACTATGTTACGAATTCAATATGAAATCTGGTAAACTAGAAAAAATGTATTACATTTATTCGTACACCTTTTTAATTTATATCAAATTAACTTGTCGGCCGTAACTCATTGTTAGCTTGAATGGGGTGACGGAGGGAGGGGTCACTAGAAAGTTTGACAGTTAGTTGTTAAAGTAGGGGAAAGGGTAGAAGAACTAAAAATTGTAACGTAATTCACGATATATTAAATTTAAACTTTTCATTTTCAGTCTTTTAAATACAAGACATAAATGAGATATATTTCTGTTGGATTTAAAACTGACAACTCTAGATGACACGTTTTTTTTTAGGGTTTGAAATGAGATTAAGCTGTTTAATTAATTTTGTTATTTTTTATTATAATTATTTTTTTATTTTTTTTTTGGGGGGGGGGGGGGGGAGGAGGTTATCGGGCAAAATCTAGATATTAGACTGCACAAATAAAAATCTGCTTCGGGGGGGGGGGGGGGGGGGGGGGTTATCGGGCAAAATCTAGATATTACACTGCACAAATAAAAATCTGCTTCAACTGTTCAAATTTAAAGCCCATGTTATTCATAATAGAATAAGGAAAAAGACAGATATAATTTATAGGTCTGGTAAAGACGTATTTTTTAAATTTATGCCCTGTTGTTTTACATACACATTATGTTATGGTACAAGTGCCTGCTCTTTATTACCGATCGAATGATCGGTCACCTGGTACTTATTATTAATCAAGGCTCTAATTATACCTGACGACATGTTTTGTTTTACCCTACACCTTTGTATCATTCCAGTTGGTGGCATACCCGTGAAAGAGCACTTTGAGGTGAACGTGGCCCCCATACAGATTCAGATGACCTACCAGTTCTACAAGGCTGTCATGGAGTTCTTCTTTCCAGACAAGAATGTTGACATGGACGATGGTAAGTTTGACGCACTTAGAACTGCCCCAGGTGTCCCGGGCAGTGGCCACTAGATAAAAGGCTAGACCCTTGCTTTGAGAAAAACTAATTGGTTCCCTACAGTAATTATTTCTTTCTTGCTAAATGTTTCCCTTCACAGAAGATGAGATGGACATGAAGCAGAAGAAGGAGAAGAAAAACAGCAAGAAAGACAAGGAGAAGAAGAAGGAGAAAGAAAGAGGGGAGGACCTGGAGAAGAACTCCCTCAGGTCTGCAGCCTCCTTCAGCAGTGCTGATGATATTAATAAAATGAGGGTATGTGTCTGTCTCATTAGCTGTTTCATTAGCTAGCTGTCTCATTAGGTAGCTGTCTTATTAGGTAGCTGTCTTATTAGCTAGCTGTCTTATTTTTCTTCTTCCTGGTTAAGCTGTGCTTGTTTTGACATTTATCCATTTTATTTCAAGGGGCAACAGATGTTATAAGGTGTTACTTATTCCATCAATAATCTTTTTTATAGATGGAGCGTCTGTAACATGTAAGATCAGTTGATCACCGTGCACTTTAATTTAACAGCTTAGAGGAAATGAAAAATTATAGTAATTTAGGGGCCTTTTAGTGATTAAACTTTTTTATTTGTGATCCATAATTCTTTTAAACAGCCTTTAAACAAATTATTTTAAAAAATATAAGAACACGGACTGATTTCAATTTCAAGATGGTTACAAGCCCTTTTTTACCCACTCAATTCACTCACTCCGCACCGACAGGGGCTTGAGGTCAGTGCCAAAGACATCCATTTGTCCACTACAAAACAATAGATTCTGTTTCACTAAATGCTTTACCTTTCAGGCCTTTTGTTCTGTTATTTTTCTCTTACCATTGCCTTCATGTAAATCTGTTCCCTTATCTTGACTTCTTCAAACTGATTTACCTGGGAACCATTATGTGTCAGAAAACAAAATTTGTTTCATCATGTTGTTGTTGTTGTTGTCTAGTGCTTCTATTCATGTTGATATTTTGAGAAATCCTCACATAAAAAATGTTACTGGTTCAACATCTGGTTTGCAATTATTCTTGAGATTTTTGTTTCCTCAAAATCTTTTGATGTTTGAAACGTTGTTGTTGGTTTCCTTGATATCATAGGAGAGAGCAGCCAAGAACAACACATTTTTATATGTCAAGATTCCAGAAGTCATAGCCAGGGTCAGTTACAAGGTAATTTATTTGCAAATTTCTAAAAGCTTTACCCATTGGTGCCTGAGTATGTTTACTGTTGTAAGCAAAATATAATGAGTGTTGAAGTAAAAGTAGTTTTTTTTTTTTTAATTTAATGACATAAGCTAGAATGGCTTTTCTAATGTGATAAAAGGAATGGAACTGTAGCCCCCTTAATTGGATTGGGACACGGTTCTCTATTGTCAGTGCATTCCTATTCCCATTCCAAAGGTATCTCTGTGTCTCATCCACATTATGAAGACAGTTTTCTTTTTTCTGGCTCTGGAGAGAGTGTCTCTGAGTTTCTTCAAAGATCTGATGTGTACCCGACATTGGTTGGGGAAATACACAGTGGCTGGCTGCATGATCCCATTATATGCCATAGAAAATTGTGAGCGTTGCTTCACCAGCCCAAGGGAACAACATGGAACTAAAAAGGAATAACTTAACTTACTTTACCAGTGTAGATACATTCAAGCTAGAGGTGCTTTAAGGCATCTTCTCTCCAAGCAACCTTACGGGGTTAAGTTTTAAAAAAAAGGTTTGTGTATTAGATTATGGAGACTTAAGTTTTGTTTGTTTGGCCAACACAGGGTCAGAAGGAGAAGAACATTGAGGACGTCCATGACTTCAGCTTTATTTTGCCCACCATAGAGTACCACAACTGTATCTGGACATGGTTTGACTTCCTCATCACTTTGAAAAACCACAGCAAGAGAGTCCTTTTGTCTCAGGTATTTGTGTTTTGTCTCAGTATAGCCTACTGTTAATTAGTGTCAGGTGTATGTACTATCTCAGCTATTTGTCCTGTCTTATTTAATTTGTCCTGTCTTATTTAATTTGTCCTGTCTCAAGTATTAGTTCTGTCTCAAATGTTTGGTCTAACTCACAAACAGCAGTTTTTCATAGCAAGCCTAATTTCTTGGTATAACAATTAGCCTTGTCTGCAACCATAATTGACTTGCACATTATAAGAAAGAAAAGAAAAGGAATTTGTATTTGTTCCAAATGAATTTCTAGACGGATATGTTTAGTAAATTCTCAAAGAACACTTTAAAATGTAACAAAAGACTCAGGTTGACAGATTTCATCTCTGTTAACCTGGCAATTTCTACTATACATCTGGCTCACTGCAGGATTTGGGGGCTTGTATCTTACCTGAATGAGCTTCTGGGCATTGTCCTGGATAGACAATCAACCCTGATTGTAACTGCACTAGTCTTCTAAATTTTTAGGTCTTCAAAAGGGACATAATCTACCTTGACATAGCTTTGAAAGATTGTCTGAGTCAGATTACTGATTCATGTCATAAGGTTATAACTTATTTGGTTACTGAGACTTATGTCATCATTGTATTATGTCATAACTTATTTGGTTACTGAGACTTATGTCATCATTGTATTATGTCATAACTTATTTGGTTACTGAGACTTATGTCATCATTGTATTATGTCATAACTTATTTGGTTACTGAGACTTATGTCATCATTGTATTATGTTATAACTTATTTGGTTACTGAGACTTATGTCATCATTGTATTATGTTATAACTTATTTGGTTACTGAGACTTATGTCATCATTTTATTATGTTATAACTTATTTGGTTACTGAGACTTATGTCATCATTGTATTATGTTATATCTTATTTGGTTACTGAGACTTATGTCATCATTGTATTATGTTATATCTTATTTGGTTACTGAGACTTATGTCATCATTGTATTATGTTATAACTTATTTGGTTACTGAGACTTATGTCATCATTGTATTATGTTATAACTTATTTGGTTACTGAGACTTATGTCATCATTTTATTATGTTATAACTTATTTGGTTACAGGCTGATTTCATCACATGTTATAACGTATGCTATTTTCTGGCTGATTTCATCACATGTTATAACTTATTCCATTCTCTCCATTTGATCTGTCTATATTCAGGCCATTAAACAAAAGCTTCACTGGAAAGCTCGTGTACTCGATGAGCCCCCACACACAGATGTTCAGGAAGAAGAGGACAAGGCTAAGATGTTGCTTGGAGCTAAACTTTTGGTAAGAAGCAGCAGAAGAGCTTTAGTCAATACGTGGAGATAAAAAACTAAAACTTCTTTTTTTGTCATAATTGAGATTTATGCCACAAATTACAAAAAGTACAAACAAAACACAAACAAAGAATTGAATAATCATCATCCTGATCCAGCAGTCATCTGGTGCTCTTCGGCCTGAGGCTATGGTGAAGAAATTGCAGACTTTTTTGTAGCTATTTGTAGTTTGAATAATATAGAGTGTTTGTGAGATTTGGTGTGTTTTGGGGAGGTAGACATTTCGTATGTCCTGCAGTGATATACAGTCAAAAAGGTGATGGGAAACGGTTTCATTTTGGTGTTTACATAGGGGGAATGTCGCCGCTTTTTCTGGTTTGATGCGATTAAGGTGCGAGTTTCGATGTATGTGTTCTGTGCGCAGGCAAAAGATGGTCACTTGATCTTTTCTCTGTAGGGCATTTATTGGGTCATTTTCATCTGGTTTGGGCATATGAAGGAAAACATATTTTCCGGTTGTGCCCAATGTTTAACCATGAATTGAATAAATAGCATTTGATTTTCAAGTGTATATATATATCTAGAATTTTTGTCTAAAACATTGTACGCTCGGTCGCCTCTCAATTTCTTTTCAGTACCATTCAGGGGTTTGAAACACATACGCGTCAACAGGCATAACTGTAATTTAAACACATCAGCTGCTATTTCCTTGCCTGCCAAAGAAGGCAGATGCTTTATCTTGTATCCTAAGTGACAAACACATCTCTCTAATTAGAAAATAGTTGCGCCCCACACTTACCCCTGGCTTAAATCTAGTCTTGTTTCTTTTACATGGGCTCTGATTCCAAGACATTTAGAATGGCAATTCAATACTGTGCCACTGCATCACCACATCCTATTTGAAAAAAAGACAATAGTCTGAAAGCATCAATAGTTTTATTACAAATTACTTTGCAAATGGGTTTACAATATTGTTTATTTTGTAGACAAAATAAAACCAAACAATTTTTCCACCTGAAAATTAGTATGAAGCTGACTAGAATAATTGATGATTAATGAGTTAACGCTGAAAAACAAGCTATAAAGAGAAATAAATAAATTAATGATATTTCTAAAGACAAACTTAATGTTTTTGGTTCTCTCATACTCATAGGCTGGCCAAGAGAAGCCTGCCAAGAAAGGATTTTTTGGAAAATCTAGCAAGTCCTGATGCATCGTTGAGTCTTGACTTTCTGTTGAAAAATTGTATCAGACATGTGATAAAATGAGTACACCCTGTGAAATAATTTATTGATATTCCTTGAATGATGTTTTATAATACAAGCAAAAATTTATATTCAGATATTAACCCTTGCTGCTACAGACTGTGTAAAATGTAAACATTAGTTGTCTTTTGCTGCCAACTAAGAAACACTTTAAAAACAACATAACATGATAATGATTTTTGCATTTATTTTTAAAACTTTTATGAATCAAACATTTGACAAAAAAAAAGACATTTTATGATTTACTAAAAGTGCAATTTTTTTATATGAACATTCTTTTTTTTTTCTTTACCAAAAATATTTCCAATATGAACATTTTATTGCATAAATTAGTCCTGAGTGTTTGTGCAATAACAACTTATTGTAAATGTATTACTTGTCTTCTGTAAATGTTAATTAACCATGTCACAGACCTGTATAAGCTGAGCATTTTAAAAACACAAATTGTGTAATTGTATTCTTGAAGGCAAAAATAGTTGACTGCAAAATGTAAGTGACAGTGTTCTAAAAATGTCCTGGTTGACATTTTAGTCTGTTGAATTTTTTCCAAAAGCTACATAAGGCACATGATTTTAAGCAATAATAATTTGGAGAAAGGGGGGGGGGGGCTAGAAAACTCTCATGGATGGTATTCTTGGGTCATTGTATTACCAGAATATAATTCTGCTGAGAAAGCTAGTAGATGTGCAAGCAATAAGCTGTGTGTTCCATTAGTTTTACTTTGTGCAACCATTATTACACCCAATGTTAGATGAAAAGAAGAAAAATAATTTGCCCACTAATTATTTAAAAAAAAATGTTTTTTATGTTTTGCTTCATATACATTCACAAAGCTATTTATTCTTTTCATTTCAACTTTTTTTTTCTTTAAGCAGTAATTCATTAGCAACTATATTGACATTACCATATTTGTATTCTGCATACAAATAACAAGTGTCATTTTTTAAAATAGTTTTTCTTCTAAAAAGCCAAATAAATTATTTCTCAACTGTTGAAACTTTTGTAGGCTACATGCTCGGAACTAGAATCCAGATTTCAAATGCTAAATTCTGGTTGTCTCAACAATAGCATTAAGTCTTCAGTATTCTTTGTCTTAAGTTTATTGTCAGCATTTATCAAGCACATCTTGCAATGTTTCAATTTGGTCAATAATTTTTAGTATTTTGCTAGATTTCTTTTTATTTGATCACAAGCATGTTTTCTAGCGAGCTCAATATGATGCACCCATCTCTCTCCTGAAACCATCAGAGTTTGTTTTAGGCCTGTCTGGTGTCCAACATGAATGTGTTATCTGAATTAAATTTTGTTTCATGCTTTTTTTGGGCTAGAGCCTGGACCTGAAAATGAGAGACAGTATGTACTTCATGTAGGTCAGCCCCCTCCCCCCCCCCCCCCCCCCCACACTCTCCCATCCACCTCTTACCACAAATTCCTATACCCGGCCCTACCTGCTGACAACCTTAAAAAAGGTGAACTGTGCATTGAACTGTGTTTCAATTGTTTTCTAACTGAATTCCAGCACTGAAACACTGTTACCCCCCCCCCCCCCCCCCCCACCTCCTCCTCCACCTGTTTAAACAAAATTGAGGACCTTTCTGTGATAAAATGTTAAAGATGTTGATTTGAATAAATGTTACTTAACCATTCAGCTGAAAGTGTTTAACTTTCTTTATGTCATTAATTAATGTGAAGGTAGGCACGAAAACATTAGTAACATGTCATTTTATGTATATTGATCCTGTCTATCTCACAGGATATTTGCAAGTTTTGTGGTTTGCTGTTATACCTTATCTTATATATTACAGACGTTCCTTCTATTGCGTCCTACGCTCATCCGTGGTCCGAGTCTCGTCTTGCATCTTTATTAATTTTTTAAATGATGTTAAGTTACTGGTTTTCCTGGTTTGTTCAGGCAATTTATAACTAAAGGCACAGAACCTAATAAGTTGACTCTTACAGTTTGTTTAAAGAATCAAGTCCATTCTTTTTGGTTGAAATTTATATTTTATTTTATGTTGCCATCCAAATTAACGTTAAGAAAAATGGGAATGTTTCAAATTGCTATTAATAAAAAACAAAGTAATTTTCTTGAATACAACAAATAATGGAAAGAAAATGTGTTTGTTGGGTCTGTTCCTTTTCTCCTTTTTTTTTTTTTTACAAGACAAGGATCTTAACTTTTTTATTTTATTAAATGCACCCATCACAAAGGGCAGCCATCACTTTTATATTATTGAGCAAAACAAACAAATTATAGAAAGGCTTACATTGTGTTAAATTTTGCGCTAACTGTATAATTGTGTGTTTTGCTAGCATTTTTCTCAATTATTCATTTTTACCAAAACAGTTGTTTTTATTGACATGTAATCAATTGTTCTTTACTAGTTGGTAACGTTAGCTTAACTAGTGTTAACGTTACTACGCAGCGTTGATGGCTGTTCAAGTTGTTCAAGTTCTACATGGGCAACTGAAGTGACTAGTAACACATGAAAGGGGAAACAATCCAGCTAGTCAAGAGAAGTTAACTCTTCCTCTCCCCTAAATGTTATTAACTACAATATTGTTATTTTGATTTTAATGATGTCCTTAAAATTATGCCTCATTCCAAAAACTTTTTTCCACAAGTGAAAAGGGTAAAACATGTCCATCCTCTACGCCTATTATTACATGTGTTTCTAATCCTTTTTATCATGGCATTTGATTTGTAAGATAATTATGATGCTATAATTTAAAATAGATTCTAGAGGTTTGTTGTGGAAACCTATGGGCTATGTTGTACATTTGCTAATAGATTGGTTTAGATTCATGACTTCGCTAGATCTATTAGTGAAAGTAAAACTTCAAAATCTATGTGAGCTGATATCTTATTATGGTGCATCTCTGTAAACTTCTGTGTACTTGCACGCACTGTGGTATAATCCCACATCTATAGACTTTACTTTCTGTTCATAAATTACTTTTTCCACAACAGATTGAAACAGAACAAGAATGGCATTAAAATATTAGTATACTTTTAAAATACAAAATGACATAAAAATCTTTTTATCTGGATACTCTTCAAGTTTTGTCACCGTCATGCATTTGAAAAGGAGAGCCTCAAAGCTATTTCTTGACTCAGGATGAAAAGTTAATGACAAAAAATCAAGTAACTGTTTTTAATATTATACAGTCTCTAAACCTTGTCCAATGTTAGACTTACTTGTAAATCCTACCATAGGCTCTGAATCGTCAGGCAAACATCTATTTTGAATCTATGATGTTCCAGAATCCACTTAGCATCTCGTTGTTCCGGAACATTATCTTCTGAATGTTTGTGCACTGTGCTTGACTCACAATTCCATGTCCCTTGAGAGGTTTGTACTCTATGAGACTAATCAATGTCTTTAGATGACATTCATTAAGTCAATGTCTTTAGAGGACATTATCATAAAGTCAATGTCTTTAGAGGACATTATCATTAAGTCAATGTCTTTAGATGACATTCATTAAGTCAATGTCTTTAGATGACATTCATTAAGTCAATGTCTTTAGATGACATTCATTAAGTCAATGTCTTTAGAGGACATTATCATTAAGTCAATGTCTTTAGATGACATTCATGTAGTCAATGTCTTTAGAGGACATTATCATTAAGTCAATGTCTTTAGATGACGTTCATTAAGTCAATGTCTTTAGATGACATTCATTAAGTCAATGTCTTTAGATGACATTCATTAAGTCAATGTCTTTAGATGAGATTCATTAAGTCAATGTCTTTAGATGACATTCATTAAGTCAATGTCTTTAGAGGACATTATCATTAAGTCAATGTCTTTAGATGACATTCATTAAGTCAATGTCTTTAGATGACATTCATTAAGTCAATGTCTTTAGATGACATTCATTAAGTCAATGTCTTTAGATGAGATTCATTAAGTCAATGTCTTTAGATGACATTCATTAAGTCAATGTTTTTAGAGGACATTATCATTAAGTCAATGTCTTTAGAGGACATTATCATTAAGTAAATGTCTTTAGCTGACATTCATTAAGTCAATGTCTTTAGATGACATTCATTAAGTCAATGTCTTTAGATGACATTCATGAAGTCAATGTCTTTAGATGACATTCATTAAGTCAATGTCTTTAGAGCACATTATCATTAAGTCGATGCCTTTAGATGACATTCATTAAGTCAATGTCTTTAGAGGACATTATCATTAAGTCAATGTTTTTAGAGGACATTATCATTAAGTCAATGTCTTTAGAGGACATTATCATTAAGTAAATGTCTTTAGCTGACATTCATTAAGTCAATGTCTTTAGATGACATTCATTAAGTCAATGTCTTTAGATGACATTCATGAAGTCAATGTCTTTAGATGACATTCATTAAGTCAATGTCTTTAGATGACATTCATTAAGTCAATGTCTTTAGATGACATTCATTAAGTCAATGTCTTTAGAGGACATTATCATTAAGTCAATGTCTTTAGAGAACATATACTAAGTTATTCTAATGTCAACTTAGGTCTTTTTGTGACCTCAGGCTTCAAATTCAAATGTCACCTTAGGTCTGTTATTCAAATGTCACCTTAGGTCTGTTATTCAAATGTCACCTTAGGTCTGTTATTCAAATGTGACCTTAGGTCTTTTATTGAAATGTGACCTTAGGTCTTTTATTTAAATGTGACCTTAGGTCATTTATTCAAATGTGACCTTAAGTCTGTTATTCAAATGTGACCTTAGGTGTTTTGTTCGAATGTAACTTTAATGCTAATATACTATTATCAACTTTAAGTTCTCTTGAAGAAAATGTTTTTCTTTAGACACTGTTTACTTTTGTATTTACCTTATACACCTAATAATGTTTTTAATTGACTTGTAACAAATACAAAACCAAATGTTCATTTTTAAAAACCAATTGATTTTATGTGTGTCAATTTTGCCCTACAACACAGTTGCTGGCCCCGTGTGAAATTCTAACAATGGAATTTTGTGAACTTGTCATTTTTAATACCATGAATTGACATGACAAAATTGTACACTATGGATAGTATTATACGTCACTGTCCCCCAACCCTTCCCTGTACACATGTACTAAGATTGACCATAATTGTTTATATTATAATATGAATTATAAGATTATTGATACAAAATCTTGTTGTTGTTTGTTTTTGTGTGCATAAGCTAGTTATGTCGCTTTATGAGTATTGCTCATGAAAATACAAAGGTAATTTATTCTTTTCTGCTTGTGGACTATTTTTGTGAATGTTAATTATGAAGAAGGGCATCATTGTAGACCAAAGAGACTGTTGGTCAAGGTTTTTATGGGGTCTCATGATAAATAGATCATTCTATACTGGGTCTGTTATCAACAATAATCTAGGTAAGAGTTGAGATGAGATCCTAAATTCTTTGGAGGTGTTCTTCATATAAAGTGTCCCTTAGTGTAGTCTCTAAATGTCCACCCAGACTGAGGTAGATTATTGATCTCCTGACCACCTTTGGTCAAACATAATGTTTTGTGAAGAATGGAGACTTATGACGTGGCGGTCCTACTAAGATGATCATCAGAGAAATGGGGCAACAAGGCCAACGTAAAGTTAAAGGGAAGAGATAAACTGAGATGAAAGGACCAATGAAATCAAGGAGTTGACAGAGAAAATTGATGTAGGAAATCATCATTGAATGGACTTAAATGTTAGCCACAAACAAAGACTAATAAGATGGACCACTTGCTCTATTTTTTAAGCTTATGACTTCAGTTTTCCTTGTGCAGCCTAAGCCAATAACGCTCTCCAAAAGATTTCCGCTGTATAAGCTTACAACTTTTGATTTTAATCCTAATGTGAGTTCTAATCTTATATATTACCGATGAGCCTTATATAAAGGCATTCTTCTACAATTATACGTGAAAAGTTATGAAATAAATATGGCCAAATTTAAAAATGAAAACATTTATTATTACAAAAATATTAATACAAAAGTTTTAAAGTTGCCTCTAATATTAAGCATTCCTAATATTCCTTTAAATTCTGAGACAACTGGCAACTGGGATAACCTTAGTTAATACAAAGACTATAATAAGAATGACTGCTTGCTCAATTTTTAGAGCTTAGGAGCCGTGTTATCCGTGCGTTGGCAATAACGTGTGGTTCAAAAGCTACCGCTGTATACAACTTTGAATTTTAATCTTAATTTCAGTTATAATCTTATAATATATTACAGATGCTCCTTCTATAAAGGCATTCTTCTACAACTACAATTATAATCCTAAATGACAAGTAGCTCATGACAGACTCATGACTCAAAAGACTAAATTTCACAGCGTCATTACCGAATTTGAATGAAAACCTAGTCAAAACGGTTTGGGAAAAATAAAAACTGACGAAGGTATGAGTGTTATGAAATTAAATATAGAGTAAGTGGAGAAGTCCTCAATAAAAATCCCAACATGTATTTTCTTAAATAATTAGCTTACTAACGTTTTATTTAAATATTTGTATTACCTATATAGACCTACACTGCCGGTGAAGATTCAAGACATTGGTTTTGGAATTTTATGGAAAGTTCGGGAATTTCAAAATGGTTTTAGAGTAAGAACTCTGTCAGTTTTTTTTTTTTGAGGAGAGGGGAGGGGACAATTTAAAACATAAATAAATTTGGGGTTCAATTCCTCTCGGGAAAAAAATCGTCAAATGTTACTGAAAGTAATTTAATAGTTATCTCCCTTCCTATACATATTTTGAGTTGTGCGATGGTCTCTGTTGTTTACGTACAAAATGAATTAGCAAAAAAAAGGTACAAAGGGAAGCTATTCTTTCACATTTGTAGATCAGAGGTCGGCAAGCTTTTGCGAACAGTGTGCCAAACTAGGACTCCTAAATCATTCAGCGATTCAGCGTGCCAACAGCCTAAAAAACAACCTGTTCTATTATACTTTAAAAAAAATAATTTTATAGGATAATTAGTTTAACTCCGTAGCAAGATAAATGACAAAAGCAAAGGAGATTTAAAATGAAAATAGTTAAAGCATTTTATATTTAATAAAAAAAATTGACGTGTTTGTGATTATCGTCCTTTTATTTGCATTTTTTTTCAAATACAATATTTTATTAGTCTACTTAACTTTCACATTTAAGGTAATCATTGTCTAAGCATTATTTCGGTACTCAAGATCAAGATCTATAACTAACACTTACTAGATCTAATATTAATTATATTGTGATCTCAGTTTACAGTTTACTGAGATATCTTTTCATGTATTTCAGTCCTTATGAGGCTCTCACGACTACCGTTTAGCGGAATAGATACGATGTAATCAGACAAACTGGGTACTTAATGTAATGTTTGAAATTATACATTCTTCAGTCATAAACTATTTATACAATTTTCAAATAATTTTTAAAGTTTGTTAATTTCAAAGTTATAGACTACATTGTAAGCCATTTATTCTTTTATAAAAGAAATAAAAAAGGAACATACTAAAATTATTAGCGCAAAAAAAAAATTATCTCCCTTTAATAAAAAAAAAATGTTTCCACATTTGTTTCAATAGTGATGCCAAACAAGTTATGTTTTGTAATATAAAAAATATTACTGACTTATTTTTTTTTCTTTATAAGTGTAAGATGAACCAAAAGTTGAAAGTAGAACAGCGAATAGGGCCTACCTAGATCTATCAGTTAAGTATAGCAGATGACTTTCCTAAGCGTTTTTGTCCGCAAAAGGACACATTTGGATGCACAATTTTTTTAAAGTTTTTGAAAGTCTTGCCTTTGTTAGAAAACTCCGCTTTAAGTACTTCGATGTACTGATGAACAAGCCTTAACTATTTATATAAATATCTACCTAAATATAGGGATGTACATGTAGTTAAATGTTTTGAAATTGATTTCACGGCAAGATATATGTCCAGTTTTAATGCAAATCCATTACAGTGGTCCTTGTAAATGCAAGTTCAACTCACTGAAATGTGTCGCTATGTCATTCAGAAACATCGGCTTCAACAGTCAGTTTTCCTCATTCAGAAACATCGGCTTCAACAGTCAGTTTTCCTCATTCAGAAACATCGGCTTCAACAGTCAGTTTTCCTCAATCAGAACCTGAAAACGGTGTTAAAAAAAATAATTACAAAACAATACTGACAATGTCATAGAACTACACTACAATGACAATAGGCCTACCATAGAACTCCAAAACGTTGTAAGTATCACAAAGAGCTTGAAAACACTGACAATATCATATAGATATAATAAGCACTGATAACATCTTTGGCCTAAAACTTCACATATTGACAATATCATAGATCTTAAAAAACACTGACCTTAACATAGAACTACAATACTGACAATCTCGTAATGCTGAAAAGCACTGACAATGCCTTAGAACAATGAAACACTGACAAAATATAAAAAAAATTGTCAATATCATAATACTATAAAAACACTGGCATTGAACTTAAAAAATCTTACAATATCACATAAGTATAATAACATCGACACTACCGTACGTTGACTTACAAAACAATGAAAATATCATAGGAATCATAAAGATTCAAGACGCTCACAATATACATAACATTGACAATATCATAGGAATCATTGATCTTCAAGAAGCTCACAATACACATAACATTGACAATATCATAGAAATCATAGCGCTTCAAGACGCTCACAATACACATAACATTGACAATATCATAGAAATCATAGCGCTTCAAGACGCTCACAATACACATAACATTGACAATATCATAGGAATCTTAGAGCTTCAAGACGATCACAAATATCACAATACACATAACATTGACAATATCATAGAAATCATAGCGCTTCAAGACGCTCACAATACACATAACATTGACAATATCATAGGAATCTTAGAGCTTCAAGACAATCACAAATATCACAATACACATAACATTGACAATATCATTGGAATCATAAAGATTCAAGACGCTCACAATACACATAACATTGACAATATCATAGGAATCATAAAGATTCAAGACGCTCACAAAACAAATAACATTGACAATATCATAGGAATCATAGCGCTTCAAGACGATCACAAATATCACAATACACATAACATTGACAATATCATTGGAATCATAAAGATTCAAGACGCTCACAATACAAATAACATTGACAATATCATAGGAATCATAGCGCTTCAAGACGATCACAAATATCACAATACACATAACATTGACAATATCATAGGAATCATAGCGCTTCAAGACGCTCACAATACAAATAACATTGACAATATCATAGGAATCATAAAGCTTCAAAAAGCTCACAATAAACATAACACTGACACTATCATCGAATTTATCAACACTGACAAATATCAGTGACCTACAAAAAGCATGACGTCACGTGCACCGATTCCCCCTGTAGTTCGACGTCCCCTCCCGCCCCTTTATCTCCATAGTCTTCTGCTCCCCCCCCCCCAGCTTCCCGGGGGCTAAAGCACGCGCCCGGTGGGAGTGCCGTGTCAGCCACTCACGAGTGCGCTGGCATCAGATGTCATTAGACCGTGTGCTGATGTTAATGGCCACTTGACATTATTCTCCATCAACGTTCGGTTCACTTCAGCGACTAAACAAACAACAACAACTTGAGGAGGGGGTGGGGATAGGGGTTGTATTGTTTTAATTGTCTGATTCCAAAAAAAAAGTAAACAAACACACAACTTAACACATTTAGCATCAAAATACGATGTGCTAACGGATTCCTACACGGGGCGCATCTTCATTCGGTTCAAATACCTATGTGAGGGAGGATTCTCTTCTACTTAATTAATGCAGGGTTTATTACAGCTAGAAACTATGCCATCTCATCGATACATATCCTTGAGTTGTTTAATAGTTATGGACTAATTCCCTGTTATTTAAAAAGAATCAGCAAAAATCTTACAATACTGAAAACTTTTTTTGCCGAGTAAATAGTTTAATACCATTGTTATTTACTGCTACGGGTCAAACAGCTCTTGAGCTTTTGATCACTGGAATGGATTTGCATTGAAACTGGACATATCTTGACGTAAATTCAATTTCAAAACACTTAACTACGCTTACTTACTTCCGTTATTGATGGCATATAATAATAAAGATAAATAGATTTGGCTTTTTTCAGAGTTTTTCAAAGGTAAGACTTTCAAATTTATGGACTCCTTTTGATACCACATCAAGCCTGACTGGATTTATCCAACTACAACCGTCTTAGATGTGGATATTTTTTTTAAAAAGTGTACTTATAACCATTTTAATTTGAATTTTAAACACAAAAATTGGTATGAAAATCCTAGATTTGTATGAAGAAATAATAATTAAAAAGTAATATTATATAAAAAAAAAAAACTTTTTTTAGCATCACTATCATAATAGAATCAAATTAATTTGAAAACTTTATTTTAATAAAAGGGAGATAATTAAATCATTTTCTTTGCGCTAATATGTCTAATATGTTACATATTATTATTTTTTATATTAAAGAATAAATGGCTTACGATTTATAACTATATAATTATCAAACTTTTAAAGATGAAACTCATATTAATATTATATGACTAAATAATGTATATGTACATAATTAAACATTACATTATTTACCCAGTGAGAATGATTACTACCTATCTATACCGCTTCACTATATTCATATGAATAGTTGGTTTAGGCAAAGTAAAGATAAATTCTCGGTAATGCTGAGATCAAAATATAAAAAAATATATATATACTAGTGGTTATGCCCGTCAAAATGACGGAGAAACGAATGACTATAATGTGCTTTGTTAAGAGAGAATAAAATAAAATTAAAATAAAAACTGCAGTGAGAAAGTTTCTTTCGATATTTCGTGTTTTTTTTAAAATTGTTTCTGGTCACCCTGGTCCTGGCACATGCATAAGAATTGTTGATGTCAAGATTCTGGTATTAAAATGTAGCGAACAGTTGTGTTGACTTGACCTGTTATTAATAAGCCTAATATTAAATTAACAATAATACTATCAAGAAGATGAAAAAAAACCACAAATACCAAACAATAAAAAAGTAAACAGTAAAAAAAAAAGTACATAATAATATTTCAATACAATAAAAAGTGAAGTCAAAAAGTTTTTTCAGTATTTAATTTGTGTTCTTGCTTATTGTATCAATACAAAAGAGTATTGAGAACGTTTCTTTCGGTATTTAGTTTCTGTTCTTTTTTATCTGTCACCCTAGCCCTGGCACATGCACAGCCTACAAATTGTTGCCGTCAAGCCCTTATGAATTCTTCTTATGAATTATGAATGCTTCTGTTATTAAAAAGTAATCATTTATATAGGCCGTCTATATTTATAGACTGTTTTTTTATAATTCGTATCATTTAAATGATAGATTGTCAGACCTGCCTACCCGTACGCTTTGGGCGTATTTTCGTACGCTTTAGGATACAAAATACGACTGTTACACCGAGCGTCTCAAAAATACGACTTCTTGAGTAAAAAAATATGATTTCCCAATTTTTCGTTTTTATTTCTATTTTTTTCGGTAATTAGACGATCACTAAACCACAGTTACATAAAACCAATGTTTTGATTGGTCGAAAATGGATATCGTCTGTTTCAATACCTAACTTGTTACACGACGCGGCGACCTTGACCTGATATCGTTTTTTTCCTCTCGCAAATATCCAAATTTGGCGATCAAAAGTATGTTTGACAGCAAACTTACACAGCGTGCACGAAATCATGAAACAGATGACGAAGAAGCTTCCGAGTCTGCTCTGAGTAAAAAAGCGAAGGGGTAGGCTATTCTGCTTGGGTGCAAGAGTTTAGAGTGCCGGCTTTCGGCCAATTTAAGTTTTGAGAAACTATAAATGATCAACTTTTTTCTTTCATGAAAATTTAAAAGGCGAAATAAAACGCATGTGTGATTCTATATTTATTTTTAGGTCAGGGTTTCCCTAGTTTTTGCTTTCGTGGCCTATTCTTGCCTACTGAGTTTTAAAAACTTTTTTTTTAGCGCAATCCCGTAATGTAGCTTTTTTTTGGACCCTGTATTTTCATAGGCTATAGTCTAGATCTATATAAATCTCCAAGAAGTCAACGTTTTTTTGGTCTGACACGGCAATCGGTAATAAGCCTACTTCACGCGAATTTGTTTTTAGGTCAATCTGTACATCACGCACGCTTTACTCGCGGCTTTCTTTTAAATTCTTGACGTTTTATTTTACTAACGGAGAGATTAAAACTCGTTGTTTTCATTACAATAAAACTTTTGTTTATCAGCCTACTAAAACGAAAGCAACTATTTATTAATATTAATAGACTTGATCTCGGCTCAACGTCGGGGTTTCAATTATTACTATCAATGATTCAATGATGTAAAATCGTCACTATAAACTTGTTTTTGTACAACACGGAGCTTGCTGTAGGCCCTACATTGTTAGTAGTACCTAACTTGTTACACGGCGCGGCGACCTTGACCTGATATCCTTTTTTCCCTCTCTCGCAAATGTCCAAATTCGGCTATCAAAAGTATGTCTGACTTACACAGCGTGCACGAAATCATGAAACAGATGACGAAGAAGCTTTCTAGTCTGCTCCGAGTAAAAAAGCGAAGGTGTATTCTGCTCGGAAGCAAAAGTTTATAAATAAATATTCTATGAAATATAAGTACTTGCATGTGTCATTGAAAAGTGACACATCGGCACACTGCACTATTTGTCATATCGACTTCTTGGTGGGACACGGAGGGCTCTATGACTGTAAGAGACATGACGAATCGGAGTCGCACCAGAAACTGGCTGTTGAGAAAGAAAAGTCTAGGCCTACACAAAATATTAGTATTATGTCTATTCTTGTGAAGTCTGAGCCCGTCGCTGGGGAGGAGCAACTTCAGCGTAATGTGACCCGTGCAGAAGCAATGATTTGCAACATCATTGTTGACAATAACTTGTCGCTGTCGTGCTCTGATGTGCTGACAAAGGCTGTGGCGTCGATGTTGACTTGTTGATGCATGCAGAAGTGGCAGACGTCAAATTGCAGGAGTCTTGCAGGTTCAGCAATCTGGAATTCATCATCAACAGATTTCCTGTCCTGGTCACCAACACCTCACTAGACAAAGTTGCTGAGCAGGTCTGCCTATATCAATCTACTGATGTGTCAGGGTGCATCAAGGACATAATTGGTTTTCTATTGCTGAAATTAAGCATGAAGATACTGACAGCTTGATGTTTGAAGACTTGGTGAATATCATTTTGGGGCTTCTCACCATACCACACAGCAGTGCCCAATGCGAACGTGTTTTCAGGAAGAACCGGACACCACAGCATTCCTCAATGAGAGTCAATGTCTGACCAGACCATGGAGAGCCTTGTGGTGCTCAAGTCCCGGCCAGTGGGCATTTTGGAGTCTGTAAAGGCTCTTAATGATAAAGACTTAAAACTGCTGAAAGGGGCATACTACCAGAGTCTAAAGAAGCATGATCAAACAACTAACTGAGGTAACCAAAGGGAGGAGAACAGAAAAATTATTGAACACACACCAGCTGTCTATTTTGTTAACATTTGCAACATACATTTATTAAATTGTGCTCAAAATACAAAACAGATTTTCTTTGCTTGTTTTAAACATTAAATGAAACAACTGTTTAAATTTTAATGACTATTATTTTGAATAATTGGTGCGATAGATGACAATTATTATTGCATAGTACACTTGACCTCGGAAAAGTACACTTTAGCCTTCTCAAGAATACTCCAAGCATTTTTCCAGGGTAGACAGGTCTGGATTGTATAAAGTCGCTCATTAAAGGATGTTCTCAATAGCGACGTGAATCCATTAAATAATTAAAACATTTGGTTACTTTTACTTAAAATTAATAGGATAAAGCAAACATCTACCATAAATGAAAAAAAAATGAATTGATAGACATTACGTCATACGCTAGTGTGTTTTTTTAGGAACAACATTAACAACATTAAAACTCTCCAAGCCATATCGCCGGTGCGTACCTTTTATTAAGGAGTTTACGCCGCGTTAATAAATAACTGAATGCAAGGGGAAAACCCGATAAGGCCTTGCGCTCAACATAGTCAATGAACGTTCAAAATAGATCATTTTGAAATGACGCTAACTTTAAAACTTTAACATACGGTGATTATCAATAGTTCGAAGTTTATTTTAAAGAATAAATTGACGAATTAAGCAATATTGTTGATAAAATAAAAATCTCTTTTGGAGACCGTTTTAAATTTATACATTTAACTTTTGTCCCGATTCGTTAAACGGCCTAGGCGCCTTCAGAGGACAAACATATATATATATAGGGTAATTATATATATTGACTAGTGGTTATGCCCGTCAAAATGACGGAGAAACGAACGACTACAATATGTTTTGTTAAGAGAGAAAGAAAAGAGACTATTACAATAAATACAATGAATGTTTCTTTTTCGGTTTTTAGTTTTTGTTCTTTTTAATTGTTTCTGACCCTGGCATATGCATAATAATTGTAACTGTCAAGCGTCTGGTATTAAAACGTAGCGAACAGTTGTGTTGACTTGACTTGTTATTAAAAATAGCCTATTAAATTAACAATAATATACTATCTAAAAGAAAAAAAAAACCATAATACCAAACAATAAAAAAGGTAAATAATAAAACAAGCGTAGAAAAAAATATTTCAATTCAATAAAAACTAAAGTGATAACGATTTTTTTCGGTATTTAATTTTTGTTCTTGCTTATAGTATTAATAAAACAGTGTTGAGAATGTTTCTTTCGGTATTTAGTTTTTGTTATTTTTATTTGTTTCTGGTCGACCTGACCCTGGCATATGCATAAGAATTGTGGCCTCAAGGACTGGCGTAGTGTTTAAACCGCCGATACATTCCCATTAAGAATACACTGGCGGGAGAACGCATGGGGCACAGCCCCCGCGGCGGGTCCGAGGTCCATTACACTGGCGAGAGGCCACTGGTCCCGGGGTGGGGGAGGAAGAAATGGACGCAGCAATCCCGTCTCGACAACCACCCGGTGCCTGAATGCATGTACCTATAGTATAGGATTTGTGCTACCGGGTGACAGTGCAGGTATACTGGCGAGCCACCACGATAATGATCCTTAGGGGAACCGCAGTGAACGATCGCTGGGCTGTGGAAACCTTCCCCGTTACACGGGACGCCACGCCTTCGGCGTTACGCCCTGGATACAAGAGCCGAAAGGCTAGTCCGGGTTTTTTAAAGAGACTTTTTAATTCGATATTAAAATGTAGCGAACAGTTGTGTTGACTTGACTTGTTATTAATAATATTAAATTAACAGTAATATACTATCTAAAAGAAAAAAAAACATATATACAAAACAATAAAAAAGGTAAATAATATTTAACAAAAATAGAAAATAATATTTCAATGCAATAAAAATTAAATTGAGAAAGATTTTTTCGGTATTTAATTTTTGTTCTTGCTTATTGTATCAATAAAACAGTATTGATAATGTTTCTTTCGGTATTTAGTTTTTATTTGATATTGTTGCTGTCAAGCTTATGGTACCCGGTATTTGAAAGTAGTCATTTCTAAGCCTAACTTGTTTTTTTATAATTCGTATCATTTAATTTATAGAGTGTATACCTTGGTGAAGGCATATCTTTGGCTAAATATTGTGTAACTTTGTTATTTATTGATCTTTTTTTTTTTTCAAATTTGAAAGTGTTATTATTTGTTAGATTTGCTATCGGGGTTAAAGTTATTGCATCAATTGGTTGACACGTTTTATAAATAAAAAAACTTTTATTGGAAAGAAATTTTTTTTTATATAAATAATTATTTCTTAGTGGTTGACCACTATTAAACAAATGTATATCGTTCAATAAACATATTTTAAAGTACTTTGATCATAAACTACATTTATTTTGCTTTCTTTTGATGTATAACACTAAGGTCTATCTCTTATATTTGTCCCAAGATTTACATTTAAAAAAAAAGGTCCTATTTTTTTCTTGTCTCGTAAAAAATGCTTGGTAAAACCATGGAAAAAGCCCTGGGATAGAAAGAGTTAAAGAGACTTATAAACTCGCTTTCTGCACGATCATTCGTGTTAATGAAGCAAAACAGCCGAGTGCAAAATGGCTATTGCCCAGTCTGTCCGAAATAGAGAGAAAGTGAGAGAAAGCGAGATACCCGGATTAAGGCTACAGTTTACTCGTATGGCTCAGACCTCAACCTACTAAGTCCAATCCCTGACTATTAACGTATTCCATTCCTAGCGCGTAAATTGGGAGCTTTTTGATGAGTTGTATGGGCATGGCATTCTGTACGATATGCTTTTTTGAAAAATTACATTATAGTTTTAAATAAACACGACTTGTGTACAGACTGTGTATAATCAGTATATATTACTACAGGGGTCGGCAACCTTTTGATTATAGTGTGTCAAAGTCAAAGTAGAATTTCTAATTCATTAAGCGTGCCAAAAGACCAAATTTCATCATGCCTTAGCGCTCAATTTCTTATAGAATGTACTTGAATTGCCCCATTTGGGAGTCTTTCGAGGGCCATTGAAAGTTGCTCTGCGTGCCATGTCTGGCACGCGTGTCGTAGGTTGCAGATACCTGTATTATTATTACAGGACGAGTAGTAGCTGAAGCTAACATTCTGCTCTCAATGGTCCGAAACGGTACGTGATTAGTGGACTTATTAACTCTACTTTCTTACTAAATAATTCCTCGTTTTTTAAACGTCAACTGAGTTATATAAAAATAAACGTCAGAGAAATATAACAATAAACTTAAAAGTCTTCAAGTTAGGAATAAAAAAAGAAGGGAATTTTAACGTTCTGTAATGCCATTTCATAGAGCTCTCGTCTATCTGCAGTCCTTCTTTGGTCCCTGGCCATAATGGGACAACGGCAAATAGTCACTGGCCTCATTATTGACTTCCGGCGGTCGTCTGCAAATATCTGGACTTACTGTGAAAAAAAATTTCATAGTGAGACATATTAACTATATCTTATAAGAAGATGTGGATCAGTCTGACGCGGTAGGAATCCACTCACACAGAAGAACACATAAACAAACGCACGTACGCATACAAACACACACATTCCATACACAAACACACACATTCCATACACAAACACACACATTCCATACACAAACACACACATTCCATACACAAACCCCGCACACGCATGCGCGAAAGAATACACACCCATTTTGTCGTCAAAAGGGATGTATAACGAAAACCGGAATACCGGATTCCGATTTTGAAACTGAAAACCGGTTTTGATTTTCGAAATCGGATTTCGGTTTATTGGTAGCAACCCTTTCTTTTTGTTCGGATGGAAATATTTTTAATAAATTATGTTGGATTCGCACAAAACAATTCTTGAAATGCCTTGCTAACACTAAGCTTATTTAGTCTTAGATATTGTGTTTCTTCTTTTCTTAATACCAACTATGGTTGCGATAAAAACAACATCAAACCAAATGTTAAGTTACACTTACAATTAACATGAATCATTTTACTTTTCGGCTCATCTTTGAAAAAAATTCTTTAACGATGGCTTAGTGTAAAGTGTAAACTATGTTCCCAACAGATAAGCCTGAGCGGTGGAAGGGCCACTGGATTGCGTACGCACTTGCATACGAAGTATCCTGGATTAACATCGTCATCCTCTTCATATGCTTCTTAATATTATGGTCAACGCTAATCGGAAATTTGATTATCACTATTGAAAACTATTATCGGCTTTAATCAATTAGCCCAGATTTTGTTTTTAGTTCTAAATAATTTTATGGTAAAGTGTACACAATTATATTGTATTCACACAAATCAATCCCTTGAATGCCCTGCAAACAATAATTAAGTTTGATCTATTTTTCAAATATACCTATAAAACTACGCACATTTGGCTTTTCTGGCCTGGAATGGGGGGGGGGGGGTAACCGAAATCCGGTTTTAAACCAGTTTTATAGAACCGAAAACCGGTTTTGAAAACAAACCGGTTTTAACATCCCTAGTCAATGTCAACCAATGTCACCTAGCTAAAGATTGTCCCTAGTAAACTAAAAACACAATATTGAAATAATGGTTGATTAATTACAGCTGTAGGCTATTTACTTGCTTAAATCAGATTTTATTTTAATAATTATGTTACGTATACAAAATTAACAATAAAATTTGATGTGTATCAGTACTAGCTGTCTGAATTTTAAGAATAGTACATTACTGACAGGCCACAAAAATCCATGCGACCCGCGGGCTGCGATTTTGAGACCGCTTGTCTAGAGTCTATTACTGACTTATTTACCATTGTTTAAAGGCTAATATTCATGTTGTGAGAAATGTAAATTTATATTGAGTGAGATTTGAGATTATATTTAGTAGGTGTGAGATTAGATTTATTGAGATGTAGAATTTTATCTAATAAGCTGTGGAATATATTGACTGGGATTTAAGATTATATTGAGCAGGGCTGTGGAGTCGGTAGATAAATGTTCCGACTCCAACTCCGACTCCTCATTTTTTTTGTACTTCCGACTCCAACTCCGACTCCGACTCCAGGTACCAAAATTTCCTCCGACTCCAACTCTTCGATTCCGGCTCCGACTGATAAATGGTAGATAATAGTTCCGACTCCAACTCCGATTCCGACTCCAGGTACCCAAAATTCCTCCGACTCCGACTGCACAGCCCTGATATTGAGTGAGATGTAAGATTAAAATGAGTGAGACGTGAGATTATTTTTATATTTAGTAGATGTGAGTTTATATTTAGAATCTAGTGAGTTGTGAAAATATATTGAGTGAGATCTAAGATTATATTGAGTGAGATCTAAGATTATATTGAGTGAGATCTAAGATTATATTGAGGGACATCTAAGATTATATTGAGGGAGATCTATGATTATATTGAAGGAGATCTATGATTAAATTGAGTGAGATCTAAGATTAAATTGAGTGAAATGTAAGATTAAAATGTGTGTCGTGTAAGCCTATAGACAACAAGTGTGAGATTATACCGAGGTTTATTTTGATAGAAATGTAGACCATACGTTTATGTTATATAATATTAGAGACTTTGTTGGAGATAACAGATTATTTTGAGCGCAATTTGGTTGAAACTATGCATGACTCAATAGTCTGCACTATAGTAGAAACGTCTATAATTACAAGATTAAAAACAAGAAAATCTAAACAATGTATGTTTACAGTCATATTTATTACCGCAGACAGACTCATTCTTAAAACGAAAACTCAGAAAAAGCTGCCAATGAAACAGAAACCAAAAAGACAATCTCCTGCCTCTTTTTAGGGCTCTCTATCTCTACACTAGCGTTGTTGGTTAATTAATTAGCAAACAGACTAGGCCTACACCAACGCTGATTGGATTGTCGTATTTGCTTCTGCAATGCCGCCGTTTCTTCCATATCATAAGAGCACTGACCACTGGTTGACCGCAAATAGAACCGTAGAACCAAATTCAAATATTGACAACAGAATGCGGTAAGTAAAAACCCCGAATCTACACAACTCTAGAATATGAACAAATCAAGTAAGGGAAAGAAGAAAGGCTAATTGACAAAGAATATTTGTATTGTCAACTTGCTTGAAGATTAATATTTTACGTCTTATACATGGACATTTTATACAGGGACATTTTATACGTGGGCATCTCGTAAATCGGCAACGTGTACATTGATATATCAATTTTACGGGACGTCTAGGATAATGCTAACATACGAGAGTTGGCCCTTACTGCCGGTATTCAAAAGCGCGCCAAAATACGCAGGGTCGATTCATTTTAGTTTGAGGTTAGAGAGAGAGAGAATATTCAGGGTAGATTCGCAGGGTAGACTCTGGTAAATTTGGTGTAGCTTTGAGGGGAAGGTTGACAGTAAATTTGAGATATATGTTACAAAATACACTTTTTTTTTAAAAAATTATTATTTTGCCTTATTTGTATAAGCCTACTTTATCTATTTCTGAATCTAAAAATGTTTGGGAAACCTAAGAACATGACTTGAATGTACAAATATGCATACTTTAAAACATTATTTTTTTTTTTTTTAAAGTAATTACACTACATTTACATAAAAAAGGGGATAATTCTATATTACTATAATTAATATAAAGGTTAACATCATGTCTTTGTGTGGAAAAAATTACCCAACAAACCAATAAAAATAAGATGATTATATTGAATTTCTTGTAAAAAAAACACTTTTTTATTTAGAATTGTCAGTTTTTCCGTTTTTTGTTCTCAAGACTTTGTTTTCAAGCCTAAAATTCCCTACTAGTTTTTTAAAAATGTATTGACCAATTGTCATGCAATTTTGAAGAGATGTTTGCGCCACTTAGCGCTCATTTGAATCTGTGGCGCCTTCTTTATGGAACAGCTTGCCTCAGACGATGATAGAATCTGAGACACATGTCATACCTGAACACTGACGCCAAGAAACTTATAAGCAGCCATGAAGCTTGCCTTTAAATAATTGTCTTATCAATTAAAAAAAACAACTAAATATCCCTTTCAAATCATGTTGGTCAATGAAAGTGATAAAGCAATGTTCACCAGCTTAATTTTTGTACAACATACAAGAAGAAGATTTAACAGCAAATGTTTTAGGTTATCATCAGAGATTGAGTGACCCTAGAATTTATCCTGGGTTAGACAATCTAAACTCGTGACAAGACCAGTCAGAATTCATTACTTTTGTGTCTTCTAAACATAAAATTTTTTATTTTAGTTTTACAAATCTAACATAAACATAAAGCTAAAATGCTACCTAACATTAATTTGACATAATACGAGAAAAAACATCTTCTGTATGGGACCCATCAACTAAAGAAAACATAAAAAAAACTATAACAAATCCAGAACAGATTTGCAAGGTTCGTTACAAGTGAAAATTCACAACAAACACTAGAGTAACACAAATAGTTCAATCACTAAGCTAGAATCACTAGAGAAAAGAAAGGCAAACAGCAATGTAGTCATAATGCACAAGACATGAACTAATAACTTAGAACAACAATCCTATACAATATTTATATTGACATAGGAACAAAACTCGAATTCAACTTCATCATCAAGTTCAGGTTCATAAAAGTCTCAGTCGGCACATTCTCCTGACTGGTGCCATCAAAGGGGTTGTCCATTAATTACGTCAACAAAATAGGGGGGAGAGGGTCTGAAAAAGTTTGACATTTGTTGACATGGGGGAGGGAAGGTGGTCAAGAAAAGTTGACGTCAACTCTGTAACTTTTTATAATAAATAGAATTTTAAAAAATGGAAACTAGTCGCGCGTTTGTATGACATACACTCACTCGCCCATCAACAGACTACCATTTAATAATAGATTATGCTTGTACTAAATCGCCAACTTCGTGACCCTCTATATTCCAATCTGAACGAAATAAAAACAAAGGGGGTACGATTGAGGAGGGGTTGCAAAGGGGGTAGGCACATAGTCCAGGTGGTTGAGGGGGAATCGTGCAAATTATATATGTGTATGTGTGTGTGGGGGGGCGGGGAGTAAATAGTGCACGGCAGAAGTGCAATGGACGTTTTTTTCTGATATATAAATTAATACATTTTTGCTAACTACTTTATAATGGATAAAACGTTAAAATTAAGTCGATTAAATAGATCTATTTCATAATTTCGAAAGTAATAATTTCTAATTTTCTGGAAAATGAGGTAGTAATGTATATTTATGAGTGGCGTAGCCAGGATTGCAAGGTGGTGGTGGCAAAAAAGTGCAAGGTAGGAGAGTTAGCGGGGACAGGGAAGGCAACGATTTGTATATAGTGTGATGGAAATAATGCAAGTGGGAATAGAGAACATATAGTGGTAATTCACAACTGGTGCACATTTACCCCATAAACTATTGAACAACTAACATTGTATCAAAATATTATTAATGAAACATAAAATTAGATTCATTAAAAATTTCAAATAAAAATAAGAAAAAAAAAGAAATATTGTTAAAACCCTCAGATTGGAGGCACTTTGTTACAATCTTCCCTCTAGGCTACGCCTTTGAGAGTAATAGCCAATTTGAAATCTATTAAACAAGTTTTAAAACTTTTAAAAATTAATTATAAACTTTTCAATCTACATTCCATTTTAAAAATAAAAACCAGTGTATAAAATTGTGTAAGTTAATATGGGGAAAGGGGTGGGGCTAAAAAATTGTTGAAATAATTATATAGAAGGCTCTCTGAAAGTTTGACAATTGTTGACAAGGGAGGTGAAAATTGCCTAAATTGTTGACGTAATTAATGGACGTCTAGCCTTCCTTGAAATATGGTTGTTGAAGTGTTGTAATCCAGGAGTCAGCAACCTTTTAATTATAGAGTGCCACTGAAGGATTTTTATTCATTTAGCGTGCCAACAGTCTGAGCGTGCCAACAGCCTGAGCGTGCCAACACACACAACAGCCTGAAAGTCAGCCTGCTCTACTATATTTTAAAATATGTTTTTAAAACAATGCAATGTATATAGCGCCGTAGCGAGACCAGGGCAAAGCAAAGGCGCTTGGCAAATAAAACGCCGCAAAAGTAAACTCAAAACTGATAGATATTACGATAATTATACATTTGCTTTCATCTAATGCCACCGAAAACCTGGGAATCTGTTACGCAGGTAAGCCTAACCTAATTTTTTTATAAGAATCCGGAACCCGATTCCGATAAGGCCCTAAAATCCGATTCCATTAAAATTTGTAAATCATCCAAATTTGGCAACAAACTTTTTCAACACAACGAATCAACTAACTGAACTAGCATTATAATAAATATAATTAATCTATAAATTAAAATTGTAAAATTTAAATGGCTTATAAATTTATGTAGATCTAGGTTTTACCCAGATTTGCAGATTTCTGTACGAATTCAGAGCCCGATTTTGCTAAGGCCATAAAAGCAGGTTCCAGTTGTAACTTTTAAACAAACGTTTTCAGTACAACTGGCCAAATAATAATAAATATATACATGAATTATTTTTTTAAAATGCAAATCAAATTTAAACACTCAATTCTAAATTACTTTACATACGGTACCCAAAAAGCTAGATTTCGGTCTAGATCTATGCACAATGAAAAAAACTCAAAAAACGAAAAAAAAATCGAACAAACTTATAAAAAGATTTTTACAAATAATAAACAAAATTTACGTTCTACATTTTTTAATATGACTATCAAGTGTCAACTAGGTCTACCATTGGTATCAAAATATTTTATCTAAAAAATAGAGATCAAATATGATTTGTCGGGTATTTACTCATTTAGAACGTCTCATAGATTACCATTAAACGAATTGATGCGCATCTAATTATATAAACTTGGTAGTTAATGTACTGTTTTAAAATGTACATATTTAAACGTTTAGTCATTTTGGTATTTATGTCATTTTCAATATTTTAAATAATATTTTTGGTTTTCTAAAATTTATAACCTAATTGCAAATTTATTATTTTATAATGAAAAAATGGAAAATATTTAAGAAAAGAAAATGGGTTTGTTCTCTCCCTTTAATTAAATTAAAATTTACCGTACACATTTAATTTTAGTGATACCGAACAAGATTTATTTGTAATCTAAATAATATATATTAATGATTTTTTCTTTATACAAATTCAGTATACTACATGAGATCCATGGTCGAGCTACACACATCAGAGAAAAGAGGACTGCGTTCAAACAAAAACCATCGCTCCTACAGAGTTTAGCACCTCTGTGGTGGAATGAACTCCCAAACAAAATCAAACAAGCTGACAATATAGACATTTAAAAAACAACAACTAAAAACACACTTTTTCGATTTATTTTAATAACATATGGTGAATGTAAAGCGCATTCGAAGACTTTGTTATGAATAGCGCTATATAAATATGTAATTTTTAAATTGTAATTTGTAAAAACCTTTTTGAATTTAATCAGTTCCACCAATTAATGAGCGCCTTGTCCGTTGAGTGTTCTGTGCTTATTATTCAATGTCAAGTACATATTTATTGGGCACTTCTGATTGATAAAAAATACGTAACCTTTTTGTGGCCTTAAAACAGCTTTCATGTCAGATAGAATCGGTTCACAAGTATAAGTTCAAACAAAAGCTGAAAGTATAGCGGCAATGCCTAGCAGTTGAGATGGAAGATGACGTTCTTGAGCAGCATTCTCCCAGTATTCCTTATCCCTTATGCAAGAACTAATGTATATAAGTACTCTTTCTTCCCGAGTGGCATTCGAGCATGGTAAGGGTTGCCTGAACAAATCATTTAAAACATTCATAAAGATGCAAGACTAGATTCGGACCACGGATGAGCGTAAGACGCAACAATTTTCCGTATAGAAGGAGCGTCTGTAATATATAAAATAATATAAGATTTACTCGCAAATTGACAAACTTTGATGCCCATTGTTTTTTTATGTTTTCAATTCAACTTGCTGCATCTTGCTGCATTTTATAATCGTAAAACTATCCCTCTACAAAAACAAGATCCAGATCTTATAAGATAATAGCATGTCCATGAATTTGAAAATCTTGCCATTGGTTAGATATCTCCGCTTTGTGAGCGTCAGTGTACTTCTGAAAACAGCTCACTGATCTTAAATGGGCATTAAGCTGAATAAACCCTAAATTAGAGAATTACTTAAATTATTTTAAATTGATTTCACGGCTATATGTAAGTCCAGTTTAAATGCAAATACATTCCGGGTGGGCAGTCAGTTCAAGTGATGTTTGACTCTAACCATTTTCCAGTGAAATGTGTCTTTATGTCGTTCAGAAATATCTGTTTCATCAGCCAGTCTTCATCATTCCATTCCGGAATATATGACTTTTTTTCCAGGATGAAACACCTTAATTGATTACAGAGTAGAAACGAATCTATTCAAGACTTTAACTCGCCTAAGTCAGTTAATTAAGCTGACGTATGTTGTTTTGACTTGCATTGAAACAATCTCCTTATAGGAGGTAAAGGTTTTTTTAAAGTGCCATTAAAAATGGCTCTGCGTGCCACGTCAGGCACGCGTGCCGTAGGTTACAGACCCATATTGTAATCCATCTAGAGTCGATTGCAAGATCTTCTGACAAATTGGAAATTGTATTTTTTAAATAACTATCAGAAGAATATCTTGATATTAATCTAGTGCTATAACTTTATAGGTACTGCTTTCATTCTCTTCCTTAAATTTCAAACAATCTTGACTTTATTGCAATAATAGCATGCAGGTTTAGGTTTGGATGCATTTGTGGTTTTATGATCTCTTTCATGCAAAACAGTGACGAGTTGATTTTTTCAAAACAATATGCAATTTATAAAGCGTTGCAGCACGACTAATGCAAAGCAAAGGCGCTTTGTATAGAAACCACGCAGAAGTCAACTCAAAACAGATAGATATAACAATAAAAAAAACATTTACTTTCACCTAAGGCATTTGGTTTTCCTTGTAGTAGATTAATTAGATTTCGTCTAAACTTGACTTTTTATTGATTATTCTGTTGCTGCAAAATCTTCCTCTTATACCACCGATAAGAGGTATGACAATCTCATCTCTTATTTATTTTTCTTTTTTTGTTTTTAGTAATGACGAGGATGTTGACATAACTTGAAACACTTTCGCAATTTCAATAAGCTCTTTTCTATTTAATGTGTCAAGTTCTTTTGAGAAATGAATTTTCCTTGAACTTTTGAATATTTATGTTTAAATGTTGGAAAAAAACATTCAATACGCACAGTTTGTTGATTTTTATAATTTGAGACAGATTCAAAATTGTTACAAACCGGGTCTTCTGCCGTTTATCTAAGGTCTGACTGACCAATTATTCAATCAAGCCACTCAATTAATGCTTAAAGAGAGTTCGATGCTTGAACTTATGTACAATAATAACATTGAACTTCACTGGTCGATAATAAGAAGCTTTTTTATTGCTATGCAAAACAACAACAACAACAAAAATAACAACAACAACAACAACAAAAACAAAAACAACAACAACAACAGTCCACATTTCTGCCTGCCTTATATATGTTTTCGTGCAGAAAGTGCTAGAATGGATTTTCCTAGAAGTATTTATAATTTAAAAGAAAATGCGTCCTTTACGTCATAATACATAATTATCGATACAGTTGTATCACCAAAGATTATAATAAGATGGACCGCTTGCTATATTTTAACAGCTGAAATGTTATTGTGCGCATGTGCGGCCTTCAATACGTTCTTAAGTTTTCCAGTGCACATCAAAGATTATAATTAGCTGGACCGCTTGTTCTATTTTTAGAGGTTTACACTTGTTTTTTGTTTCCGTGCGCACACTGTCTTTAATGACTCCTAAACTTCCCTTAAGACTACCGCTGTATACAACTTTCGATTTGAATCTTAGCGAATTACTAGACGGAAGTCTAGATGACTTAGTGCGATCGGAAATTCCAAAAAGAAGACATTCGAGTAATCAAATAGCAGAAATATTAAAGCAAGCGGTCCATCTTATTATAGTCTTTGGAATCAGAAATAATCTTTGCGCCACCATTAGGCTAAATACACGTAAATAGCTCTAAAGGATTTATGGACACAATTATAAACACAGCATACACTATTTAAACATGCTATACACAAAAAACACTAATAAGTCTAAGATCTATGATATATACCTTTTTTTCCCAAGTCCTTGCTAAAAGGATGAATGAAAAAATGAAATACTAACATTGACAGAGATATCGATATACCATCATACCTTGCGGTATATAAATATAGTCTTTGACCCAGGTTTACATGTTTACTTTTTTAGTTAGGACTCCTATAGGGCCGGCTAACATGATGATAGGAGCAAGCTAGCCATATTAATTTACCTAGGTAAAAATAAAAAAAAGTAAGATTTTCAAACCACCATTTCAACCCCCTCCCACCTCGTACACTTTTGACCCCCCCCCCCCTTCCCTAAGTGTGCATAGCTTCTATCTTCCAATCCCTTAAGCTAGTTTTAAAATTATTATTTTTTTTAGCCATTGTTTCAAATAGTTTCAATGCATTTTGTTTGAATATTCTTACCGTATATTTTTATAGTCACGTGTTCGCCCATTTTGAAATGTATTAAACGATTTTTATAAAATATTTCTTGAACACTGCATCATATTATTTTATAAACTATAACAATATAAGCAATATATGGATCAATATAAGCAATATATGGAAATATATAAGCCATATATATATATAGAACAATATACCGGTAAGCAATATATAGATCAATATAAGCAATATATAAAGTACAAAATAATCAATATATAGAGCAATATAATCAATATATAGAACAATATAAGCAATAAATAGAACAATATAATCAATATATAGACCAATATAGACAATATATAGAACAATATAATCAATAAATAGAACAATATAATCAATATATAGAACAATATAAGCAATAGATAGAACAAGATAAGCAATACTTAGAACAATATAAGCAATAAATAGAACAATATAAGCAATATATAGAACAATATAATCAATAAATAGAACAATATAAGCAATATATAGAACAATATAATCAATAAATAGAACACTATAATCAATATAATATAGAACAATATAAGCAATAGATAGAACAAGATAATCAATAAATAGAACAATATTAGCAATAAATAGAACAATATAATCAATATATAGAACAATATAATCAATAAATAAAACAATATAATCAATATATAGAACAATATAAGCAATATATAGAACAAGATAATCAATAAATAGAATAATATTAGCAATAAATAGAACAATATAATCAATATATAGAACAATATAATCAATGTATAGAACAATATAAGCAATATATAGAACAATATAAGCAATAGATAGAACAATATTATAAGCAATATATAGAACAATATAAGCGAAAGAGCATCGTATACCAATTTCAAGAAATGGAGATATAAAAAAAAATCAAACATTGCTAAGTTTTAGGTACAGATTTTAGTAATATTATAAAGAACATTTGATCTGAATCAAATGTTAATTACTTATAATTATTAATTCAACATTTCGTTTGCATTTATAACCAACTATTTCACATCAATAGGTCTCGAATGCTGGTTTGCAATCTTTTGTTCTAACATGTGCCAAAGTGTGTACAATTCTTGAGACACATTGCCGACCCTTGAGAAAAGAATTGTATTGAGAACTATTGTCTATTTTTTCAAACAGTCGTTTCCCTCAGCGGTTGTTTTATTGTTACGTAGGTTTTATAAAACTCTATGCGTACGTACAAATTACTTCAACTCCCATTTCTCTCTACACGCACCAGTATGCAAAATCCAAAATGCAAAACCCCCCGTTTTTTTTTCAATGCGTATTGTTACGTTATTATGGATAACATTATTGTTAGAACCACCCATTTACTAAATCTTTTCCCCACAACATTGTGATCCTATATATATTAGGACACGACTGTTTTCTTTTTATTAACCTTTTGACTTAACACACAAGACAAGGTTAAGGTCGTTTAAAACAATGATTCGTTCATGATCCAGCCAAAACCAGTTTATTCATAGACATATATCGTCGCTTTCACATGAAGCCCGCGAAACGATTTAGCTGTCTGCTAGAGGCATGTTTTTGATTGGACGAGGGCGGGGAAAGACTGTGACGTATACTCGCAATTTTTTATTTTTTTCTTCATTACTCCTATAGCGCCTCTGATAACTTAGCGCCGCCTTATTTTTTAGCCGGTGATTGGATATAAATAGTCTCAGACTACCGGCAAGACGGGAGAGACGCTAGCTAACCATACTAGAAAGTCTCTTTTAAAAATCCGGACAAGCCGAAGCTCTTGAATCCGGGGCGTAACGCATTAGAAGGAAGTGAGTATAACTCTGTCCGGGCTCCAGAGACAGAAGGCGTGGCGTGCCATGTAAAAGGGAAGGTTTCCGCAGGCCAGCGACCGTTCGCTGCGTTTCCCATAAGGATCATTATCGTGGTGGCTCGCCCGTATATCTGCATTGTCACCCGGTAGCACAAATCCTATACTATAGGCACAGGCATCCAGGCACCCGGTGGGTCGTGAGACGGGTTGCAGCGTTCATTGCTTCCTCCCCACCGAGACCCCGTGGCCTCTCGGCAGTGCAATGAATCTCGGACACGCTGCGGGGGCTGTCCCCCGTGCGTTAGCCCGCCGGTGTTTTCTTAAAAGAAAAGTACTGGCGGTTTACACTACGCCGCTTTGAGGTACATGGGTACAGTAGTGCTAGCTAAGCTTCTAATAAGACAGATCGCATTACTACGGCACTGTTCATATCTCTCTAAGCTATTGTGATTTTCCATCTACTACTACAGTTCTAATTGTTAAATAACAGATCTACATTAATTTACAAGCCAAGGATTTTGTCTCGATTTGAAAACTGTTGCTGAGAGATAATTTGAATGATGCTAGATTAACGAACTTGAAGAATCGCTGCATACTATTACCATCGCCAGAGAGGCATGGGTTCCCGCTGGGCCTAAATAAGAATCATACCGAGACTAACAGCCATAAGCACTGAAGTCAGATAGCTGCAACGTAACAGTATATAGTATATGGATCGTCCCATAGCGCATTGTATAAATCAGGGATCGTCAATCTAAGGCACGCGTGCCAAACTTGGCAGGCAGAGCGATTTTCAATGGCACTCAAAAGACCCCCTTTCTAATAGATGAAGATATAAAATCTTTTTTTAAAAGGAGGGATATTGGAGATTTTAAAATCCAGCAAGTTGAATTTAAAGGATTTAAAAAAATGGGCATCCAAATGTGCCCATTTGCGGAAAAAATCTGGAAGAAACCTGTTTAGGAAAGTCATCTTCTCTTTTTAACAGCATTGCATTCGTTCTTTTTCTTTCTGCTTTTGGTTGAACTTAAAATTGTGAACAGATTTTATCGTACATGAAAGCTGTTTTAAGCATGCAAAGAAGTCACCTACATTTGACCGCTCATTAATTAATACAGACTAATTACATTTAAAATAGTTTCGATGCTAATCTTCTTTAATTAAACACAAATATAAGTAATTCTAAAACACATTTATTTGTATAATTAATTATATAATATAAGATACTTTTTTTTATAGCTCTATAATATGTATTGTTTAAAAGATAAACTTCTTAAATGGACAAATAATTAATGCATGAAATGTTTATTTACAACTGTTGAACGTAAATTATTTTAATCATCAACTCTAATAATTAAATCTTGTAATGAATACCATAAAGTTAGCTTTATATAAAGAAATAATAATTAGTTATCAACATTCGTTATATTACAAAACATAACTTGTTTGGCATCACTATTGAATCATGTGGACACTTTTTTTAATTAATGGGAGATAATAAACCTGTTTTTTTTTTTGCGCTCATATTTCAAATCAATTTTTTTTATTTTTTTTAAATTTACAATTTATAACTTTGAAATGATCAAATGTGTAAAACGTATTTGAAAATTATATAAATATTATATGACTAAAGAATTTATATGTATCTTTTCAAACATTACAATAACTACCCAGAGTGTACGATTACTACGTATCTACTTCGCTTTACATCAATATCAAACAGCTTCTCTTACATTCTTAGTTAAATTTTAATTGACTCGGCCTTATGGCTAAGGTCGATCACTCTGGCTTCCTCACACAACGTGTAGATCTTCTCCGCCTTGTGCGATTAGATTTTTCACAACTGTGTAGGAGGTCTGAGTTACCCCACACCCCGAGCTACGGCTCCCTAAATCTATACGATGACTAATAGGCCCAAAGGAGGGGCAAGGAGATCAAACTCCGCCGCGCCTCCTACCGGAAATATAAAAAAAAAAAAAGAGATAAAAATACAACTAACATTTTCAGGTGACAATAAAAAGATTTTGTTAAGACAATAAATTATAATGTTAAGACAATAAATTATAATATTTAGTAATAAAATATTGTATTTGTTATAAATGCAAATAAAAAGGATGATACTCACAAACACGTTAATTTTGTATTAAATATAAAACGCTCTAACGATTTTCTCTATTTTTCTTTTGGTCTTTGTCTTGCTACGTAGTTAAATTTGATTCATTGCCCTAAAAAATTAATATTTAAACAAAAGTATAATAGAGCAGTTGGCACGCTGAATGATTTAGAAATTCCTGTTTGGCCCACTCTGAACAAAAGGTTGCCGACCCCTGGTCTAAATAACTAGAGAGTCGTGGGACCATGTTATATTTTGTTGTTGTTCTAATTTTATTTTAGACAATGTAGCGATAAATTTATTCAGAAATAAACATCATTGGATTCAAGAATCTCTGATAGGTAGAGAACAAACTATAATCACTAATGACTCTGAATCAGCATAAATAAATGTAAGCTCAGGAGTGCGATAAAAAAACACAGTTTTAAGCCATCTACTACTTCTAATTTAAATGACTTACTTACTAAATTGCACCAACACAGGAACAAAAGTAATGTTATTTGCAGATGTAAAACCAACACAGGAACAAAAGTAATGTTATTTGCAGATGTAAAACCAACACCGGAACAAAAGTAATGTTATTTGCAGATGTAAAACCAACACAGGAACAAAAGTAAGGTTATTTGCAGATGTAAAACCAACACAGGAACAAAAGTAATGTTATTTGCAGATGTAAAACCAACACAGGAACAAAAGTAATGTTATTTGCAGATGTAAAACCAACACAGGAACAAAAGTAATGTTATTTGCAGATGTAAAACCAACACAGGAACAAAAGTAATGTTATTTGCAGATGTAAAACCAACACAGGAACAAAAGTAATGGTATTTGCAGATGTAAAACCAACACAGGAACAAAAGTAATGGTATTTGCAGATGTAAAACCAACACAGGAACAAAAGTAATGTTAATTGCAGATGTAAAACCAACACAGGAACAAAAGTAATGTTATTTGCAGATGTAAAACCAACACAGGAACAAAAGTAATGTTATTTGCAGATGTAAAAACAACACAGGAACAAAAGTAATGTTATTTGCAGATGTAAAACCAACACAGGAACAAAAGTAATGTTATTTGCAGATGTAAAACCAACACAGGAACAAAAGTAATGTTATTTGCAGATGTAAAACCGACACAGGAACAAAAGTAATGTTATTTGCAGATGTAAAACCGACACAGGAACAAAAGTAATGTTATTTGCAGATGTAAAACCAACACAGGAACAAAAGTAATGTTATTTGCAGATGTAAAACCAACACAGGAACAAAAGTAATGTTATTTGCAGATGTAAAACCAACACAGGAATAAAAGTAATGTTATTTGCAGATGTAAAACCAACACAGGAACAAAAGTAATGTTATTTGCAGATGTAAAACCAACACGGGAACAAAAGTAATGTTATTTGCAGATGTAAAACAAACACGGGAACAAAAGTAATGTTATTTGCAGATGTAAAACCAACACAGGAACAAAAGTAATGTTATTTGCAGATGTAAAACCAACACAGGAACAAAAGTAATGTTATTTGCAGATGTAAAACCAACACAGGAACAAAAGTAATGTTATTTGCAGATGTAAAACCAACACAGGAACAAAAGTAATGTTATTTGCAGATGTAAAACCAACACAGGAACAAAAGTAATGTTATTTGCAGATGTAAAACCAACACAGGAACAAAAGTAATGTTATTTGCAGATGTAAAACCAACACAGGAACAAAAGTAATGTTATTTGCAGATGTAAAACCAACACAGGAACAAAAGTAATGTTATTTGCAGATGTAAAACCAACACAGGAACAAAAGTAATGTTATTTGCAGATGTAAAACCAACACAGGAACAAAAGTTATGTTATTTGCAGATGTAAAACCAACACAGGAACAAAAGTAATGTTATTTGCAGATGTAAAACCAACACAGGAACAAAAGTAATGTTATTTACAGATGTAAAACCAACACAGGAACAAAAGTAATGTTATTTGCAGATGTAAAACCAACACAGGAACAAAAGTAATGTTATTTGCAGATGTAAAACCAACACAGGAACAAAAGTAATGTTATTTGCAGATGTAAAACCAACACAGGAACAAAAGTAATGTTATTTGCAGATGTAAAACCAACACAGGAACTAAAGTAATGTTATTTGCAGATGTAAAACCAACACAGGAACAAAAGTAATTTTATTTGCAGATGTAAAACCAACACAGGAACAAAAGTAATGTTATTTGCAGATGTAAAACCAACACAGGAACAAAAGTAATGTTATTTGCAGATGTAAAACCAACACAGGAACAAAAGTAATGTTATTTGCAGATGTAAAACCAACACAGGAACAAAAGTAATGTTATTTGCAGATGTAAAACCGACACAGGAACAAAAGTAATGTTATTTGCAGATGTAAAACCGACACAGGAACAAAAGTAATGTTATTTGCAGATGTAAAACCGACACAGGAACAAAAGTAATGTTATTTGCAGATGTAAAACCAACACAGGAACAAAAGTAATGTTATTTGCAGATGTAAAACCAACACAGGAACAAAAGTAATGTTATTTGCAGATGTAAAACCAACACAGGAACAAAAGTAATGTTATTTGCAGATGTAAAACCAACACAGGAACAAAAGTAAAGTTATTTGCAGATGTAAAACCAACACAGGAACAAAAGTAATGTTATTTGCAGATGTAAAACCAACACAGGAACAAAAGTAATGTTATTTGCAGATGTAAAACCAACACAGGAACAAAAGTAATGTTATTTGCAGATGTAAAACCAACACAGGAACAAAAGTAATGTTATTTGCAGATGTAAAACCAACACAGGAAATAAAGTAATGTTATTTGCAGATGTAAAACCAACACAGGAACAAAAGTAATGTTATTTGCAGATGTAAAACCAACACCGGAACAAAAGTAATGTTATTTGCAGATGTAAAAACAACACAGGAACAAAAGTAATATTATTTGCAGATGTAAAACCAACACAGGAACAAAAGTAATGTTATTTGCAGATGTAAAACCAACACAGGAACAAAATTAATGTTATTTGCAGATGTAAAACCAACACAGGAACAAAGTAATGTTATTTGCAGATGTAAAGCCAACACAGGAACAAAAGTAATGTTATTTGCAGATGTAAAACCGACACAGGAACAAAAGTAATGTTATTTGCAGATGTAAAACCGACACAGGAACAAAAGTAATGTTATTTGCAGATGTAAAACCAACACAGGAACAAAAGTAATGTTATTTGCAGAATTAAAACCAACACAGGAACAAAAGTAATGTTATTTGCAGATGTAAAACCAACACAGGAACAAAAGTAATGTTATTTGCAGATGTAAAACCAACACAGGAACAAAAGTAATGTTATTTGCAGATGTAAAACCAACACAGGAACAAAAGTAATGTTATTTGCAGATGTAAAACCAACACAGGAACAAAAGTAATGTTATTTGCAGATGTAAAACCAACACAGGAACAAAAGTAATGTTATTTGCAGATGTAAAACCAACACAGGAACAAAAGTAATGTTATTTGCAGATGTAAAACCAACACAGGAAGAAAAGTAATGTTATTTGCAGATGTAAAACCAACACAGGAACAAAAGTAATGTTATTTGCAGATGTAAAACCAACACAGGAACAAAAGTAATGTTATTTGCAGATGTAAAACCAACACAGGAACAAAAGTAATGTTATTTGCAGATGTAAAACCAACACAGGAACAAAAGTAATGTTATTTGCAGATGTAAAACCAACACAGGAACAAAAGTAATGTTATTTGCAGATGTAAAACCAACACAGGAACAAAAGTAATGTTATTTGCAGATGTAAAACCGACACAGAAACAAAAGTAATGTTATTTGCAGATGTAAAACCGACACAGGAACAAAAGTAATGTTATTTGCAGATGTAAAACCAACACAGGAACAAAAGTAATGTTATTTGCAGATGTAAAACCAACACAGGAACAAAAGTAATGTTATTTGCAGATGTAAAACCAACACAGGAACAAAAGTAATGTTATTTGCAGATGTAAAACCAACACAGGAACAAAAGTAATGTTATTTGCAGATGTAAAACCAACACAGGAACAAAAGTAATGGTATTTGCAGATGTAAAACCAACACAGGAACAAAAGTAATGTTATTTGCAGATGTAAAACCAACACAGGAACAAAAGTAATGTTATTTGCAGATGTAAAACCAACACAGGAACAAAAGTAATGTTATTTGCAGATGTAAAACCAACACAGGAACAAAAGTAATGTTATTTGCAGATGTAAAACCGACACAGGAACAAAAGTAATGTTATTTGCAGATGTAAAACCGACACAGGAACAAAAGTAATGTTATTTGCAGATGTAAAACCAACACAGGAACAAAAGTAATGTTATTTGCAGATGTAAAACCAACACAGGAACAAAAGTAATGTTATTTGCAGATGTAAAACCAACACAGGAACAAAAGTAATGTTATTTGCAGATGTAAAACCAACACAGGAACAAAAGTAATGTTATTTGCAGATGTAAAACCAACACAGAAACAAAAGTAATGTTATTTGCAGATGTAAAACCAACACAGGAAGAAAAGTAATGTTATTTGCAGATGTAAAACCAACACAGGAACAAAAGTAATGTTATTTGCAGATGTAAAACCAACACGGGAACAAAAGTAATGTTATTTGCAGATGTAAAACCAACACAGGAACAAAAGTAATGTTATTTGCAGATGTAAAACCAACACAGGAACAAAAGTAATGTTATTTGCAGATGTAAAACCAACACAGGAACAAAAGTAATGTTATTTGCAGATGTAAAACCAACACAGGAACAAAAGTAATGTTATTTGCAGATGTAAAACCAACACAGGAACAAAATTAATGTTATTTGCAGATGTAAAACCAACACAGGAACAAAGTAATGTTATTTGCAGATGTAAAGCCAACACAGGAACAAAAGTAATGTTATTTGCAGATGTAAAACCGACACAGGAACAAAAGTAATGTTATTTGCAGATGTAAAACCGACACAGGAACAAAAGTAATGTTATTTGCAGGTGTAAAACCAACACAGGAACAAAAGTAATGTTATTTGCAGATGTAAAACCAACACAGGAACAAAAGTAATGTTATTTGCAGATGTAAAACCAACACAGGAACAAAAGTAATGTTATTTGCAGATGTAAAACCAACACAGGAACAAAAGTAAGGTTATTTGCAGATGTAAAACCAACACAGGAACAAAAGTAATGTTATTTGCAGATGTAAAACCAACACAGGAACAAAAGTAATGTTATTTGCAGATGTAAAACCAACACAGGAACAAAAGTAATGTTATTTGCAGATGTAAAACCAACACAGGAACAAAAGTAATGTTATTTGCAGATGTAAAACCAACACAGGAACAAAAGTAATGTTATTTGCAGATGTAAAACCAACACAGGAACAAAAGTAATGTTATTTGCAGATGTAAAACCAACACAGGAACAAAAGTAATGTTATTTGCAGATGTAAAACCAACACAGGAACAAAAGTAATGTTATTTGCAGATGTAAAACCAACACAGGAACAAAAGTAATGTTATTTGCAGATGTAAAACCAACACAGGAACAAAAGTAATGTTATTTGCAGATGTAAAACCAACACAGGAACAAAAGTAATGTTATTTGCAGATGTAAAACCGACACAGAAACAAAAGTAATGTTATTTGCAGATGTAAAACCGACACAGGAACAAAAGTAATGTTATTTGCAGATGTAAAACCAACACAGGAACAAAAGTAATGTTATTTGCAGATGTAAAACCAACACAGGAACAAAAGTAATGTTATTTGCAGATGTAAAACCAACACAGGAACAAAAGTAATGTTATTTGCAGATGTAAAACCAACACAGGAACAAAAGTAATGTTATTTGCAGATGTAAAACCAACACAGGAACAAAAGTAATGGTATTTGCAGATGTAAAACCAACACAGGAACAAAAGTAATGTTATTTGCAGATGTAAAACCAACACAGGAACAAAAGTAATGTTATTTGCAGATGTAAAACCAACACAGGAACAAAAGTAATGTTATTTGCAGATGTAAAACCAACACAGGAACAAAAGTAATGTTATTTGCAGATGTAAAACCGACACAGGAACAAAAGTAATGTTATTTGCAGATGTAAAACCGACACAGGAACAAAAGTAATGTTATTTGCAGATGTAAAACCAACACAGGAACAAAAGTAATGTTATTTGCAGATGTAAAACCAACACAGGAACAAAAGTAATGTTATTTGCAGATGTAAAACCAACACAGGAACAAAAGTAATGTTATTTGCAGATGTAAAACCAACACAGGAACAAAAGTAATGTTATTTGCAGATGTAAAACCAACACAGAAACAAAAGTAATGTTATTTGCAGATGTAAAACCAACACAGGAAGAAAAGTAATGTTATTTGCAGATGTAAAACCAACACAGGAACAAAAGTAATGTTATTTGCAGCTGTAAAACCAACACGGGAACAAAAGTAATGTTATTTGCAGATGTAAAACCAACACAGGAACAAAAGTAATGTTATTTGCAGATGTAAAACCAACACAGGAACAAAAGTAATGTTATTTGCAGATGTAAAACCAACACAGGAACAAAAGTAATGTTATTTGCAGATGTAAAACCAACACAGGAACAAAAGTAATGTTATTTGCAGATGTAAAACCAACACAGGAACAAAAGTAATGTTATTTGCAGATGTAAAACCAACACAGGAACAAAAGTAATGTTATTTGCAGATGTAAAACCAACACAGGAACAAAAGTAATGTTATTTGCAGATGTAAAACCAACACAGGAACAAAAGTAATGTTATTTGCAGATGTAAAACCAACACAGGAACAAAAGTAATGTTATTTGCAGATGTAAAACCAACACAGGAACAAAAGTAATGTTATTTGCAGATGTAAAACCAACACAGGAACAAAAGTAATGTTATTTGCAGATGTAAAACCAACACAGGAACAAAAGTAATGTTATTTGCAGATGTAAAACCAACACAGGAAGAAAAGTAATGTTATTTGCAGATGTAAAACCAACACAGGAACAAAAGTAATGTTATTTGCAGATGTAAAACCAACACAGGAACAAAAGTAATGTTATTTGCAGATGTAAAACCAACACAGGAACAAAAGTAATGTTATTTGCAGATGTAAAACCAACACAGGAACAAAAGTAATGTTATTTGCAGATGTAAAACCAACACAGGAACAAAAGTAATGTTATTTGCAGATGTAAAACCAACACAGGAACAAAAGTAATGTTATTTGCAGATGTAAAACCGACACAGAAACAAAAGTAATGTTATTTGCAGATGTAAAACCGACACAGGAACAAAAGTAATGTTATTTGCAGATGTAAAACCAACACAGGAACAAAAGTAATGTTATTTGCAGATGTAAAACCAACACAGGAACAAAAGTAATGTTATTTGCAGATGTAAAACCAACACAGGAACAAAAGTAATGTTATTTGCAGATGTAAAACCAACACAGGAACAAAAGTAATGTTATTTGCAGATGTAAAACCAACACAGGAACAAAAGTAATGGTATTTGCAGATGTAAAACCAACACAGGAACAAAAGTAATGTTATTTGCAGATGTAAAACCAACACAGGAACAAAAGTAATGTTATTTGCAGATGTAAAACCAACACAGGAACAAAAGTAATGTTATTTGCAGATGTAAAACCAACACAGGAACAAAAGTAATGTTATTTGCAGATGTAAAACCGACACAGGAACAAAAGTAATGTTATTTGCAGATGTAAAACCGACACAGGAACAAAAGTAATGTTATTTGCAGATGTAAAACCAACACAGGAACAAAAGTAATGTTATTTGCAGATGTAAAACCAACACAGGAACAAAAGTAATGTTATTTGCAGATGTAAAACCAACACAGGAACAAAAGTAATGTTATTTGCAGATGTAAAACCAACACAGGAACAAAAGTAATGTTATTTGCAGATGTAAAACCAACACAGAAACAAAAGTAATGTTATTTGCAGATGTAAAACCAACACAGGAAGAAAAGTAATGTTATTTGCAGATGTAAAACCAACACAGGAACAAAAGTAATGTTATTTGCAGATGTAAAACCAACACGGGAACAAAAGTAATGTTATTTGCAGATGTAAAACCAACACAGGAACAAAAGTAATGTTATTTGCAGATGTAAAACCAACACAGGAACAAAAGTAATGTTATTTGCAGATGTAAAACCAACACAGGAACAAAAGTAATGTTATTTGCAGATGTAAAACCAACACAGGAACAAAAGTAATGTTATTTGCAGATGTAAAACCAACACAGGAACAAAATTAATGTTATTTGCAGATGTAAAACCAACACAGGAACAAAGTAATGTTATTTGCAGATGTAAAGCCAACACAGGAACAAAAGTAATGTTATTTGCAGATGTAAAACCGACACAGGAACAAAAGTAATGTTATTTGCAGATGTAAAACCGACACAGGAACAAAAGTAATGTTATTTGCAGGTGTAAAACCAACACAGGAACAAAAGTAATGTTATTTGCAGATGTAAAACCAACACAGGAACAAAAGTAATGTTATTTGCAGATGTAAAACCAACACAGGAACAAAAGTAATGTTATTTGCAGATGTAAAACCAACACAGGAACAAAAGTAAGGTTATTTGCAGATGTAAAACCAACACAGGAACAAAAGTAATGTTATTTGCAGATGTAAAACCAACACAGGAACAAAAGTAATGTTATTTGCAGATGTAAAACCAACACAGGAACAAAAGTAATGTTATTTGCAGATGTAAAACCAACACAGGAACAAAAGTAATGTTATTTGCAGATGTAAAACCAACACAGGAACAAAAGTAATGTTATTTGCAGATGTAAAACCAACACAGGAACAAAAGTAATGTTATTTGCAGATGTAAAACCAACACAGGAACAAAAGTAATGTTATTTGCAGATGTAAAACCAACACAGGAACAAAAGTAATGTTATTTGCAGATGTAAAACCAACACAGGAACAAAAGTAATGTTATTTGCAGATGTAAAACCAACACAGGAACAAAAGTAATGTTATTTGCAGATGTAAAACCAACACAGGAACAAAAGTAATGTTATTTGCAGATGTAAAACCGACACAGAAACAAAAGTAATGTTATTTGCAGATGTAAAACCGACACAGGAACAAAAGTAATGTTATTTGCAGATGTAAAACCAACACAGGAACAAAAGTAATGTTATTTGCAGATGTAAAACCAACACAGGAACAAAAGTAATGTTATTTGCAGATGTAAAACCAACACAGGAACAAAAGTAATGTTATTTGCAGATGTAAAACCAACACAGGAACAAAAGTAATGTTATTTGCAGATGTAAAACCAACACAGGAACAAAAGTAATGGTATTTGCAGATGTAAAACCAACACAGGAACAAAAGTAATGTTATTTGCAGATGTAAAACCAACACAGGAACAAAAGTAATGTTATTTGCAGATGTAAAACCAACACAGGAACAAAAGTAATGTTATTTGCAGATGTAAAACCAACACAGGAACAAAAGTAATGTTATTTGCAGATGTAAAACCGACACAGGAACAAAAGTAATGTTATTTGCAGATGTAAAACCGACACAGGAACAAAAGTAATGTTATTTGCAGATGTAAAACCAACACAGGAACAAAAGTAATGTTATTTGCAGATGTAAAACCAACACAGGAACAAAAGTAATGTTATTTGCAGATGTAAAACCAACACAGGAACAAAAGTAATGTTATTTGCAGATGTAAAACCAACACAGGAACAAAAGTAATGTTATTTGCAGATGTAAAACCAACACAGAAACAAAAGTAATGTTATTTGCAGATGTAAAACCAACACAGGAAGAAAAGTAATGTTATTTGCAGATGTAAAACCAACACAGGAACAAAAGTAATGTTATTTGCAGCTGTAAAACCAACACGGGAACAAAAGTAATGTTATTTGCAGATGTAAAACCAACACAGGAACAAAAGTAATGTTATTTGCAGATGTAAAACCAACACAGGAACAAAAGTAATGTTATTTGCAGATGTAAAACCAACACAGGAACAAAAGTAATGTTATTTGCAGATGTAAAACCAACACAGGAACAAAAGTAATGTTATTTGCAGATGTAAAACCAACACAGGAACAAAAGTAATGTTATTTGCAGATATAAAACCGACACAGGAACAAAAGTAATGTTATTTGCAGATGTAAAACCGACACAGGAACAAAAGTAATGTTATTTGCAGATGTAAAACCAACACAGGAACAAAAGTAATGTTATTTGCAGATGTAAAACCAACACAGGAACAAAAGTAATGGTATTTGCAGATGTAAAACCAACACAGGAACAAAAGTAATGGTATTTGCAGATGTAAAACCAACACAGGAACAAAAGTAATGTTATTTGCAGATGTAAAACCAACACAGGAACAAAAGTAATGTTATTTGCAGATGTAAAACCAACACAGGAACAAAAGTAATGTTATTTGCAGATGTAAAACCGACACAGGAACAAAAGTAATGTTATTTGTAGATGTAAAACCGACACAGGAACAAAAGTAATGTTATTTGCAGATGTAAAACCAACACAGGAACAAAAGTAATGTTATTTGCAGATGTAAAACCAACACAGGAACAAAAGTAATGTTATTTGCAGATGTAAAACCAACACAGGAACAAAAGTAATGTTATTTGCAGATGTAAAACCGACACAGGAACAAAAGTAATGTTATTTGCAGATGTAAAACCGACACAGGAACAAAAGTAATGTTATTTGCAGATGTAAAACCAACACAGGAACAAAAGTAATGTTATTTGCAGATGTAAAACCAACACAGGAACAAAAGTAATGTTATTTGCAGATGTAAAACCAACACAGGAACAAAAGTAATGTTATTTGCAGATGTAAAACCAACACAGGAACAAAAGTAATGTTATTTGCAGATGTAAAACCAACACAGGAACAAAAGTAATGTTATTTGCAGATGTAAAACCAACACAGGAACAAAAGTAATGTTATTTGCAGATGTAAAACCAACACAGGAACAAAAGTAATGTTATTTGCAGATGTAAAACCAACACAGGAACAAAAGTAATGTTATTTGCAGATGTAAAACCAACACAGGAACAAAAGTAATGTTATTTGCAGATGTAAAACCAACACAGGAACAAAAGTAAGGTTATTTGCAGATGTAAAACCAACACAGGAACAAAAGTAAGGTTATTTGCAGATGTAAAACCAACACAGGAACAAAAGTAATGTTATTTGCAGATGTAAAACCAACACAGGAACAAAAGTAATGTTATTTGCAGATGTAAAACCAACACAGGAACAAAAGTAATGTTATTTGCAGATGTAAAACCAACACAGGAACAAAAGTAAGGTTATTTGCAGATGTAAAACCAACACAGGAACAAAAGTAATGTTATTTGCAGATGTAAAACCAACACAGGAACAAAAGTAATGTTATTTGCAGATGTAAAACCAACACAGGAACAAAAGTAAGGTTATTTGCAGATGTAAAACCGACACAGGAACAAAAGTAATGTTATTTGCAGATGTAAAACCGACACAGGAACAAAAGTAATGTTATTTGCAGATGTAAAACCAACACAGGAACAAAAGTAATGTTATTTGCAGATGTAAAACCAACACAGGAACAAAAGTAAGGTTATTTGCAGATGTAAAACCAACACAGGAACAAAAGTAATGTTATTTGCAGATGTAAAACCAACACAGGAACAAAAGTAATGTTATTTGCAGATGTAAAACCAACACAGGAACAAAAGTAAGGTTATTTGCAGATGTAAAACCGACACAGGAACAAAAGTAATGTTATTTGCAGATGTAAAACCGACACAGGAACAAAAGTAATGTTATTTGCAGATGTAAAACCAACACAGGAACAAAAGTAATGTTATTTGCAGATGTAAAACCAACACAGGAACAAAAGTAAGGTTATTTGCAGATGTAAAACCGACACAGGAACAAAAGTAATGTTATTTGCAGATGTAAAACCAACACAGGAACAAAAGTAATGTTATTTGCAGATGTAAAACCAACACAGGAACAAAAGTAATGTTATTTGCAGATGTAAAACCAACACAGGAACAAAAGTAAGGTTATTTGCAGATGTAAAACCGACACAGGAACAAAAGTAATGTTATTTGCAGATGTAAAACCAACACAGGAACAAAAGTAATGTTATTTGCAGATGTAAAACCAACACAGGAACAAAAGTAATGTTATTTGCAGATGTAAAACCAACACAGGAACAAAAGTAATGTTATTTGCAGATGTAAAACCAACACAGGAACAAAAGTAATGTTATTTGCAGATGTAAAACCAACACAGGAACAAAAGTAATGTTATTTGCAGATGTAAAACCAACACAGGAACAAAAGTAAGGTTATTTGCAGATGTAAAATTTAAAGAACAATAAAGAGAGAAAAATAAAGTGAAGTATTACAAAAAGACTCGTGTGGAGTTCCTGATCTCCCATCGGGCGCCTCCCCAGGTGGCGGATAGGGGAATGCCCACCAGATATGGTAGGTACCGGGGAAATCAGTACCTGCTGCCTTGCAGAAATTGGAGGGATCCACAAAGGCTAGGGAACCTTACCCGAAAAAATAAGGCAGCTATCCAGAGAGCTCAAAAAGGAACCATCCCAGACGGCTAACAACTCGGCCATGGAAAACAAGTTACAGAAACCAAAAACAATGCAAATCTACAAAACACATTCAGAGGCGAGAGTAGGGCTCCACAAGGAGATTTACGGAGCCTTGTGGGGAAATTCAACAGAATCCCACACGGCCGACCACTCTACTCAAACCGACGAAAAAGAAACATTTCCTTTCCGATTGGGAACATGGAGTGTCCGAACCCTGCTAGAACCAGGCAGATGTGCCCAAGTCGCCAAAGACAAACTGCAAATTCTGGGACTGAGTGAAGTACGGTGGAATATTTTTGGAGAAACTAGGCTTCAAAAAGGTGAAACTGCTCTTCTCGGGAATGGAAAACGAAGAGGACACCCGTGAAAATGGAGTGGCACTCCTATTGAACAAAGATTCATTCAAGAGTCTTCGGGAATGGGAGCCTGTTTCAGACAGAATAATTAGAGCAAAATTTTTATCAAGATTAAAAAATGTTCATATCGTCATGTGCTATGCTCCCACCAACCTTGCACCCGAAGAAGATAGAGTTGCATTCTATGAACGACTTCAAAGTATAGTGGATAGAATATACCCAAAAGAGATATACTGATCCTCATGGGAGATATGAATGCTAATGTAGGAAATGAAAACAAAGGGAGAGAGAAGACAATGGGCATACACGGACTGGGCAACATGAACGAAAATGGAGAGATATTTGCTAACTTCTGTATATTCAATGAACTGGTGATTGGAGGCAGCATCTTTCCACATAAAAAGTGCCACAAAGCAACGTGGGTCTCATCAGACAACAAAACAGAGAATCAAATAGATCACATCGTTATATGCCGTACTTGGAGGAGCACATTACAGGATGTACGAACCAAAAGAGGAGCAGACATTGGATCAGACCACCAACTGGTAGTGGCCAAGCTAAAAATAAAGTTAGCCAAACAAAGGTCAAAAACAAACAGGAGAACCACGTTTGACCTAGACAAACTCCAGAATTCACAGAGGAAGTGCGAATTACAATAAACTAACCCTTAAAAACCGATTCTCTGCACTACAACCAGATGATACTGAGGAAAGCATAGACAAAACCTGGGATAACTTCAAAGAAATTATTATAGGAACTTGTAATAAAGTATTAAGACCTGCCCCAAAAAACAAAAAACACTGGATTAGCAACCAGACATGGCAAAGAATTGAAGACAGGAAACATGCAAAACAAACAGTAAACCAAGCTAAAACAAGAAAACATAAACAACTAACACAATAAGAGTATCATACAATTTCAAAAGAGGTCTCAAAAATGCTTAGACATGATAAAATAACTTTTAATAACAAACTATCTGAACAAGCAGAATAAGCAGCAGGAAAAGGAGACCTAAAACAGTTATATAAAATTACTAAACTCTTGAGTGGCAAGAAATCACTACAATGTTCCAGTCCGAGATAAACAAGGTAAACTCCTCTCTTCCATAGATGACCAGCTCAGAAGATGGAAAGAATATTTCCAGGAAGTGCTAATTAGACCAACCCCACTAAGTCCACCCGATCTGACCACAGGTGAAACACTGGACATAAATATGGAAGAAATATCCAAAGAAGAAATATGGAAGGCCATCAATCAAATGAAGACAGGCAAAGCAGCAGGCATAGACACTATACAATCTGAGGTCCTAAAAGAAGGGGGAGCTGAAATCGTTAATCAACTCCACAATATCTTTAAAAAAATTTGGTCAACCGAAACCCCTCCTGCAGAATGGAAAAGGCTTACTGTTTAAAGTTCCAAAGAATGGGGATCTGTCAAAATGTGATAAATGGTGAGGAATTACCCTACTCTCAGTACCAAGCAAGGTCTTCAGCAGAACAATATTCAACAGAATGAAAGAAGCCTGCGATGATCTCCTAAGAGAAGAACAGGATGGGTTCAGAAGATGAAGATCATGCATTGACCAGATAGCAACACTCCGGATTATTATAGAACAATCTATTGAATGGCAATCTCCACTCTATGTTACATTTGTGGACTTTGAAAAGGCTTTTGACAGCATTAATAGAGAGACAATATGGTCAATCATGAGGCACTATGGAATACCTAACAAAATAATAACCATCATCAAAAGTCTCTATGAAAACTTTACCTGCCAAATAGTGCATAATGGTAAGATAGATGAATTCCATGTTACAACTGGAGTCAAGCAAGGATGTCTCCTTTCACCACTTCTGTTCATTCTGGTAGTAGATTGGGTCACAAAAGACGCTTATGCTAACTTAGGAAAAGGAATACAGTGGACCCTAATGCAAACTTAGAGTTTGCGGATGACCAGGCCATTCTGTCCCACAGATTACAAGATATGCAAGGGAAGATCACAGCCTTGAGTGAGACAGGAAAAAGAATCGGGCTCAATGTAAACCATCAAAAAAACAAAATTATTGAAAATAAACCACCAACAAGATGGCGACATACAAGTAGCAAACCAAAGCTTGGACCAAATGGATCACTTTGTGATACCTTGGAAGTGTGGTCAGTATATCAGGAGGAGCAGACGAGGACATCGAACGTCGAATAAATTTGGCGCTACAGGCCTTTTCCAACCTGAAACAGGTTTGGAGATCTACATACATCTCTGTCAAAACTAAAATAAAGATCTTTAACACGAACGTTATAACAGTCCTACTTTATGGGTCCGAAACATGGCGAACGACCGAGATAAAAAAAAATAGACTCCAGAGTACTCCAGACCTTTGTTAACAGATGTCTAAGAAACATACTGAAAATAAAATGGTTCGACAAGGTAGAAAACTCCAAGCTGTGGGAGAGGTGTGGAAAAAGAACAGTAGAACAACAAATCATGGAAAGGAAGTGGAGATGGATTGGACACACCCTCAGGAAAGATAACAACAGAGCTAGACAGGCCTTAGAGTGGAACACCCAGGGCAAACGACATAGAGGAAGACCCAAGCGAACATGGAGACGAAGCATATTGGATGAAACTGAAAGAACTGGAAAGAGCTGGGAAGAATTGAAGCAACTGGCAAGAGACCGTGGAGAGTGGCGTGCTTTGACAGAGGCCCTATGTAGTATTCTACAAGGAACCCAAAGGACAGATGATGATGATGATTACAAAAAGACCTAGATGAATTTAAAATAAATTGGAATCTAACTGAAGTAGGCTTTATCTTTCCAACCTCTTCCCCCCCCCAAAAAAAAAAAGTACTAACTATTAAGAGTATCAAAGCAAACAAAAATATACACAAACTATTCCATTCGTAGTAACATTTAACCTAAACCTAAAATGCTAAGTATTTGAATAAAAATAAAAAAATAAAAAGTATGAATAAATGACAAATTATCATGTAATCCTCATGTTGGTGAAGTAATAGAAAATTTAAAGAACTTGTATAAATATAACAAGATTATAAAACTAAAATATGCTGTTACGAAACGTAAACCTATACATTGTACAATAATTAAATAGATACTAATCGTTCATAAGAATTGCAGTAGAAAGGATAGAAAATATTTCATAGGCCAAGGTCGTTGGTTTTTCCCAGCTAATCAGGTCGTTGTTTTTTTCCAGTTAAATAACCGGAGAATATTGACGTATTATTTTGTAAGCCAAGGTCGTTGGTTTTCCCCAGCTACTGTTCCAGACAACATGGCCGACGTTGCTAGTGGTCGTATTCGGATATTCCATCGCACGCTAGTTTTTACTGTATAATATAGTGTACTCCCTTGTATTCGGTTATAGTATCGTATAGATCCAGATTATAGACCCATGCGAATCAGCAGAAAGTTTCGTCAGTTCTTTGGCAGCTCTCGTCGAGTAAACATGTAGCTTGTGCTCTGAGATAAAATTCCTACCGATTTATACTATAAAGGACTAAATAATGTTTTACCAGTAGTTTTAATGCTATTCATAACCTATTGAATATATTTCTTATTCATTCTATGGACATGTGCTATTCTTAACCCCTTGTGTAAATATCATTCGGATTTCTAATTGATGATTCTGTGATTAAACCAATAATTCGTTTATTTTTACAAAATCGATTTATATCAGTTCTTCACGTTCCAGTATTGTGTGTGTTTTATTTATACTGTAATAATCATTGCCAACACTACACAATAACAACACGATGCTTGCTGTGTATTTGAGCCAACATAAATATACACCTGAAGAAATCAAATAAAACTCTAATCAATGTTATAAAGATTACCAGGGGATATTTGGAATCAGGACCAACCTAGACTACACTAAACTAATATCAAAATGAACTAATAATGATAATACCAATTGAAGCAGTAATTATAATAACTACAAGACAACGTAACTAATCAATATTTCATCACCACCTATACTATTCTATACCAATGACATTTGAAGTCGGACAATCGACACAGTATCCTTAATCGTATACGTCGATGACACAGCCATTGTCGGCATTGTTTCTAGTGATGATAGTGTCTATTACAAAACGATTTCAGATTTCTACAAATGGGGGCGAGAGAACTACCTGATATTAATTATAATAAAAACGAAAGAAATGATTGTAGACTTTTGGAAGGAAATAACACAAACTGGCTGATTTACAAATAAACAATCAAGAAATAGATCAAGTCTCGCAATATAAATATCTTGGCGTTATAATCACTGACAAGCTGTCTCTGTCTGACCATTACCAAAGCCCCTGTAAGAAAATCCACCAATGACTTTTCTCTCTTAATAGAATAAAGACATTTCATATAGACAAGACAATCAAGAATCTATTTTACTCGGCGACTGTTAGTAGCATCATCCCCTTCGCGATCCCCTGTTGGTATGGTAATGCCACTACATTGAAAAAAACATCGTATAGACCGCCTAATAAACAAAATCTCTCGTACAACACAGATACGACAACCAGATCTTAGAATAATATCTAGTCGAAGTGTTCGGCTTCTTTCAATATGGGCAAGAATAGAGAGACTTAAAAACTCTTTTGTTCCACTATCAGTGAGAATCTTTCAACAGAATCGTCAGTCAACCAGAAAATACAACAGCTGACTCCTAATAATACTTTTACTTGTATGATAAATGGTATGATAGTGTGCATGCATGTCTATTTTATAACTCATTAGTATATTATGTGCTTGAGAACAAATAATTGTTAGATATTGTTTAAAATATGCTGAAAAAGACAGGACTTATGTAATCAAGTCAAATTTCCATTTGTTTGGATCAATAAAGCAATCTTATCTTATCTTAATTTATTAAAAAACCTATTGACAAGGTGCTCGATTGACCAATGGTCAATATTTGACAATTGTAATTTAATCAATGATTGTGGCTCGCATATTATTAAAGATCTAGTTCTTGTCTAGCTTTAACATATTTCCCAGGTAGAACGCTGACTCTACTTGTTCTTGTCTAGCTTTAACATATTTCCCAGGTAGAACGCTGACTCTACTAGTTAAAGGTAATGTAAAGCACGATGGAAATGTTTGAAACGGAATCAATTAGAGCAGGTAAAAAAAATGTCAGTAGTTTAAAAGCACCTTGTAAATTTGATGGAAGCCGTTTTCTGAAGAAGTCTCAACAAACGTTTGAAGTCCCTTTCCGTTAAAGACTTTAATCATCCTTGTAAATGTCGCCAAGAAAGTGCTGGAGATTGATCTCGAATTCGGCGCCCAGAAATTGCAAAGGAAAGTGCCATGTAAAATGAAGTATACTTTTCTGCAATATTGTTAAGCTGTTCAAATCTACTAATTTCAGAAAAAAAATATGTAGGCTACATCGAAGAATATTTTTCTCTTCGAAATTTGTTCTTGAAAGAGCGACTAGCTTACTTACTAGTACTAGTTAAACAAAATGAATTTTATGTCCTTTACTCAAATTTTTTTGTCTGATGCCTGGTTCGGCCATAACACACAGGCACCGCACAACCCTTCCCACATCATCGCTCAACTCTTTCACTTCATTTTGAATGTTCATTTTCAACCCACAATAGTAGGCGTAATATTTCATATAAATAGTCTGTAAATACCCATATCATTATCTAAGGTGAGATTTACATCAGAATCATATCAGCTAAAATGACATAAACTCATCATATATTAAATCAGTTAGACCAATACATTATATCCCAGCTGACTGGCTCTTAGTTTATTGAGCTCTGATTGGTATCTGAGCAAAGTACCCTTCGTACTAAACTGATCATTGGGCTGGTGAAGCAGCGTTCACCAGTTACAGTGGCCACTGCATACGAGAAGATTTGTGGCCAGCACAATGCCCAGCCACCTTTCCTTTACCCCAACTAATGTCAGGTACCCATCAGAGCTGGGTAGACTCAAGGACACCTGAATCCTAGCCTGCACCAAAGTTTGATCCCAGAACCTTCGGATCGCCAGTCGAACGCGCTGCCGCTCGGCCGCAGTGCCCCATAATTGGTAGCTGAACGTAGCTGAAAAGAGAATGGCGGCTAGGCATTGTGCTGGCCTTTCAATCCCATTGTATGCTGTGACTACGGAAACTTCTGAACGTTGTTTCGCACTGGACAAACTTGGTCTAGAAAAGAGATACTTACTCATCCTATCCCATAATATCTCATTTGACTCCTTCTACCTTAGCCGGTTCTCAAACTTAGTTCTTCGGGTGCGCTACCTTAAAACTAACATAGGTGACACGCTTCATACATCACCACATCTGTTAACTCATCTTACCATCTTTAATCTCAGTAGCTTCATTCTACTTGATCATAGCCCAGCAGTATCTCAGATGACTCATTTTTAAACCCAGCACAATCTCACATGATTTATTTTTAAACCCAGCAGTATCTCAGATGGCTCATTTTAAAACCCAGCAGTATCTCAAATGGCTCATTTTTAAACCCAGCACTGTCTCAGATTACTCATTTTTAAACCCAGCAGGGTAGATTCAGTGTAGTTTCCGGATAGATTCTTGGTAGATTCAGAGTAGAACAAGGGTAGAATCAGTGTAACTTCAGTGTAGCCTCAGTGTCACACTCTTGACTCTCACAAAATGTCGACATAGACCTGAATTTCTACCAGAAATCCCAATGTCAATGCAGCACTATGCCGCTGGACCACAGCATCCCCGCCCCCCTCCATTGACTCTACATTTTAATTACATATAACGTATATAAATAAAACAACACTACAATAATATAATAATTATAACAATATATATAACACTACAATAATAGTATTTAAAGATTTGCTTTTATTATTTTTCTTCTTCAAATGTTGAATCCTTTTCGTTGTGAGTGAAGATTTGACTTGTTTCGTCATCCCATTCTAGTTTTTTTATGTGTCCGTGTGCTGTATCTGTGTGTGTGTATATATATGTTTGTTTGTATGCATGTATGTATATGTGTGTGTGTGTGCCAGTGTTTGTGGTTATTTATTTATTTAAAAAAAATGTGTTCCAACACTTCAAAAACTGAAAGGAATGTTCATCAGAGTGTGAGTGAACCCAAGGTGTCAGGAACTGCAACTCTTGCACCGCACAACCTGGGAGTAGATGAAATATTATTACTTTTTTAAAAGTTATTTTTAAAATAAACTGTAAATTGAGAAATTCTTTTAAAAAAAGACAAATATAAAAATTAAATGATTGTTTAAAAAGAATGTGGCTATAGACAGACCATGTTAAATAATGTTCCTCTTTGATAGGTTGATATGTTAATTTAAATTAAACCTGTAGGCCTACTACGAGTTTTAATTTTTTAATTATTTCCTCCCCCTCTATCTTTCTCTCCATCCATCTATCTATTTATATGTCTGTCTATCTGTCTGTATCTATCTGTTAATCATAAACCAATTAAATAATCAATATATCTATCTATTTGATCGACTTAGTGAGATCATTGAGTCTACAAATAGGCCATCTTTCTTGTTGTTTTCCTATTATTTTTTTCCACTATGGACAAATCTTAATCATTATGCATGCAGGGTCAGCCTAAAAGTTTATCGTGTAACAACATTTCCGGTCCTATTCGTTAAGTAAATAACAAAGCAAAGCTTGATGCAAAAGAATTTACATTTTTGTGTCTTTATGTATCTATATAGATAAAGTTTTTTTTTTTCATAGCAAGGAACCGCTACTCTTGGCAACTTTATTTTATAAACAAAGCTGATTTAATTTAACTTAACGCGACGAACACGTTGACAATTAATTATCCTATATTACTTTTGATGTTAAAAACGGATTCCTCATAACTAACATTGTAGCCTTATTTTATATATTATATATTTTCAAAAGACTAGAACTGGACGACCAGGCTAAAATTAATTGACCTTAAGTTTGCACACTGCTAAATGACAAATTGACCTACTTAAGTTTGAACACAGCTAATGAAAAAATTAATCTACTTTAGTTTGAACACGGCTAAGGAAAGTTGACCTACTTTTGTTTGAACACTGCTAAAGAGAAATTGACCTACTTTTGTTTGAACACTGCTAAAGAGAAATTGACCTACTTTAGTTTGAACACGGCTAAAGAGAAGTTGACCTACTTTAGTTTGAACACGGCTAAGGAAAGTTGACCTACTTTAGTTTGAACACTGCTAATGACACATCGACTTGCACTGTATGAAATTCATGCGGTTGTTGATCTTCATACAGTTATCAATGCAACCCCCAAGGCTCCTCTTGAAGGCAGGCCTCATCATTTCCACAACGTCCACCGTGTCCGCCGCTTTGTCCGCCTCCAGGTCGCCTTCCAGCTCTCGATATTCCTCCTGTACCGACGTGGGTAGCTGTGACGACCTCGTGAGGAAAGCTAGCAGACTGAATCCTTGCGCGGGTTGGCGCGATAAGAGCTTCTTTAAAATGAAGTCACTGGAGTGTTCATCCGCTGGTACACAAAAAAAAGAAGACATTTTTAATAACAAAGTAACTAGCATGTCCTTAAAAAGCATTTTGTTCATTAAAAATATAAATATTATCCCTGTCTGATCAATTTGATCTAAGGCAGCCACGAAAGCTGCGTTCACAAGGTTTCATGGATGCGCTTATTTTAACATTTGTACAACTAGATCTTCTTCATTCAGATCAAAGATGAAAAAAAAAAAAAAGATTATACTCGACTACAGCATCATTGAGTCTGGAAAAGAATGTATCTTACAAAACTACACCCAACATCCCTCCATCATTTCCGAAAGTAAAGTAAATTGCCTGGAAAACTAAAAACTCTCGTGATAAACATAGGTAGTCTGTGGCATTTCAGGTGACGCGGCGGAATGCAGGGATTTACTTAGGAAAAGGACCGCACCGAATTATTAATCTAAGTGCCATCTTAATAAACCTCACGGAGATAAAACGTATACCACGGGTAAGTATTAGAAGCAATAACCTTCTGTATAGAAAGAGCGTTTTTAATAAAATAATGAAACATATTATAAGAAACCATTTTAGCAACAATCAAACGGCGCAAGCTGACATGGTTCGGTCATGTGTTGCAGCATGATAACCTGCCAACGACAATCCTCTAATGCAGGGGTCGGCAACCTAAGGCACGCGTGCCAGACTTGGCACGCAGAATGATTTTCATTGGCACGCGAGAGACCTCCAGGAAATTTTTTTAATGCAAGTCAAAACATGAAACGTCAGTATAATTAATTGGAGCTGCATGGCGAACTACATGGGACTCACACTGGATGTCGACTGTTTAAGTTCAGGAATGTTTGTGTGCAAAACTCTGATCATTGGACTAGGACTCGAGAGCTGGTGTCACCCGGTGCGGTAAACTTTGGGTGTCACCCCCCCCCCCCCCCGACTTTCACCATAGTTTTCGTCTCCTTAAAAAATATGACAAAAACAATAACAATATTATTTTAATATTAGAAAGTAAAAGCGGTAAACACCTGAAACAACCGTACGGTTTGTTATTTTTGCATTAAAAGTACTTAATTTAATTTTTTTCCTTTCCTGGTGTTCAAAACTGTAAACGTGTCGATCACCTCATCAAAATCTATATCATTCACAGTATCCCTTACAATCGATAACATAGCCAGATTAGAAAGTCTTAATTGTCTCATGGTGGAGCGTAAATAGAATTTTATAATTTTAGTTTTGAAAAGCTCCGTTCACATGAAGCCACAAACACTTTTACCGTTTGAAATAATTGAAGGCCTATAATAGTGAGAGTGTTGGAAGTGATTCTATGAAGTCCCATTTAGCTATGAATTTCAAAATATCTAATACTGACCAGTTCATGGCTTTTTTAGGTCAATACCAGCTGCTTTTATTATCGTCTAAGCCGTGGTATTTCTTTTAAGAGCTCATCTTCGGATAGCTCATCGTATAAAGAGGTTAATTTGGGAAATGACACCAATAACTCTTCTTCACTTGCTGACAGTAGACTCTTGGGCTGGACAGCCTCAAACATATCTGCAACTTCCTTAAACGCTGATGATCTGATCTGGAGTTCAGAATGAAAGCTATCAATACACTCTAGCAACTCTGGCCTCTCCCTACTGCTTTCTTCTCGCATATAAACATCTCTTAATTTTTCCCCTGCCATTCTCTTCTTAAATTGTAATCTTCACTCTACCACAATCCCATGTTGGTCTGATTGCTTGTTCAACAACATGCTCCACTAATTGACTCCGCTTTTCGTGCAAATACAATCTTAAGGCGTCTAACTTGGTCACCACTTTATCCAGAGTTAAGTCTTTAGTCTGCAGGTACTGCTTTGTAAGCCCAAAGGTTAAGGTAGCTTATAAACGTGTAATCATAGAAGCATGTAAAGGTCCTTGTGCTGTACCTCATGTGTCCAAATTTTCACGAGGATCACAAAAAGCTTCAATCGCTGTAATACATTCACCTTAAATCTTTCACTGGTTTAACAGCAGCATGATGAGCACTCCAACGTGTTGTAGATAACCTTTTCAACGACACCCCAGTGTGTTCAATTAAAAAATACCATCGATGAGTTGAAGCAGCAAAGAAGGAAAACATTCTCTCAAGGGTACCCAAAAATGTTATACATGAAGCATTTTCTGCAAAAGAGTGTTGACCACACAAGTTAAGGAAATGGCCCACACATATCCATTAAAAATAGATTGATTGTTCCTTCTTTTCAAAATGGCTTGAACACCTCTATGGATTCCAGACATTGTGGCAGCATTGTCGTAACCTTGAGTTCTGCACATCATTATATCAAGTCCGTCATTTTTTAGATTTTTAAGAATGTCAGAAGTCAGAACTGAAGTCGTCAGCTTTTTCCCCCTTAACGGAAAAATCCAAGAAACACTTCTTTCACTTCAGCTTTTCCGCTGAGGATTTTCACAATAGTAGATCTAATTTATATTTTATTCCCAGTTTATCTGTGAATTTAATATGCTATACATTTAAATATTTATTGAAAAGTACATTTAAGAGGAATTAATGCCTAGTAATCATACAAATTGCGTAGTTAATGTAATGTTTTTAAAATATGCAGATAAATTCTTAAATCATATATTTATATTCACTTCCATTAATTGTTATAGTTAGATCATGATAAAGATTTAAGTTGTAGGCCATTTAGTATTTATGAAAAAAAAAAATATTAGAAATAGGCTAGGATCGCAAATAGAACGAGTTAATTATCTCATCTCCCTTAAATCAAAATAACGTTTCTAAATTATGTTCAATAGTGATGCCAAACAAATTATGTTTTCGAATACAACAAATATTACTGAGTAATTATTATTTCTTTATATTAATCCAACATTCATTACCTGATTTAATTATTAGAGGTATACAATTAATTTACGTTAAACAGATGTAAATAAACATTTCCTGCTTTAATTGTTTGTTCATTTAATTAAGGAGTTTATCTTTTAAACATTAATAATTACAGTACTTACATAATATAATTCTATTAAAAAGCCTTAAATTTATTAAATTAATTTAATAGATTTGTTTTAAACGTACTTCTTAATTACAGAAGATGAGCGTAAGAACTATTTTAAATGTAATTAGTCTGTATCAATTAATAAATGCCTTGTCTTGGATACTCTTCGCTAATTTATAATGGGAGAAACATATTTTGGTCATTTCTGGATAGTGAAGTGTAAGTGACCTCTTTGAATGCTTAACACAGCTTTCATGTGCATATCTGATCACTTCAGACATTCGGTCAGTGTGTGATATATCAGGTGTGCTGTCAAACATAATTCCAAAATACCTTGCGCCTTTATATCCATAACAAGATTTTTTTTTTGTTTGCGTGGTTGGCCAGTACATTTATAAACTCATTCTGAATTTTTGGTGGAAGATAAGATACAGATGCTTTCACTGTACATGTAATTATCTTTAGTCTCATTAGGTGCTCTTTCAGCACTGGGTCATATTTGGAAAGCATCTCAACCATCTCAAGAAAGTTTCCTTTATTCAACGAGAATTCATCTTCGTTGTGGTCACGAAATGCCAGATTTTTCTTCTCCCTATTGAGTCCCTATCCATTAAGGTAATACTTTCGGCATTAATTTTTAATGTAGCTTAAGTCCTGCTGCCAGTGTTTTCCATTTTCCAAGGCAACATAGGTGCTCTTCAGATGTCTCATGACTATGTAGTTTTGGACTGCCATCCGTTCTGTTATCGGACTAGACCAACAGTGCGTGCTCTGTACAATTTTTTTTTATTGTTCTTTTCATTCGGGTGTCACCCCCTGAGAGGGTGTCACCCAGTGCGGTCCGCACCCCCCGCACCCCCCTCGTTACGCCACTAATACGGAGTATAGTTAAAATCTTGGCTAAATTAGTTTCTTGACTGGATGAAAACTAAAAACTTTTCCGCTATTGAATGCGGAGAACTGACTTGTTTCTGAATGACATGGCGACACATATAAGTGAGTTGAACTTGCATTTACAAGAACGGGGTCGAAAAGCACTTGAAGTGTTGGATCACTGGAATAAATTTGTATTTTAACTGGACATATCTTGCCATGAAATCAATTTTAAAACATTTAACTATTTCCTTAATTTAAGGCAAATTAAGATAGATGAGCTTTTTCAGTATACATTGAAGCACTCAATGCGGAGTTTTCTGAACAAAGGCAAAACTTTCAAATTCATGGACTCGTGTGTCCATACCTCATCAAGCCTTACTGGCATCATCTTACTACAAACTAATTAAATCTGGATCTTTTTATAGTGGAGAGATATTGGCTTTTGTTTCATTTTAAACATCTGAAAAATGGGCATCGAAATGTGACGATTTGCGGGAAAATCTGAAAGGAAACCGCTTTGCCGTACTTTCAGCTTTTGGTTTAATTTACACTAGTGAGCATATTTTATCGCACATGAAAGCTGTTTAAGCATAGCAAGAGTTCACTTACACTTGACCACTCAGAAGTAACTAAATATGTACCTGACATTGAACAATTAGCGAAGAGCATTCAAGGAAAAGGCACTCATTAATTGAAACATGCTAATTACATTCAAAAGCGTGTTTACGCTCATCTATATTAATTAATCATAAATATAACTAATTCTAAAACAAATTTGTTTTTTTATTGTAATAAATATAAGAGGCTGATATACTAGCATTATATTATGTAATTGTTGCTATAATTATTAATGTTTAAAAAATAAACTCCTTAAATCGACTTTATTAATGCACAAAAAAAAATGTTTATTTACAACGTAAAATAATTTTATACATCTAATTACACATTGAAAAAAGAGCATAATGCTGAATTTGTTTAAAGAAATAATAATTTATAAGTAACACTAGTTTTATTAAACAATGAACACGTTTGGTATGACACTAGCATCAAAAATGAAGACTTTAATTAAAGGGGGACAATTAACCCATTTTCTTAGCGTTAATATTTCTATGTTTCTTTTTTGTTTCCATTAAAAAAAAAGAAGGCTTAAATTCAGATATTCTTTAAAATGAACAAACTATATAAGCTATTTGAAATTTATATAAATATTATATGATTAAAGAATTTATATGTACAATTTAAACATTACATTAACTACCCAGTGTGTATGACTACTAAGTATCTATTCCGCTTAACTGTAGTCAATTCCATTTCTCGATACAGTTACATAATATAATTTTGTCTTCTATCCCCTTAAATGTGTATGAACTGTTCTTCTATTCCCGTTTCTTTATGTAAAAATATATGAGATTGTACATGTAAATTATAATCTTATTTATAGAAGGAAAAATATATGAGATTGTACATGTAATTAAAAAAAAATTCAAACAGCAGAAATCTTAGCCTGAGATTAAACTATAGAATTTATAGTTATTACTAGAACTATATCTTTACAAGTAAATTCAAATGTTGATACATTAATCATTAATGTGTAAGTTGAATAACAAAATTGTGTATTAGCTATGAATGGATTAAAAAAGATAATAACAAACAGGTTGATTTGTTATTAAATATAAAACGCTTTTACGATTATCTCTATTACGCTCCTTTTTTTGGTTTTGGTCTTGCTACGGCACTAAATAAACTGATTTATAAAAATAATAAAGTTGACCAATTTACTTTCACTTTCAGGCTATTGGCACGCTGAATGATAGGCCGTCAGTGGAAATGCTGGTTTGACAATATAAAAGATAGGTAGAGCTGCAGTTGCCATATAGCAATAAATAATCGGGATAAAAAAATAGAAGCACAATATCTAAGCCTAATTAGAATCTAGTGTTGGAAAGGCGATTCAAGAATTGTTTTGTGCGAATCCAGCATTTTTTTTTTTTTTTGAATATTTCCATCAAACCCAAAAAATTGAAGTAGGCCTAAATGAATTGAACGTGAAGTAAATGATTATCTTCCAACTTCCAACCAACAAACCGAAAATCGATTTTAAAGATCGAAACCGGTTTTCGGTTTGAAAACAGAATTCCAAATTTCCAGTTCTCGTTCAACATCTGGTATAATGGTATAATCCAACATGTTGCTATATTCTTAACCCTTACAGTCCCGGGTGCGTATATAGCGGAACTGAAAGCAGCATAGATAGAAGTAGGTCGGTACCGGAAGGGTTAAGTCGTATACATTTTCTCTGGACAATCAGAACCAATTGGTTTATGAAATAAAATTATTTTGTCTTATAGCTTGAGTTATAAAAGGGCGTATATAGATCTACTCTCTTTACAGAAAATACGAACGATAAATAGTTGTGTAGATGCACTCATTGATAAACCTCTACTCGAGGTCATCAGCTCAAACTGCATGTCCCACACGCACGCACCGACGTCTACACATGTTCTTTTTTTTCCGTCAGCCATTAAACTGGATCAGGACTCCATCACTGCCCCCTCTGTCCCGGCTTTCAAATCTTCACTGAAGGACTGGACTAAATACCTCAAATAAAACTCAGTCATCTGTTTGTAATTCTTGTTTGTGACGTTTTAACATTTTTATATGTAGTTAAATTTAGGACTTTTTCCTCG
>OX421504.1:26923861-27131361 GCA_949126835.1 Anisus vortex
TTGTATTATTAACAAGATTTACAGTAACTTTTAATAATATAAAATGGAAGCCACAAATAATCTTACATTGGATCCAGAGATATTTGATCTAACCTCAGAACAGCTTAATAAAATGTCAATGATACAATTAAAAGAATTGGCTAAATCATTGGGCATTTCTATCACAGAAACAAGGCCATCAAAAACGAAATTACTTCAAGAGGTAACTGAATGTTTAAGAAAACAAGGTACACTAATTATTGAAGAAACTACTGCTAATGATAACATTAATGATGAATCAGATGATGAATTACTTTTTCCTATAACACAAAGAGTGAAGCATACAACTGGTGACTTAAGTGAAGAATTGAAATTTAAACTTGAGATGAGGAAGATGGAGATAGAATTGGAAAGAGAAAACAAGAGATTAGAATTGGAAAGAGAAGACAAGAGAATTGAGATGGAAAGAGAAAACAAGAGAATTGAGTTAGAAATAGCAAGAGAGAAAATAGCAAGCCAAGAAAGAATTGAGCTAGCAAGGTCTCGTACGTCAAATCATTCGAATGCAAGCTCTGAAGCAGATGCAGAACTGTATAAGTTTAAGAAACATATTCCAGTTTTTGAAGATAATTCGGTGGAAGAGTTCTTCATGATTTTCGAGAGAAACGCTAGAGACTATCAATTTCCCGAGGGCAAGAAAGCTATACTCCTACGCTCAGCTCTGAACAAAGGAAAGGCACTTGATGTTGTATTAAGTCTTACTGAAGAGGAATTGTATGATTATGAACTGATCAAGAATAGAGTACTGCTAAGTTATGCACTAACACCTGAAAAATATAGAAAAGTGTTTCGTGAGTCTAAGAAAGAACAGGAACAATCCCATGTTGATTTTCTAAGACAGAAAAAGAAATATTTTGAAAGATGGATTCGATCCAAAGGTGTAAACAAAGACTTTGATAAATTAGCTAATCTTATGCTAATGGAAGACTTTAACAATAACATCAGAGGTGATGTAAGAATACATTTAGCAGACAAAGGTGTAGAACAAGTAGAAACAGCAGCAGTAATGGCAGACGAATATGTTATTATCCATTCCAGCAATAAATTTACAACAGTAGATAAATCTAAATTCCAGAATCGAGATATGAAGGTAGAAAAGAAAACCATAAATCCAAATGAATCCTATCAATCAAAGAGACATCAGCAGAGCAATGAAGGTCCAACAAATTCCAAGCCAACCTGTAGCCATTGTAAACGAATTGGACATACTAAGGAAAAGTGCTGGATATTGAATGGGAACCCGAATAAAAAGAATGTTGTCTTATCGTATGTAGCAATGCCAAAACAAAGAACTCATGAAAATGTAAAGAAGGATATTAGAACTCAAACAGAGATACCTAGTGCTAATGCAGATAACCTGACAAAACACACGTATCTAGGAAACTTGAAACCAGAAATAGTTCCTGAAATAGAGACAATGGTTTTCAATAATTCTAATTCTAATCTGAGCTCCAAGGAGTCTATATCAGATAGAACCACCATGAGTACTAAACATACCTCTTACAAAAATAACTTGGATACAGATCTCATCGATACTGAGATACCAAGCAATTGTTTACCATTCATTGAAGAAGGTACCGTGTCATCCATAATAAATGGTGTCACTAGTGAAAAGAACATCAGAATACTCCGTGATACAGGGGCTGAGGTTTCACTACTTTTAGAGAATACTGTTCCTACGTCACAATCGACATATACAGGACAGGATCTTACTATTCAAGGTGTATCAAGGAAAAATGTACAAGTTCCTTTGCATCAAATACAGCTGAAGAGTGCGTACTTCACTGGAAATGTAGTTGTGGGTGTATACAAATCACTTCCGTTTAAAGGCGTTTCTTTAATACTGGGAAATGATATTGCTGGAGATGTGGTGCATTCCATATCCAAGAAAAAACAATACCTTAATAAAAGTGAGAGCTTTATCAAACCTATATGCATCGTCACTAGAGGTATGGCCCAACAACAAAAGTCTGTCGAAACCATGTCAAAGTCAAAAATGGAACCAGAAATTGACCTACAGGCAACTTTCCTGGCTGACATCTTGAGTGGTCCCTCAGTCAAGACTACTGAAAGTAATTTGTCACCTCGACAATTACTCCTATTAGAACAGAATAGAGATTCAGGAATTAAACACCTGAAGAAAAAGGTGATAACTGAACAGGAGGCAGAAATTAAAGGAAATGGATTTTTTCTGAAGGAGGGAATATTAATGCAAAAATGGAGAGATGTGAAATGTGATAATGACAATTGCAGAGAAGGAAGTCAGATTGTGGTACCAGCCATATATCGTAATGACATCTTACACATGGCTCATGATACGCCATATGCTGGTCATCTAGGAGTGAACAAGACTTACCGTCGAATTCTTCCGTACTTCTATTGGCCTGGACTACATCGTGACGTCACAAAATACTGCAAGTCATGCAATACATGCCAGATAGTTGGTAAACCTAACCAGACTATACCGGTAGCACCTCTAAAGCCAATACCTGCCTTTGCAGAACCATTTAGCCACTTGCTAATAGACTGTGTAGGTCCTTTGCCTAAAACAAAGACAGGACACCAGTACTTATTCACTATAATGTGCACTGCCACGAGATACCCTGAAGCTATTCCGCTACGCACCATTAACGCAGATAAGATATCTGACGCACTGATTGCATTTTGTTCAAGATACGGTCTTCCAAAGACTATACAGTCAGACCAAGGATCTAACTTTACATCAAAGCTGTTTAACCAGGTCTTAAAGAAACTAGGCATCCAACATGCAACTTCAACTGCGTACCATCCGCAAAGCCAAGGTGCCCTAGAAAGATATCATCAGACTCTGAAAACCATGCTCCGCACATACTGTTTTGAGAACACTGAAGACTGGGATCGCGGTATTCCATTCGCTCTTTTCGCGACTAGAGAAACTGTGCAGGAATCTCTTGGATTCAGTCCGTTCGAGTTAGTGTTTGGACATTCAGTTCGAGGACCTCTAAAACTGTTGCAGGAAACCTTGTTAAATTCTGATGAAGAGACTGGACTCGTAGCTTATGTGGAACAATTTAGCAATAGAATCTATCATGCTTTTAATCATGTTAAAGATAATCTTTTGCAGGCTCAGAAAAGAATGAAAGGGTACTATGATGTCAAGGCCAGATCCCGATGTTTCCATCCTGGTGATAAAGTCCTCATGTTGACCCAATTGTCTGGACAACCCCTGAGTGCAAAATATACAGGACCATATCAGGTTTTAGATAAAATCAGTGATGTAACATACATTGTAAAAACCCCTGATAGAAGGAAAACACAGAGACTGTGCCATATAAACATGCTAAAACCTTATGTTGTTAGGGAAGAACAAACTGACATTAGGCCAGTGAGTGCTATCAAAACTGTTGAAACACCCCCGCCTAAATTTAAAAAGACAATCATAGAAAGTAAACTTCAAAACACTGAAGCACTTAAAAACCTCAATGATAAACTGGCACATCTAGACTTAGGTGAACAGACTTCTATCAAGGGTTTAATCTATGATCATGTAAATTTGTTTAGTGATGTTCCTAACAAAACAACTTCGGTTACCCATGATGTAGTTTTTAAAGATGATAATGTTAAACCTGTCAAACAACATCCGTATAGGGTTAATCCCATACAACTTAAGAATAACTCACGTATTGGTAAAAGATCACATCGTCGCGGACACCCTATCGCGCATGTAACAAATGTATAAGGGGATAGATAACTTCATGTATATATTCTGATAATCCTAACTAAGAGAATTGGATCATTTAAAAATAAATGCATGAATATATGAATATGTTGTGATTATTTTATGCAATATCTTATGCCTTATTTTATGCCATGAATATTTCCATTTGCTAAAACAAATATTATTATTGTTGTAGAGAAAAAAAAAAAAAAGAACCTAATAAGTTACTTATAAATATTATGGATTTATGAACATAAATTTTCTTTATTAGTAAGATAATGAATGAACAGAAATGTACATCCTTATTTTGAAACAATCAAACTATAGTTGTGATTATGTAAAAACCAAAATAGAGTAATGTGCATACACTTCACATGCTTACACACTTAAGATTAAATTCTTACTCTTAAGTTTATTTAAATATTAATTTCATTTAAGTTGAATTAATTAATGATTGAATTGTTTAATATGATAATATTAGTTATGCTGATTTTTACCTTATAAATAAGATGATGATGTTTATAAGGAATGATATCTCAGAGAGTATAATTTTTTTAGAATAACGCGAACATGTGTTATGGTCTAAGGATAACTTGAGATCCTATATGATGAGGGTTTAATAGAATAAATTATTTCCCTTACTTGTCTTATTTAACGGACTACCCAGGTGGAGTCAGTTTTTTTTTTTTTTTTTTTTTTTTTGTATATTGTTTAGAACTAAAGTTAAGTGCAGGCGGTTCTAAAAGAAATTGCACACTTCTATTGTTTAGTATGCAATGTTCTTTTCCTTTTGGTATGGGCGACTGTTACGAAACGTAAATTCCCTACATTGTAATGTTAATAAACCAACTAAATCATTTAAGCGAATTGCGTTTAAACGATATAAATATTTCTCAGCTCAAAGTTTCCCCCGGGTTTTTCCTAACCTAATTTGAGCATTATTGTTTTTTATTAACCTCGATAAAAACATGAACTGTTCACGCGAGTACAGCATGTCAAGGTCGATCGGTCTCTCCTTATTTTGTTAGAGCATTATTGCTTGTTCTTAATAAAAGGTATCTGATCACGCAGTCAACATGCAGGCTTGATTAAAATATTCGTGTCACTAGACTGTCTGGTTTTTCCAACGATTGACCCGTAATATATTTCTACGCGATTCGACACTTTTAGTCAGTTCTTGGCTTGCATTCGATCTAGTAACATCAAATATACTCCGCTCTGAGTATCATTTCTATTTGATTTGTATTATGGAAAATTTATTATTCTACTATTAACTACAATGCTATATGTTCATTGAGGATATTCATTACTAATTGGAATATGTGTATTTCTTGATTGTGTATATAATATTATTTGGATTCCTACTGGATTGATGTTGTAAATTAAACCAAATTTATCGTTGCTTTCTACACAACTTGGTTAACGTCAATATTTCAAAGTTATATACATGTGTGTATGTGTAATATTTATACAACTATTTTAATAATCTACACTACCACTCAACATCGAGGTTCTTGCTGTATAATATGAGCCACACAAATAATTATACATGAAGTAAATCAACTGAAAACTCTAAAACTACGCTATGTGAATTGCCAGGGGATACTAAGAACCACGGAATACTCTAGACAACTACAAATAAACTTCAGAATGATATAATAAGATCTTCACTAATACAAGGATACTCACACTAATAATAACAATACTATAACTATTATTTTCATAAATTGAATGGGGGCTCTAGCCGTAATAACATTATAAATCATAATTATACTTGTGTGATATAAATAGAAGGTCTCATCCATAATTTATTATGGTGAATTAATTGCCTTGTAATAATAGATAGGTAGATAGATAGATAGATAGATACATAGATAGATAGATAGATGGATAGATAGATAGATAGGTAGATAGATAGATGGATAGATAGATAGATAGGTAGATAGATAAATAGAAAGGTAGATAGATAAATAGATAGATAGATAGATAGATAGATAGATAGATAGATAGATAGATAAGACACATAGAAAAAAGATAAAAAATATACAGGGATAGATATAAAGATATAGACAGATAGATGGATAGATAGATAAAAAAAATGCAAGACTATAATAAGACCAAGGATAAGCGTAGGACGCAATAATCTTCTTTAAAGAAAGAGCTTCTGTAATATATAAGTTAAGGTAGATCGATATTTAGAAAAGGCACAGGGATATAATATAAAGAGTTAGAAATATATGACATTGCGGTCCAATTACCAAACACATACCATAATATAGCTCCAGAGGCTCACAAATTATAAATTCTACAGTGTTTGTTTATTCACAAATTTTCAATCGCTACTGTATGCGTAGCTACTATATAATCACAACGATTTTACTTTAGAAAGACAGGGGGAGTGAAGTGATTGTAGCGCCCGACGACAACGCCCCCAAGCAAATATTACTTTCTCCCCAGCGATAGCGTCCACTACGAAATGAAAGATTTTTATCAGCAAAGTTTATCCATTAAAGGAATTGATTGATATAGTTTGTTGTAGTTTTGTTTATTTGCCACATGTGCAGTCCAGTGAAATATAATTGTTAATGTGTTTAAAACATAATGTTTTACTGTTACAGTATTTAGAATAACACGTTGTTAGCGAATAAAATGCCTTATAGGCAGATTTACACTTAGATATGAAACAAATTCCAGACAAAATCTCAAACCATTAGTAAAGCTGTAAGCCTACACCATTATCATTATAAGAACAACAATAAAAACAATAATCTTTATTATTCAGAAGGTAATGTGTTTAAAAAGTGTGCGACCTAAAGAGTTTAAGACATCAAATATTCAAATGTAAACATTTCATATACGTTACTTACATAAAGTATAAACAATACATACACATACATGAATCAATCACAATCACAATCACAATCATACTATTTCAGATGGCGTAAAACTGGCGAACGCTACTCACTGGCCCTGTGGACCTCTCACTGAGTCAAGACAAAGACATTTTTGATAAACTTTCACTAGGTCAAGAAATTTTTTTTTTTTAAACTTTCACTGGGTCAACAAATTTTTTTTTTTATAAACTCTCACTGGGTCAAAACAAAGAAATGTTTGATAAACTCTCACTGGGTCAAGAAAAGAAATGTTTGAAAAACTCTCACTGGGTCAAGAAAAGAAATGTTTGATAAACTCTCACTGGGTCAAAACAAAGAAATGTTTGATAAACTCTCACTGGGTCAAAACAAAGAAATGTTTGATAAACTCTCACTGGGTCAAAACAAAGAAATGTTTGATAAACTCTCACTGGGTCAAAACAAAGAAATTTTTGATAAACTGTGCTCAGTATTGTCAGCCACTGATCTATAAAAAGAATGAATTAGAGAAGGAAAGAAAATTGTTGCTTCCAAGCCCCCGCCATATTTGATCTTCATCACTGATCTATAAAAATTATAATTCCTAAACACTCACCTGTAAATACATTTCAAGTTACCATCACAACCTAAATGGTTAGGATGTACTTAATGTATTCAGTTGTAAACTAAGTTTTTGTATAAATAATACAACTGAAATAAAACTAAAACAATTCTATATTTATAAGAAATTTCTAGCCTTTTACTAAAGCTTTCCACTTTTCTACAAGTGCATTTCTCAGGGGTCTAACCTAAATGTTGAACTAAATTTGCGCATTATTTCTTCTTTTTATGGTAAAAGTTTGTTCTAATTATAGATGGCGTTTCCCCTTTTTGAATTGTATTACTTGCTTATATTGATCAGTGCATAATGACAAAAATGGTGGCTGCGTGGTTTCCGCTTCCTCATTTTGCACAAACAAATGTACGTAGGAGGCTCGGCCAATTCTATATTTGGGTCAGTGATTGTCAGAATGGCAGTACATTTATTGAATATATACATCACTGCTTTCTAATAATTGTTTCTTATTTTCATCTAAATTGTTTTGTTTTCTGTAGTCTTTTTTTTAAAGAGGTTAGTTTCTCTTTTTCGGTACTTTAAACATTGATTATTAAAAAGTAGTGTTGTTTTTTTTGGTTAAAATTTTTTTTATTAAACTTTTAAAAGTATTTTAAAAAGTTAATGTGTGATGTTAAACTTAAAACAATTTTTGTTTCACGAAATCGAAAAATGTCTGCTTAAAGAAATAGATAATACTAAAACTGTTAACTTGTCAAAAAAATCGTTAGGACCAGAAATGAATAAACACGGTCTTTTGTCCCTTAACGTTTTAAACTTCTAAAGTAAGAACAGTAAAGTAAAGTACCCTTCGGCCCATACTTATCATAGGGATGGTGAAGCAGCGTTCACGAGTTTCTGTAGCCACAGCAGACTACGGAGTGTGTGGCCAGCACAATGCCCTGCCGTCTTCAAAGTACGAACGAAGTATGAACAAATGAAACAAGAAACAAACAAATGCCATAGTCTGTGATAAACTTTGTATGTAAAAAAAAAAGTATATTACAAAGTCTTTGACAGTTTCTGTACGTACACACATATAGGACAAAATCGGTATGTAATTAGTCCATTACAAAGTCTGCATGTAAAAAAAACGTAGGTACAAATACTTATATGTAACAAAAAAAAAGATTTCATAACAAATGAAGAAGAGCATGTAAGTACTCTTTCTTCCCGAGTGGCATTCGGGCGTGGAATGGGTTGCCTGAACCAGGAAAACCAGTAACATCATTTAAAACATTATTAAAGTTGCAAGACTAGACTCGGACCACGGATGAGCGTAGGACGCAATAATTTTCTTTGTAGAAGGAGCGTCTGTAATATATTAGATAAGATAAGATAAGATAAGATAAGAGAGGAATGCTGGCCAAAAGCCCATATTACGGGTGATAAAAAAAGGGGGACTTGGGTTGGCCACATCTTAATAAAAGAGGTCCTTAAAATATACCTCGTAAGGCTTAGAATGGAACATCCCAAAGGAACCAGAAAAGAGGCTGAATTAAACATCATCCTGGAGGAGATCAATGGATAAAGAAATGAAAAAAGCTTTGATAAAGTGGCAAGAGATGATGCGACTGTCTCGAGACCGAAAGGAGTGACGAAACATAATCTAACCAAGGATTCAAAGGTGAATGATTGATTGATTTATTGTGTGTGAAAATGTCTATAATTAATTCAGTTAGTAAAAAAAAAAGTCTTTGACAAAGTATATACGAAGGCCCTAATTCATGCTGGTCCTGTGGTTAGTTTACTGGACTGTCAACCCGCGACAGCCCGGGTTCTATCCCTGCCGCCGACCGATCTCTGCCGCCACTGCAGGAGTTTTGGGCTTAGTGGACGTAATAATCTTCTATCTAGAAAGAACGTCTGTAAAACGTATTAGATATAAAACCCTTTTTATTTTATTTAATCAACCCAATCGTCCGTGGTTGAATCGCAGGCTTGCGTATAGACTCGAAAACGTGTAAATAGAAAAACAAAAGGTCTGGTATATAGTATAATACATTAATGAGCACATAAAGTCTTCTATTTGATACACGGATAGTCCCGGGTTCGAATCCTGGTGACTAGTATTTGTTCCCCCGGGTCTGGCGGTTGACTGTGAGTCTACCCAGCTCTACCCTAGATTAGTTAGGAAAAAGTATAAAGGGCTGGGCATTGTGCTGGCCACACAACCCCCTATTATCCCTTGGCCAAGGAAAAGTATGAACACTGCTTCACAGGCTTTATAAAAGGGATTTTTTTACATTTGTCGTTTACATAATAAAAAAATACATTAAAATAACTATTTATAAACAAGCCGCCATTTTCTTTTATATAAAAACCCGGATGTTTCCGGAATCATTAAATTGAACAACTAAGATCATTGCGCATTCTAAGTAATATCTAGGTGGCAGTAGGTGGTGCCTTTTCACTAAGATTCAAACCCGACCCCTTTAACGTATAAGCTCATAATATATATAGGCTATATATAGTTATTTCAATTATTATTATTCAATCTTTAATTTCTCTCTTTGGAAAATGGAAGAGGATGCGTGGATGCGGACATTATGCCAAGGACGTGTTAAATGCCAATTTTTGTTAATGCTACCTTCACACACACGCAAAAAAACTGACTGCTCTGGGATTATGGGATTATTCATACGCGAAGCCTTAATACATACAAATTTGACGTAATTGTTGGGAAAAGGGATTCATTTGAAATCATCTCCCCTTACAAAAAAAAAAAAACCAAACACCATAACCCAAGTTTAACATCATAAACAAATTTTAAAAAAAAAGCCTACCTAAAATGGACAACAAAGAGAATCCAAAGAGAAAATGTCTTTCAATGCTCCTTCTCATCAAGACACAGACACGCACTTGTGTGCTCACACACATAGAGAGGAAATGTCACAGCCGTATGTTGTTTTTTTTTTTTTTTTACAAATGTTATGTCCAAGTTGTTTTCAACAAGTGTTTTAGCAAATGAATCTTCTCCTTGACTTCATTTCACCTCTATGGACAAACGGGAATTTCCTCTAATTCTTCCCCTTGAATGCCGTGCTGATAGCGCCCCCTTAACACTTATGGCGGCACTCAAGACTGAAACAAAGCAGTGCGCATGCGCAAGGCGAGAAAAGAACTCTTCAGAAAAAGAGTGTAGTTCTTTTTCTTTAAAGAACGAATCAAATTTAAAGTTTGATTCACGTGGCTTCCATTATATATGAATAATAAAAAACCCACACACGTATATTTAATTTTTTTTTGTCTATCAGTGTATCTATGTATATCTAATCATCTATTTAACTATCAATGAATCAATATATATGTCTAATATCTATATACTTATATATTTAACTGACAGTTAATCAACATATCATTCTAATTATCTATCTATTTATCTCTACCTTTATATAAATGCATAAATACACAGGATCTCGGTTAGGGTTGCCAGACGTCCGGCAAAAGGAGGACATGTCCTCCTTTTCAGCCCTGTGTCCTCCGTCCGGCAGGCAAAGCTAAAAACCCTTAAAATGTCCGGCTTTTTTGTGCCAAAGGTTTTATAAGTCCTTAGTGCACTTTTTATGTTCTTATTTACTGTCAATAAGTGGCTGGGTTGAGTAAAGCATAACATTGGAGTATTTAGCAGGAAATTTAATGAATTAGATTGTGTTATCTAATGCAGGGGTTGGCAACCTAAGACACTCGTGCCAAGCTTGGCAGGAAATAGCGATTTTCAATGGTTTTAAGAGACCTCCAAGAATTTTTTTTATCGATGAAAAAAAACAACAACAACAGTTTGAGGAAAACTGTTGAAGCCGATATTTCTGAAGTATACAAAGCGGAGTTTTCTTACCAAAGGCAAGACTTTAAAAGGGGGCATCCAAATGTGCCCATTTGCGGACAAAAATCTGAAAGGGAGCTTCTTAGCTTAGGAAAGTCATCTGCTTTTCTCAACTGATAGGGATTCGCTCTTTTACTTTCAGCTTTTGGTAAAACCTACACTTATAAAGACATAAAAATAAGTCAATACTATTGTTTATATTACAAAACATAACTTGTTTGGCATCGCTATTGAATCAAATGTGGAAACGATTTTTTTAATTAGAGGGAGATAATTAAAACATTTTATTTGTGGTAATAATTTTGGTATGTTTCCGTTTTTTTTTTTCTTTTATTAAAAAATTACAAGTTCTAAGTTATGTAGACTAATAAAAGATTGTAATTGATATAAATGCAAATAAAAAGGATGATAATCACAAACACGTTCATTTTGTCTTTCTGCAGAGTTAATTTAATTGTCCTATACAAATAATTTTAACAAAGTATTATAGAATAGGTTGACTTTTAAGCTGTTGTCATGCATAATGATTTAGAAATCCTAGTTTGGCACGCTGTTCGCAAAAGGTTGCCGACCCCAGATCTAATTCTTTGATAGGTTAATAATTGCAGTGGAGTTGTTTTTTTTAAAGTTTCCCAAATTCAAGTTGCTTTTCAGAGTTACTAAAAAAATTGTGAACTTTTTTCTGTTCCCTGGACTCAATGGTAATGTGAAAAGAGTGTTCTCATTGATAAACGCTCAATGGACAAAGGAAAGAAACAGACTCTCGGTTAACTCAGGGCATCATTCTTACAAAGTAAAACTTGAAAAATCTCACATGTAGGCTAAACAGTTTTATAAATGTGTGCTTGTTAACAAGGATCTTGTGCAAAAAGTTGTCTCGCCAGAGAAACATTTTGTATAATTAAGAAAGATGATAATGTATTAACTGTAGAATTGACTGTTTAATTTTCCAATAATATAGTATTTTTGCATTATGAAAAAAAAGTCAATTGTATTCATATTTAATTTTTTTTTTACAATACTTTTTCTTGGTGAATTTATTTACAAATAGATAATTGATGGCAACCATTGTAGTAAAATTGTACTGATAGCTGGTTAAATCAGCATTCAATTGAAAATAAATTAAATGATTTAAATGAAACACTCAATGTGTCCTCCTTTTGGTAGCCATGCGTCCTCCTTTGTCCTCCTTTTTGTCTCTCTGTGTCCTCCTTTTGGTATCCATGTATCTGGCAACCCTAATCTCGGTCTATATTTATCTACCCATACATTTATCTATGATATATGTATATCTATATAACTAATTATTTATGTATCTAAAAACGTATCGCTAGTTTTCTCTCTCTCTCTGTCTGTTAAAACTATATATAGTATATACACAAGTGCTTTGTATGAGTGATACCTAATACTGGTGTTTATTCACAGTTTATACATCTGTATTTATTTCTATCTCTCTTTACATGGGTAAAAATTGAACATCATAACAAAGGATTGGAAAAGTATTTGACATCAAGATAGTGAAGAAATAAATAGTCAAACCTAATAGTCAAACAATAAACACAAAAAACATACACTAGCACTAGGCTCACACTATGATATGTAGTTATATAATAACTGGTTTCCTTAGTGCTTCAAAGGGCATCGTGGCAGAGCGGCATCGTGTTCGGCTGGCGTACCGAAAGTCCCGGGTTCGAATGCTGGTGAAGGCTAGGATTTGTTCTCGGGTCAGGAGGGTGTCCCTGAGTCTGCCCAGCTCTGACGGGTACCGGACTTTACTTTGGGGTAAAGTAAAGGCGGCTGGGGCATTATGCTGGCCACACAATCCCACTAGTATTCCGTGTGGCCACAGAAACTGGTGAACGCTGCTTCACCGGCCCCATGAACAAATCTGGTCCGACGGGATACTTTACTTTAGTGCTTCAAAGTTAATCTATTTCGTCATCGGTCATATTCTTTCTGTAGAAACACTAAGCCATCAAGGTCAACGACAAATGTGTGGACAAAAAGCCCATTGCCACCAGATGGTCTTCCAGGCCTCCAGTGTCATAGTCGATATAATCATAGGCCTCCGCTCAGATAGAAAGATAGAGAGTGGGAGGAATAACCTTGTCTATCAATACTAAAAATCACTGCCTCCCTCTCTACACTGTTAAAACTATAAAATAACCTTGAGCCCCCCAGCACACACACCTACACACACACACACACATACACTCACATTTATATTCACACACACAAACACACTCACTCAAACACACTCACACACACACATGTATACTTTCCAATTCTAAATTTAATCACTATAAGTGACATATTTAAGTATGTTGACAGTCGTTATTTTTAATTTTTTGCGATTTCTTCTAGCAATTCTAGAGTGGCCCACATATTTTGGAGTAGCCCACATATTCTGAGTGGCCCACAGATTCTAGAGTGGCCCAATGATTCTAGAGTGATCAACAGATTCTAGAGTGGCCCACAGATTCTAGAGTGGCCCACAGATTCTACAGTGGCCCATAGATTCTACAGTGGCCCATAGATTCTAGAGTGGCCCACAGATTCTAGAGTGGCCCAATGATTCTAGAGTGATCAACAGATTCTAGAGTGGCCCACAGATTCTAGAGTGGCCCACAGATTCTACAGTGGCCCATAGATTCTAGAGTAACCCACAGATTCTAGAGTGGCCCAATGATTCTAGAGTGATCAACAGATTCTAGAGTGGCCCACAGATTCTAGAGTGGCCCTCAGATTCTACAGTGGCCCATAGATTCTAGCGTGGCCCACAGATTTTAGAGTGGCCCAAAGATTCTACAGTGGCCCACAGATTCTAGAGTGGCCCACATAAACTAGAGTGGCCCACAAGTTCTACAGTGGCCCACTCCTGGTGACGGCTAGGCATTTTACCCCGGGGCTGGAGGCATGCCTGGGTCTACCCCCCACTCCCTTTACATCGAGACGCCCTGGACATAGGAGCCGGATGGTGCTTGCGTGTTTGTTGAAGACCTTACAAATCGATGAAGAACACTGCTTCATCGGCCCTATGGATCAAATGACAAACAAATTGTGCGTTTTCATTACAATTATTTCTCGGGGGGGGGGGGGGGGAGGGGGGTATAAATATTATCCTATAAGAACTTTGAGACTAAAGCCAAAGTCAGCACGTTAAACACATCAGCATGTTCAGTTATAGTTATGTGTAACAAGGCTATAAAAGCCAATAACTTACTCAACACAGGCATAGCCATTGGGGAAAAAGGTGGGAGGGGGGGGAAGACAACTGTGCACATTAACAGCCTATAAACAGGAAATGCACATTTTTTGTACCTAGGGCGCGAATCTTTGTGATATAAAAAAATGTGTTTTTTGTTCTTAGAACTGCTAAACACAAAAGAGAGTTATGTACAATGTTAAGACATTTTTATATAGAGTCATCATATCTTTGTAAAAACGTATACATCAAATATTAAAGCTATTGTATCATGAAATACATTTAAGGGCATTTAATCTTGTTTTAAATTGTGATCATTTGGGTTTTATATACAACGTATTTTGAACAAACTCTGTCATTCTTTTATGTATGTGCCATTGTGATTTGGTTTTTTTTAAACGCATTTCTTGAGAAAAATTACAAATTTAGCTGGTTTCCAGTTTTGATCAAAAAATACAATTTAAAACTTTGAAATATTTCGTAAATAGCATCTTCTATTTTAACAACATATATTTGGCTTCAGTCGTTGATAATTAGCTATATATCTAATTAAATAGTGTTTTCTTTTTAAGTTTGTACATGTATTTAAATAGAGCACGCGTTTAGACTTTGCATGTTATAGCCCCCTAACTCTGTTACTATTCCTCCCCAAACCTTTCAATCCTGGCTACGCCACTGTATGTAGGCCTATATCACAGACTGGGATTCTTGCCACAATACCTTTCAATCATGGCTACGACACTGTATGTAGGTCTATATCCCAGACTGGGATTCTAGCCACAATACCACGGAGGACATAAATAGAAATATAAATGTACCTTTTTCTGCCAAATGTATTTTCTTTGGTGCCATCCACACAGTCCACACAGCAAGAGACCCGTTAAAAAGGGGTCGTTTGGTACGTATGTTCTCTACGGAAACAGTCTTAACTATCCATCTGGTATTTATTTTCAAATATAAACACCAAAACCAAAAATGATTTGCAAATCCAAGCTAAGGAACAATTTTATGTTTTTTTTAAATAGGACTAGCATTGCCTAGCATTGTAAATAAATGTAGGCCTATGTAATATAAATGCACTTTTTCTGCTTAATTAGGATAGTCATATACCATATACCCATACATTATTCCCACTGATCATCCAGAAATTAATTCGCCTAGTTTCTATAACTTTAAGCTCCGGTTTTGTTCAAAACGGTGCGAACCAATGGTTATTTGTAATAGGCCTACCACTTTGGGTTAATGGCGTTTATATATTTTTAGAACCACGTGCTCCATGCCGTCATCAACGCCTCCAGCGATTTCGTGTAGTCTTCACGTCCTCGGCATTAGTCTACGAAGGGAAGATAATCAGAAATTTAGGGACTGGAATCGTGTAAGTGTCTTTGAATTGTTTCCCTTCCTCGTGGTCAACTTAGCCTGATTTGAGACTTAAATAAGGAAGTTTAATTTCCGATTGGTTGGAATTTCTAGAAGTTTGTCAACTTTTTTTTTTCTCAATCTTTAAATTTCTCAAACTACAAATTATTTTTCGTCTGCTCAAATAAGTAAAGGGTTCTGATGATCACTACATTATTTACACTTAGGCCTACATTTATTTTGTTACATTTTACGCAATTATAAAGAAAATAATTTTATATATGAAACAAAAGGCAGAAAATAAATATTAGTTAGTATCCACCCGGCAGTTTATAACACAATTTGACGCATTGGTCCAGCGACAAAGCGCTTAATTTCCGTTTCTAACTTTCCTGGCCCCCAAATCATGTAAGGGCCGGACTGTGTTTTACTAAAATCTTATACGTTTTACAGACGTTCCTTCCAGATAGAAGATTATTACGACCGTAGGCCCAAAATTCCTGCAGGGCGACAGGGATCGGTCGGAGCCAGGGATAGAACCCGCGACGTGTCGGTTGACAGCCGGCCTCACTCTTATGGATCTGTGACATTAGTTTGTGGGGAAAAACAGGAAGGGGGTGAGAAAATATCCGCATTGCATTGTGCTGTTAACACAATCTCCTTTTGGCCCTTGTTAGTCATTCTCACAGAACGTCAAGATCTGAAACTCAGACTAAAGATTAAGAATAGTATGCTATAAGAATTTAAGGATTTCGTAAATGCCATTTTGTGCATGCTTATATGGCAAAACGTATGGTTAGCTATAAATACATTTCCACATTTTATATCGTGTCTTTATTTGTGTAAATATTCATTAAGAGTCCTGTGTTTTAAAAGATTGTGACAACAAAAAGTAAGACCTTAGATTGTACAAAAAAAATGTAATTATATCTATGCCAAGCCTTGGATTGTACATAATATATACAACCAGAATTCTCCGGCGTTGCCCGGGCGGGGGGGGGGGGGATTAAAACAGGCTTGTAAGTAAAAGCTACATTACAAATTTCATTAACTACACTGAAAAGAAAGCTATAGTCTAGACTCTAGATCTAAAAATGTATTTAATAAATTATATTTAACAATCTAAATTGCCCTATGTTGCTCGTAGATTTACAATCTTTTATTTTTGTTGTAAATAATATTCATTGAAATTGTAAAAAAAGTGTAGCAAAAAAATATGTGTGTGTGTTTAAGTATTTACCTATATACCTGACGATTTACGTATCTATCCATCTATCTATAAATCTCTCTATTACTTTTTGTATCTGCATGTCTGTCTATCTATCTATCTATCTATCTATCTATCTACCTATCTATCTATGCATGTAAAGGAGACCATTGACCAGGTGACAATGTTACGTTTAACTTTATTTCCACCCTTTTAATCTATCTAAGCATCTATTAATCTATCTACCGATCTATCTTTCTGTCAACCTATCTATGTATTTCTCTTTCTTTTTATCTATCTACCTACCCATTAGTCTATCTAATACAATCTAACTATATCCGTGAAGCCGGCTGGTCCAGCGGTTAGTTCACCGGACTGTCAACCAAATAACAACTGACAGGTCGCGGGTTCTATCCCTGCCACCGACGGATCCCTGTCGCCCTGCAGGAGTTTTGGGACTAGTGGACGTAATAATCTTCTACCTAGAAGGAACGTCTGTAAACTTATAAGATATATCCCCCCTAATCATAATACATCGAATTAAATTACCCCAACAGCCTACCTAACTCTCAGTTTCCGTGTCTATCAATCTATCCCAGAGTCTGTCCATGGGTCCGTCCGTCCATCTTTCTGTCCACCCCAACTAAAAATATCACCATGTTTGAAAAAGATTCCCCCCCCCAAACCAACTCGTCTCCCTATCCCCAGACTCTTCTATTATTTTTTTCATGTTCGATTATATTGCGTGGGTTGACTTTTGTTACTAAATAAAAAAAGAAAAAAAAACAGGGAGGGGGGGATTATGGGTTCAAGGGCGGCGAGTGAAAGGGGGGGGGTGCGGAGGGTCATAGGGGCCGGTGGTTGGACATAGCGATGCTTAATTAGTGATTGGTCAGCCAGATTGTCCAGCCAGCGCCATTTTCTTTTTTTTTTTCTCTTTGCCTTTCTCAAACACATAGTTGGCCCAGGAAATAGACAGTAGTCCTCTGGAGTATTTAATGGTCACTGGGTCGGATAAAGCCAGAATAACTTTTGTATACTAAGAGTGGTTACTGATCAACTTTTTCAAAGACATTGTTACACTTTGATTTTATATCGTTGGCTATCTTAGATATTTATATATTACAGACGCTCCTTCTAGTATAAAGAAAATTTCTGTGTCCTACGCTCATCCGTATTCTAAATCGTGTCTTGCATTTTTATTAGTATTTTAAATGAAGTTAAATTAGTGGTTTTTCAGTTTTGTTCAGGTAACCCATTGCATGCCCGGATACCAATCGGGAAGAAAGAGTACTTATATGTACATATAGTTGATATAAGTTTAAAACTTTAAAACATAGACTTGTTATTGTTGAGTTTATTATATTATTGTTGATCGATATGTTTTGGTCATTTTTTTTATTTAAGCGATACTTGGAGTCAGTGGATAATTAAGGTGACGCCCCTAGATAACATATTTTAACAAAAGGGATTGACGGGATTGGATGTGTGTGTGTGTGTGTGCTGGTGAGTTTCGGTCTGCAGTCCGGTCTGCTTATGTTTCACTCATGCCAATTAACACTAGGGAAAAAAAGGTGTAACCCGTATCTGCTTAAAATAATAGCAATCAAACCAATTAACACCTGGGAGGGAGGGAGGGGTGAGGCTTTTCTGCAGCCCTTCGATCCTTCGTAACAAAGATTAATGAAGCCAATATCTAAATAATAAAAAAACTACACTTTAACTTTAACACCTTTAAACATTTTAAGAAATAGTGTACACAGTGGCGTATTTAGGCATGTTCCTATGGAACAGGGGCCCCCACACAAAAAGGCCCCTCACACACACATATCCCCCTCAAAAAATGTGTCTTTTCTTTTGGCAATTAGAATAGTGTAGTAACGTGTATGTCCAACAAAGGTCACAAGCCTGCAGAAATGTTCCCTGTACTTCAAGAGTTTATGAAAGAGCACATAATTTCTATTATTAATTGTCGTGGGCAGTCATGTGATAACACTTCCTCAATGAGTGGTCAATACAAAGAACTTCGTGCCATGGTTCTGAACAGTTACCCGTTAGCAGTTTGGGTGTCGTGCACCGCACACTCCCTGAACTTAGTTGGTAACACAGCAGTTGAAAGTTGTTCAACAGCTATGTTATCATTTTTACTTACTGCAAAAGATTTATAATTTTGTGATAACATCTACCCACCGTATGACATTTTAACACGGAAATTGCAATTTTCTGATGTAGGCCTACCACTGTGTGTGCCAAACAAACTGTCAAAAACACGCTGATCTTGCCAGTATGATGCGACGAGAGCATTTGCAGCAGACCATAACCTGATACAAGAAGCTTTGGAGTCTATTGCCGATGATGATGACGAGAAAGCTATCATCCGTTAATAGGTTGATGGTCTTTTTATCCGAATGTCATCTTTGGTGGTGGACATACTAGCTGTATTTCGGCATGATGTTTCAGAACTTTCCAATGCCACAAGTAAAACCTTTCAAGTCAAACATATAAGCGTGAACATGGCCTTTGTTGAATCCAAGCAAAACAGCTTTGATGTGTATGAAGCTCAAGGAAAAGTGAATTATGGGACAGCCGAATAAGCTAGAATGAATAACAGCCAACGTCGTCGCAGTGTTCGTGTGACATCAGAGAGAAGTTCCGTGTGGACAGTTTTCTTCCAGTTACAGACCAGTTGAAACAATCACTTGATCAGCGTATTAATGCATACATTACTGTTTGTGAACGATTTGGATTTCTTGGTCACTTAACAATATGTCAGCTGATGAAATTCAACGTGAAGCTATGAAATGTGTCCGAATTTGCAACAAAGATCTGGACTATTGCCTCGGTAATGAACTGGTTCAATTTGCTGATTTTTCCAAGTAGCATGACGATTTAATGTAGAATAAAAAAAACATGACATTAGATATGAACAGTTAATTTACAAATTGATTGTTGATCAACGTCTGGCTGATACTTTTCCGAACATTGAAGTTGTCCTAAGAATGTATCTGGTAGCCTACTTATGGTTGCCAATGCAACTTGTGAACGATCATTCTCCAAACTGAAGTTGATAAAAACAGTGATCGAACAACCATGACTCAGAAGAAGGTGTCTGCCCTAAGTCTTCTCAGCATTGCATCAGACATATTGCGTAAATTGGACTTAAATGACATCATTGAAGAATTAGCTGTTCTTAAAGCACGAAGAGTCAATGTTTTATTAAGACTAGTGAAGTGAGCTTGAAATATTTCAACTGTCTTATTTCAAATTGTTTCGTTTCTTACAAATATTTCCAAGACTAAAAAAAAAACTTTAAAAAAAAATTATTTTGAATAAATATCTAAAATATTATTTAATTTTTTGACATTTTTAATTTGTATGAACTTTAAAAATAATTGATTCCGGTATAAGCTTTTAAATTTCCAGTTTGTCTAAACATTTATCATTAAAATGTGCATAAAGTGGTCGTAGATTAAGCATTGTCATGGGACGAATATTGACGATATGCTACAAACAATGTTTCAACAATGGGAACGCGAAGATTGAAGCAAGGTAATGTTATCATCAACTTGTTTTAATGCATCATATTCATCCTGAACATAAGATCTCATTCATTCATCAAGGTCTTCTAAGTCTGCAGTTGTATCTACTTGTATAATATCTATCATAGCCACAACTTGTTGAGTAGGTGACGATACGACAGCTAGCTTGGTTGCCGTCTGAATCACAACTGACTTGTCTTTATTGATAGGAAGCCCTTAGATTATCTCTAACCCTCTTTCATTCCATAGTGTCAATATATCAAACACTATAATTATATGATGGACCGCTTGCGCAATTGTTTGAGCTTACATTATGTTCTTTTTTTTTTCGTGCGCAACCAATAAGACTGCCTTGAATGACTTTTACGCTCCAACGATTGCATTCCAGGTTTCCGCTGTATACAACTTTCGATTTTAATCTTAATTTTACATTGAGAAAATCGTAGTGAATTACCAAACCGGAAATCTAGAGGACAGCGCGATTAGAAATTCCGTAACTAAATGATTCAAGTTATCAAATAGAAGAAATATCAAAGAAAGCGGTCCATCTTATTATAGTCTTTGGATTTATTCAGATTGGCTACTTTCCGCAGCATCGGCAAATCCCTCAATGTTGTGCTATTCCGCGAGCAGAAGTAAACGATGTGGCAGTTGTTGTACTGAATATTTCTTACAACCCATTCCATGAAACGAACGGTTTACACCATTGCTATTAAACTAAGCTGTGAATTAAAAACATAAAGTCGGTCTTTATATTGAAATCTATCATTGACTATTAATAGCCAGTAATTCTTTACTGTTGTGATGTTTTTGTGAAGTCATTGCTAATATTGTTATGCGATGTAAAAGTGAATAAAGCGAGAAAGTCGTGAAATGTTTATCAATGTCTGAAGGTGGAGAGGGGGAGAGCACTATAAAATCAACTCATTGTATCAAGCAGAAACCGTCCATTGATTGAATGTTTTTCCTCATCGCACATCTCTTATCAATACTTCTGGACCAATGGGTTTTATTTTCAGAATACTAAATGACAGCCTGGCATATGAAAAACATCTTGTGGTTAAACCAATAGTATGCAAGGAAAATTTTTTCAGAGTGGATTAAAATGTCTAAATTTTCGAAATTCAACAGTTGCTAAGACTATTTTACTAATTTTACAGTAGCTAAGGCTATTTTAATAATTTTACAGTAGCTAAGGCTATATTAATAATTTACAGAAGCTAAGGCTATTTTAATAATTTTACAGAAGCTATGACTGTTTGAGCCGGAAATACATAAAATTAAAAATCTAACATAAAAAAATGATATTGTTTAAATACTTTAAATTTTAATAAATACCGTGTCACTGACCTATCCAAATTAAATAAAAAATTTAAGAATTTCAGTAAAAGCAATGCGAGAGTATATTCAGAAAATGTATGTTCAGTGTAAAAGAGTTCATTTTCATAAAAATTCAATTGACGCATTTCCGGAAAGCGTGTACATTTTTTTGTCATTCCTGGTTAAATCAGACATCTTACTGGGGTACACTTATCTATATATATATATATAAGTCCTCATCATTTTCTCTACATCTGTATGCTTTATTTTTAGTGATTGAGCACTCCATGTATATATAGGTCAGTGGTTTTAAACTAATGGCTTTTCTGAAAGTTTTGGTCCATTGCTAGTTCACACATTTTTGCCAGATAATAATGTTTAAACCATTTTGTATGTACTATTTTTAGTTTGTGTTATTGAAATATTGTCAATTTTGCGCCTATCCAAAAACTCTGGCGACTAGGACTCAATGAAGGGCAACCGAGATGATCACGAACCTGTTAGATGTATTCAATCAAGAGTACTCTAAGGAAGATTCTGTGCATGTTACTCCAATCACATCAACAAAAAGAAGATATCCAGCCCAATGCGACGTTCGGAGCTAAACGGACTAACTAAACAAACGTAAATCTGCCGCATCTAGAAAGCCACAAGACTATTTGCTGAAAGTCTACAACTTTTTGAAAACACAAAACAAAAATCAAATATCAAAAACACGAAAAAATTGATAAAAAAAATAGAATTCTATTATTTGAGATTTTGAACAAATAAACTCAATGTTACTTCATTCATTTTTACGCAATATAGTTATTTACGTAATATAGTGCAACAATTTTCATAATTTTTGTATTTATTATGACCTAATTAGGCCTACTCTAAATTTCGATATATTAGGCCTATATATTATTAAAACATTATAGGCTTAAGGTCCTTTGCCCGTCTTAAATGGCGTAGTAAAGAATTAAGAAAGTTTTATTTTCTTTCAATTGTGTTTTAAACGCTTTGTTATTGTCTTTCTTGTTATATGTAAACTAGATCAGGGGGTCGGCAACCTTCGGCACGCGTGCCATATTTGGCACGCCGAGCAATTTTCAATGGAACGCGGAAGACCTCCAAAAAAGGCAGTTGAAGTCTCTTCTACAAGTTATTGAGTACCCTTGGAGAATGTCGGCACTCTGATTAAATTATTAGAAATTATACTTTGGCACATTATTCTCAAAAGTTTGTCGACCCCTGCACTAGATGACCAGTAAACACACTGTATCCATAAAATGGTGTGTATACTGTGTACATTACTATTCTACCAAGTCATGCAGAACCAGGTAACGAGTTACTGGGTACCCGGGTAATGCAGATTTCATAGAAAATACGAATCTGTTATTTTTATAGATTCTCAGAATCCGGTTCCGGTTCCGATTGTTATGTTAAATGTTTTTTTTAAATCTTTAAAAAAATATAGACCCTTTATATAAACATTAATATTTTATCTACAAGATTGTAATTCTAAAAAAAAATGAAATGCACCATAAAATTTGAATGTTTAGTCATAAAATCATGTAGCATTTCTAATAAAGGTTAAATAATAATAATAATAATAATGACATTTGTATAACGCTGCCAGCAAGCATAATGCAAGCTCGGAGCGCATTTAACATACAACTCAGAGCACGGATACAATCTATAGGCTAAGAGATAAAAAACTAAACTAAAAATGTAAACATTTTCAAACATATCTTTTTTTTTTATTGTAAAAAACGTTGTGAGGATTTTTTTTATATTTACAGAAGACTTTTTACGCCAAGAAAAAATAAAGAGTTTATGGACCCCACGAGCACATTTTGGGTTTGACCAATATAATTTAAAACTCCATTTTCATTTATGTTGATTTCAAATTGACCATAAATTAAACCATCAAAGTTTATCGACTTTCATCATTTAATAAAACATCTGATAATACTGCACTCGGGTTTGTTTACTACAAGTTCTCGACAGGCCCTCTGAGTTATTTGAGTTGTAGACCTCACTCGTGTTGATTTCAAGTTGTCAGTAAACAGGTGTTGTTGTTCTCTTAACCCTTACAGTCCCGGGCGCGTATATAGCGGAACTGAAGGCAGCATAGATAGAAGTAGGTCGGTACGGGAAGGGTTAATTACTAACGTGATATTTAAAAAAAAAATTCTGATCTTCGTTTAAAAATATGACGTTTGGATATTTTAGATCTATGGGTTGTTGTTTTTTACACTCGTACTGAAAGAATTCCAAAAAAGAAATAAAGTCAAGAACAAAACAAAATTTCTTAACATTTTGTTTCTTGGCTTTTTTTTTTAATATGGATTAGTTAGTAAGTTGTTTTTATAAATTATACGCTTTTTTTTAGGTTTGTTAAAAAACTTTATAAGATCCAATTGATCCATAGGGCCGGTGAAGCAGGGTTAAACATTTTCTGTGGCCAGGGCATAGGCCTACTAGGGGATTGTGTGGACAGTATGCAGCTGTCTTTACTTTGCCTTAACTAATGTCAGGTACCTATCAGAGTTAGGTAGCCTCGAGGACACTCTCCAGACCTCCAGACTGGGTAACAAGTCCTAGCCTGCTCCAGGACTCGAACCCAGGACCGCTCGGCAACCTAAATTTTATATACATTGAGTACTGAAAATGATCCCATAGATCAGGGTTCGGCAACCTTAGGCACGCGTGCCAAACTTGGAACGCAGAGCGATTTTCAGTGGCACGCGAGAGACCTCCATGGGGTGTTATTTATTAATTATAGACGATAAAAAAAACAAACATTTTCCGGTTCTTAATGAGGAAAATTTAATGTTGATGTTTCTGAATGACAGAGCGACACATTAATTTCGTGAGTTATAGGACGGGGTAAAAAGCACTTGAACTTTTAGACCACTGGAATGGATTTGGATTTATCTCAAGCGGAAAAAAATTTAAAACATTTAACTATATGAATGTACTCCCCTTTATAAAGGCATATATTAAGATAGATATTTGGGCTTTTTCAGAAATACATTGAAGCACTCAAAGTGAAGTTTTCTAAACAAAGACAAGATATTCAAATTCATGGACTAATTTTTGTCATACCACATCAAACCTAACTGGCTTGACCTTACTACAACTTTCTTAGATGTAGATGTTATTTTTTAGTGGAGAGATATTGGCGATTTTAAAACACAGACAGCTGAACTTTACAAGAAAAAATTTTTTTACACGGGCGTCAAAATATGCCAATTTGTGGGAAAATAAGGATGGAAGCTGCTTATGAAAGTCCTCTGCTATTCTCAACTGCCAGACATTCGCTCTACTTTCAGCTTTTTTTTTCAACTTACACGCCAGAACAGTATTTATTGCACATGAATGCATTCGAAGAGGTCACTTACACTTCACTACTCAGAAATTACTAAATATGTATCTGTCCTTATAAATTAGGGAACAGCATTCAAGACAATTGATACAGACTAATTAATTTAAAAGAGTTTTTATGCTCATCTTCTATAATTAAACATAAATATAAGTAATTCTAAAACAAATTTTGTTTTTATTAATTTAATAAATATAAGAGATTTTTTAATAGCAAAATAATGTTGTAATTAGTCATCTTTATAAGATAAACTCCTTAAGGCTAAATACACAAACAATTATTGCACAAAATGTTTATTTACAACTGTTTAACGTAAATTAATTATATAGGCTATCTCCAATAATTAAATCTTGTCATGATTACCATAATGCTGGATTTATATTAAGAAATAATAATTAGTCATATTTGTTATATTACAAAACATAACTTCTTTGGCATTACTACTGAATCAAATTTAGAAACGTTCTTTTGATTTAAGGGCGGTAATTTGCCCGTTTTTTTTCTCGTTAATATTTCTAATATTTTGTTGTTGTTTTTTTGTTTGTATTTTTATGAAAGACTCAATGGCCTACAATTTATAACTTTATAATGACCAAATTGTAAAAAGTAGTTGAAAATTATATAAATATTATATGACTAAAAATTTTTATGAACATTCTTTAAACATTACATCAATTACCCAGTTTGTTTCATTTCTACGTATCAATTCTGCTTACCGATTTTAACAAGTACACAACTTTAAAAACAAATATTAAAGGAAATCTCAGTTGAACTGAGAAAAAAAAATATAATGTTAACATTTGTTAGATCCATTTCTAGACAACCAAATGGTCATGTTTATAAAATAATTACCATAATTTTCTTAATGTGAGAGTTTGGTAATAAAATTTTGTATTTGGTATATATGCAAATAGAAAGGATGTTATTCACAAACAAGTTAATATTTTTTTATTAAATCTAAAGCACTTTAACGTTTTTCCTTATAGATTTCCTTTGCTTTTAACCTTTGGCTAAGGATTTAAATTAATTGTCTCATAAAGAGATAAATGAAACAACTATAATAGAGCAGGTTGACTTTTAGGCAGTTGGCAGTTGCAATCCATTTTGGCACACCATTAGCAAAAGGTTGCTGACCCTTTCCTTAGATATTTGATACATTATTCTAAAAAGCTTAATACGGTGGATTACAGCCACGTTATACGTAAGTTTAAATAAGAGAATTGAAATTTAAAAAAAACATCCAATTTTACCCACTTTCATCATTACAAAAACAAACAAAAAATCTAATAATGTGGCACTTGGGTTAGTTTACTACAAGTCCTGGCCAGGTCTTCAGAGCTATTTGAGTTGTAGACCCCACTGGTGTAGTGGATATATCGAATCGTAGATCAGATTTAAAATACTCTTGTCTTTCCGGAAGGAAACAGAGAACGAACGATAGAAAAAGAGACAAAAAAAAGAGAAATAGAGAGAGAAATAAATAAAAAAGGGAGATAGAAATAGACAGAGAGCGAGAGAGAGAAATAGAGAGAAAATAGAGAGCAAGAGAGAGAGAAACATAGAAAGATAGAAAGAGATGGTAAAAGAGAGGTATAAGAAAGAGAGAGAGAGAGAAAAAGAGACAGAGAGGGAGAGAAAGAGAGAAATAGAGAGAGAAAAATAGTGAGAAACAGAGCGAGAAAGTTAGAAAGATAAGGTAAAAGAGAGACAAAGAGAAAGAAAAGAAATGGAGAGAAAGAGAAAGAAAGAAAAAGACTGAGAGGGAAAGATAGAGAGAGAAAGAGAGGGAGAGAAAGAAAGAGATAATGAAAGAGAGAAAAAGAGATATGAGTCGGACTTTCTGCTACTGCTACGCGGGACCTTAGATTAATAAGCATTGAAATGAAGGCTTGAATAATCCCATGTCTCGATACAATAGAAACTTGTTGACCCGGGAGAACACACAATTGTGGATTTGAATAGGCCTACGAGTCTCTCGCACTCCCATCCACCCACACAATCTCAACTTTCTCCGAAATTAATGAACAGTAGTGTAGAACGTATAGTGTAGAACGCATAGTAAACTATGCAACGCAGAACAACTAAAAAAAAGGGACAAGTAAAATGTAAATGTGTTTGTCTGGTGTTGACCGCAAGAGAGAAAACGGCACTGCGGACTGTTTAACAGAAGAAGAAAAAATAAAAAAGTATAACTATTTGGTGTAGCATCAGAAGGGGCATTAGAACACATACTTGAAACATAGACAGGGCCGGCACATCCATATAGGCAACCTAGGCGCCTGCCTAGCTAGGGCGCACGATTGAGGATTTTTTTTTTAATTTGGGGATTCAAAAATATAAACTAAATTAAAGTTTAGTACTTCGGTGCTCTACTGGGATAGGCAGACGAAATACTAGGTAATGAAAAGCGAAGGGTATTTTATTTAAGTTGTCTTAGAAAATAGGAAACTATGCCATAACACTACTCAGTTTCTCTCCACCAAAGGCACTTTAATGAGGACAGATAATTTTTTTTCAGCCTAGGGCGTCAAAAACCGCAGAGCCGGTCCTGAACATAGAAATGGGCTCGCTAGTGGGTGGGTGGGGTTTGGAAGAATGCAGCTGGGTACATTAAGAAAGAAAATATTTAAAAAATACTTTATACGTACCAAGGACGGCGATGTGGAGGCCCAGCAATACTGAAACCATCACAGAACAGTAGACCATCTTCAAACTAGATGACAAATACATCTTTGACAAACGTTTCTTCTTAATTCAGCAGTTACAAGATATCTGTAAAAGTCCTTGGTGGAACTTTGTTAAAATCTTTCCTTGTCCTTGGTTGAATTCAAATCAATAAAAATCTTCCTAGTTTTTTTTTTTGTTTCTGTTTGTTTGGCTGATTAAGGAAGAAAAAAAGATCTTGCTTTTGATTGATTTTGGTAAACTAAATATTTCACTTTGTACCTTTATTTTTTGTTTGTTTCAGAAGCCAAATTTACTTAAGTCTAAAAAAAACAAGAGATATTGACTATGATTTAAACTTTTTACAAAATAGTGTTATTTTATTTTTGTACTGATAACTTGACTTCAGGCAGAACGATAACTATTAATTAATATTTTTGTTTGATCAGAAATTTCCTTTTTTAAACAACAAAATATAAATGTGAAAAAAATAATCTGTTCCTGTCCTATGTTAATGTTCTTGTCGACTTTTCATAGCAGATCTTTAGCACTAAGCCCTCGGTTATATATATAAGGCTCTTTTTCTTGTGCTGCGCGTGCAACATCAGACGAGATAGTCGGAACGCCACGCCGCTGAGCGGATCAGCGAAGCGCGTGAGTTTATTTTTGAAAAAAAAAAAGGAAGCGGAAGATGAGCCTCTATTTTTTTTTTGCGCGCGTGTGATCCAACGTCTTGGTCATGTGATGTTTTCCCGTTGTTTGATTGGCCCACGCACACATGGAAGTGTTTTCGAAAGCATCGGACATAACCCATACTAGCACGTGGGGGAGTACAGATAAATAAGCCTAAAGTATTGACGTTCATTTAACACATAGGTTCTCAACCTTTTTCGGCTCACCGCCCCTTTTGACATCTTTTTCCTCTCACCGCCCCCCCCCCGGTCAACATTCTTTAAGCGCCCACCCCCGCCCCCTTCCGCACATCTGGACTATAGTTTCCGCAATTTTTTTACGCGGACTATACTTTTTTGCGTGATTAATTATCTTTAAAAAAAATGAAAAGGAAACATATTGTAAGAATTAATAGATCAAAAAATTGCCTTAACAAAAGGTTTAAATACATCAATATTAATGCGAATCGTTTGCCTGGTGTGTTGCTAGCAATTTGTCTATTTTAGTTTCAATTTCGGTTGCAAAAGCCTTAAGTCTAATAATCAGTACTATTTGTTATACTTACACAACAGAACTTGTTCGGCATCAGTGTTGAATCAAATGTGGAAACATTTTTTAGTTACAGGGAGATATTAGCCAGTTGTATTTGAGCTAATATTTCTGTGTTTTTTTTCTTTTATAAAAAATAAATGGATTACAATTTATAACTTTGCAATGATCAAACTGTTAAATGTATTTGAAAATTATATAAATATTATGAGACTAAAGAATTTATATGTATATTTTCAAGCATTACAATGATTAATACTTATCTCTACCGCTTAACAATATTATCTAGATCTCAAAAGCCATTTAAAACACATTAAGGATATTCGGTTAAACTGAGATGAAATTATCATTAACATTAGCTTAAATATGTGATCGGTCAGCAGGGTTGACAGTCCGGTGAACCAACCACAGGACCAGCCGGGAGCACACTATATTTGCCAAAACAGACCCCTACTTCATCGAAAAGTCGCTGCGATTCATATTTCTTATTAATATAATAATATTATAATATGTATGCATACTGTTGGGCAATATCAGATATTTAGCAGCACTTGCGTTTACATCACATTTCATCCTCCAAAAACTAATCGATTCAAATAGCTGGGGTGTTAAAATATATCAGGTAGGCCTACGTTTGTACCGCCCACTTGCCCTTCACCGCCCTTAAATCGCCCCACGGAATGTCAGTGCCCCCCCCCTAAAGCTTCTCACCGCCCCCACGGGGCGATATCGCCCCCGTTGAGAACATTTAACACAATGGCCATTAGTTGGTTAATTTGCTGTTCGTTTGATGTTTTATCATTATCCTTCCTTTCCTTTTTATGTTCATTTTTTTTATGCACACAGTGCACATTACTTAATGTGAATTCTTAGTCTCAAATCGGCCTTTAGGCAAGAAAAATAAATAAATATAATCCGCCAAGGGGCACCATTACCGAAGAGATGGACGTCACAATTTGATGGGTGCGCGTCCCCAGTTTTCAGAAGTGGCGCGATCGGGCGACTTTTATGTTTTTGATTCGACAGCCCTAGTGATGTTTTTATCAATGGTCCGATTCCAGATCTTCAAAGTAAACTCGGAGATATAAAAAGAACAATTTGCGGCGGTAAACATTGTATTGTATTACTATACAATCTAAATGTTGCCACTAATGTATTATTTTTAAAAAAGCAGTACAATAGATAACAGTCATCAATCTATATACATGAACTGTAAACACTTAAATGAAAGTGTAGAAAGTTCTGAAAATTCAACATTTAGTTCTCTTCCGTTGCACGGTCAGGACTCTCTCAGCAACTGACTAAAAACCTAGCTAAAAGTCCCTCCTAAATTCTACGTTTTACGAGATTACAACCGAAACTCTGGCGTAGTGATCTTTAAATAAACATATGGCCATAGGGTCTCGCACTTTGGCACGTAACACCCCCACACTTCTTTGAAAAAATTGACACTAACCATGGCAATTTTTCTAACCCAAAAATCTACTTATAACTTTAGATTCATCTTACTTAGAGAAACCTTCAAAAATCTTCTTACAATAATTCAAAAACATGTCATTAATGAAAAACTCCTTACAATATTTCAAAGTTCATATCATATTATCAACATATCATCAATAATATTGTAATACATATTTTTTTAATCAAAAATATCATCAAAGAAATTAATGTAATGCTTATCATTTTATCAAAATATCATCAAAATTAATGTAATACATATCATTTTATCTAAACATCATCATTAATGTAATACATATTTTATCAAAATGTCATCAAAATTAATGTAATACATATTTTATCAAGACGAAAAAAATCCCCATATGGATACACTCTGGTATCTAGGATTTTAAACCCGAGATAAAGCCTCAACAAGTTTTCAGTCAATCTTTTTTTTATCAAGATTGGAAACTGACTGAGTCAATTGTATATGTGTCTCATAATCTTGAGAGTAAATAACAGAGTCATCCATATCACGACCTGTCATAATTATTTAAACTTATAGTCTGACCTGGTAAATCAGAACAATTATCGGATCATCATGACCTGACATCTTTAATCTTAGTCTGACCTGGTAAATCAGAACAATTATCGGATCATCATGACCTGACATCTTTAGTCTTAGTCTGACCTGGTAAATCAGAACAATTATCGGATCATCATGACCTGACATCTTTAGTCTTAGTCTGACCTGGTAAATCAGAACAATTATCGGATCATCAAAATATCAAGATTATGTCATTAACGAAAATTCATTTTTTTAAAAATTCTTATCAATTAAATTCAAGTGTCCTTCGAAGTTAAAGTCATTGTATACTGGAGTGAAGCAAAGACCAAATTGGGACTTCGTCAATATTAGAAATGCAACCATTTGCCTCACCAAAATGCATATCTAAAAGCAAAAAGCCTTTAATCTCATGGACAATGTCAAATCAATTCCAACTAGATTAGCCATATCAAACCGGTGTTCAATATAACAAAAATACAATCAATATGTTTATTTCATGACATATCATAACACAGAATAAGGCAAAAAGTAAAGACAAAAGTCACTCAATGCTGCCTTGATGTGGGCCATAATCACGTGATAGGATTCCCACATAGCAACAGTAATGCAAACATAGGACTTTCTCTGGAACTTTTAAAATGAATGTGCTTTAATTAGGTATGGGAGACATACATGATTGCAAACTCGCAAAGTTATACATGGAGTAAAAAAAACTCTGAAAAATAAAAAGACCAATTCTCGATTTTAAAAGCTTTCTTGAAATGAAGGCCACAAAGAAGAAAATGCACATTTTTAATAGTTCAAAGGTTTGCGTTGGAGCATTAAGTCTTTGTAAGAATGTAATGCATAATATGTCAGCCTTACGAGATGGTTGTATTTCAGAGTCTATTTCTTCATCCTTTGATTCACTTTCTTCAAACGGTGTAACCTTCTCTCTACTGGGCAAGATAATGGTGTCGACGGCGTTTGTTTTGCTTGCAAGTTCATGTGAAAGCTTTTCATTACCATCACTTGGCGAAGTGACTCTCAGGTGTCGTAAGGTTGGTATCTCAGCATTGCAAGTTTGCTTCGACAAGACATCAGAATGTGAGATGTGTATCGGCAACTTGTGTTCATCAACAATGAGCTTAGTTGTATCTTCAACTGACTGGTGAAGACTTAGGTTGCAAAGTGTCAACGGGTGAAGGCTCAGGTTGCAAAGTGTCCTTGATCACACTGTGTGTTACCATACAAGCAGGAAACAACTCGGACGGTTCTTCACAAAGGTCAGGGGAAAGTAACGGCTGCTGTGTAATGACTTGTGGAAAAACATGGCCACCGACCAGGTCATTTCCTAATAAAAGGTGAATACCTTTCACAGGCAATTCGGATATGACTCCGAGCATGACGTCATCCTGAACACGGCTGTGGTCAAAACGAAGACGAGGACGAGGAAGGGGGGGGGGGCTAGAGTTTGGTCACTTTCCACTCCTTGCACAAATATCTGGTTTCCTGTATCTGTAGAACCAGACAAAGGTAAAACATTGGTCAACAGTAGTAACTGTGATTCCTCCGTGTCACGGAGAACTCTGATTTCTGTTGCTGACTCAGGCTGATATGTTGCTGACTCAGGCTGATATGTTGCTGACTCAGTCTGATCTATAGCTGACTCAGGCTGATCTATTGCTGACTCAGTCTGATCTATAGCTGACTCAGGCTGATCTGTTGCTGACTCAGTTTGATCTATTGCTGACTCAGTCTGATCTATTGCTGACTCAGTCTGATCTATTGCTGACTCAGATTGGTCTGTTTCTGGCTCAGACTGATCTATTGCTGATTCAGGCTGATCTGTTATTGAGACCACGGCCTTAGAGATATCTGAAGACACTGTAACGACAGGATGAGTTTCCTCAGCTGTAGTGAGTGCACAGGCATTTGAGGCGTTAGCTTGCAGCATACCAGAAAGTACTCTGTTTACTGAAGTCAAGAACTCCTTTCGCTCATGGTAACGTACGGACTGTACATTGCAATCTGGCTTATACGGAGTGCCTACCGTATGGAGTACAGGCGTAGTAAAGGCGTTCAGAATGGTTGCCTTGACTACTTTATAGTCACTCTGACTCTGAGTTGCGATAGTGTTGAAAACACTGAGTGCCTGGCCGTGCAAAACCTTGGATAACAATAGGGTAAGTACATGAGCTGGCCACTTTAATTGATAGGCAAAAACTCAAAATATTTAAAATATTCAGTGAGATTACAATCCTTATTAAGTTTTGGCACACTGTATAAATGGTTATCAATAGAATAGGTTTCAATAGAATAACTTTCAGAAGTATGAGTACCGGTAGTAGAAAAACTTTGACAAGTACCAGTAGTAGTAGTGGTAGTAAAACCAACAACAGGACTAACAAAAGCATTTAGTAGACTAGAGCAGGGGTTGGCAAACTTTAGATAATAGTATGCCAAAGTAGCATTTCTAATTCTTTCAGGGTGCCAACGGCCTTAATGTAATCCTGCTCTTTTCATGCAGAAGATACTTAAACATCGTTTTTGTTGGTCTTTCACGTGAAATTTAAAACCGTACTGCGTGCTAAGTCTAGCACGCATTCCATAGGTTACCCATCCCCGGACTAGAGTGTAGTCCTATTAACCCTTCCAGTACCGACCTACTTATATCTATGCTGCCTTCAGTTCCGCTATATACGCGCCCGGGACTGTAAGGGTTAATATGGTCAATAAAAACAGTTGATATATTAAGCTTGCCAAATTTACCGTTGCCAAAATTACCGCTTTGATAGTTTTTCCGAAATTACCGTTGCCGAATTTACCGTTGCCAAAATGACCTTGCCGAAAATACCGTTGACGAATTTACCCTTGCCAAATTTACAGTGATTCGTATAAACAGTTATAAAAGAGAAAGTAAATACATTCATATATAAAAATAAATGCAAGATACAAATACAGTCACACATTCTTCATTCATTGGTGAGCACCGAAATGAGACAGGATTAGTGGTAGTTAATAGGTTGGAGCCATTGTGAATAAGTGCCATGGCACCAGACTGAGCGGTTGGCGCTTCTAGTGAGTTTACCACAGTGTGTTCAATGGGTACGGGAGAAAAAGTGGTTGAGAACTACTGTAATATAGCGACAGAACTGGGCCGCCTTCTGTGGTCTTAGGCTTACAACTCGTTAGGTTTGGGTTCAAGCCTTACGGGTAAACTAGAGCTTGCCCTGTTCTCTCGCGGCTTTTCTCTATGGCCGTACTGGACTATGGCTTTAACGCTTGACCATAAGAGTGATTGGGCCGAGAGCAAACAATGTTGTTCTTACAGATTGGGTCCGGCAGCCCTACGGGGGCTCGCTCCTCAGTACGAGTAAGAAATGTTGCCGACCATGTTCAACAAAACGCCACAAAATATCTAAAAAATAAAAGACCAATCGTATTAGGTGATGAGGAGGAAATGGCCCAGCATGCCTCGTATATACTAGCTTTTATGTCCGTCAATGAGAAAAGAATGACTACAACTTGTTTTAATTATATTTTGTTTTATTATCTTTATTCCTAAATAAATGTATAGATTTAGCATTTATCCCCAAAAAGGCTCTTATTGAAATAAACAAGATGATTCCATCTCGTGTGTATGGCTGTTTGGCAAAGATCAAAGTGTAATAGAGTACAACGTATAACTGTACATTGAAACGGATAGACATATTCAACTTGCTAGCTGGCGAGTCTTATATTTTCTTATATGTGTTGAATATACTTTAGATAACACTTAATAGGCCTACCTGAGACGAATAAGTAAGTATTCTTAGAACTAAACTGTTCATAGGGCCGGTGAAGCAGCGTTCACCAGTTCACCGTGGCCACGGCATACGATGGGATATTTGGCCAGCACAATGCCCAGCCGCCTTTACTTTCCCACAACTAATGTCAGGTACCCATCAGAGCTGGGTAGACTCCGGGGCACCCTCAAGTCCCGGGAAAAATCCTAGTCTGCATCAGATGGACCTTCAGATCGCTAGTCATACGGGCCACCGGTCCGTGCCCCGCACCTGAGTCGAATAGGTAGCCATAATAATGGGCCGTATTGCTGCTGAGAGTTAACACCCTTGCCCCTTATACAAGGCAATTGTATATACCGTAAATGTACAATGGGCAAGGGTGTTAACAATCAGCAGCAATACGGCCCATTAAATTTGTGTATTTAATACTATGTGACAAGGCCCAAGGGTAAGTTGTTGTTTGTATATTCTTTATGAAAAGTGGAAAAAAAACAACGGAATGCAGCTTTTATTGGCCTGATGGTTGCCAATTCATGTTTTATCACATATCCAGTAGTTTGTCTATTTAACCAATGTTTCAACAATTCATAGTCGTTTCAAAATGCTTAAAATGGAATTATCTAAATATGATTACTTGTTACTTTAGATAAGACATGATTAAGGAGGATATAAAGATGTTGATCTCAGACGAGTGCAATAAAATGATAAGCATTACTCCCCTTTTTTCATCATCCATCAGCAAACCCTTATCTCCCCCCACTCAACCAACTCGCCCCTCCCCCTTTAGCTTAATGTCCCCGGCCACTCTAGGGCAATGTGTTGTTTTTTTCTCTCTTTCTCTGTATGATTTAGAGGGCGTCTCTAGGGTGCTGTAGACCTGACCATCTTTCGTGGAGCTGGGACATGGGATCTTCGATAGAGGCTGGAGTTATGGCCCATGATGGACACCACAAAAAAAAAAGAAAAAGAAAAGTAAATTACATTAAAACAACAACGCTGAAGAATGTGATGGCGGGAACCTGCGTACGTTTTTAGCTTCTACGTTTGGACGCTGTTTTGAGGGTTTCGAAAATATCCGAATCTGTTTATTCACCAGAAAAAAGGCATGTCCGTGTAGAATGGGGAACTTAAAAAAACAACTAACTAATATAACAAGATGCAGTGGGCGGTTCCTTAAAAGAAACCAAGAATAATAATCGCTGTGTGACGCAAAACAGCTCGCGGGGGAAGATATTTAGTGACGCAAGATCATTGAATGCTGTTATGGCGTCAATGTCATTAAATGCTGCTATGACGTCATTATAAATATTTAAGTATAAATTCAACATCAATATTTAAAACAATCATGCTGTTACAATGGTATGTTACAAGCCAGCTTGAGGAGATTATGAAACTCATCCTAGTGTTGAGTTGCCAAAATTGTCCCCACAGATTCTTGATATTTTCTTTGATTATTAACCATAAGTTCTCAAACTAAAAAAAAAATCAAAACTTTTTTTTACCTATTTTCCCGGAATTTTTTTTTAAATAAAAAACTGCTGTGTATAAGATAAAAAAAATATTTACTTAAGCATACTTTAACTTTTGTGCAGTTTTTTTTTTTTAAAGAGTTAAGTTTTTTTAAATGTAACACAACAAATAGTATTAGATCTATAGTGTTTAAAAAAAAGTTAATCGACACAATTATAACTCTAAGGATAATTTTTTATGTCCAAAACAAACATAATTGTGCGATATTTAGATGGGTGAATAACAACCACATATGATAACTTCCATATCTTTAAGAAATGCAATAATTTATTTACCAATACCGAGTAATGTATAGATTTCTGTGTTGTTTCAACAATGTTTATTAAACGCCTACCATTGACAAGTCTTAACAAATATGCATGCATAAAAGGTCGACAAAAAAGACATTTCCGGACTTATTCCAGCATTTACTTCGACACATGTTTGTGTGCTACTTTACTGGTTGTACGAAAATATGTATATAAGCTTAATGGTAAATTTTTATTTCATTTCCAAAAGATGGCAAAAAAAGAAAACGATGGATTGTGAATGTCAGACTTGAAGAATCACCTATTTATAATCCCAAACTAATTGCTTGATGCAAAAGAATTTTCGTGTTGTTGTTTTTTATGAATCTCCGCATGGGTTTTTTAATTACCAAGAACGCAACTCTTGACAATTTTTTTTTGTAAACAAATATAGGGGAGAGGGGGGCAGGTTGATACGGGGGCTGGTTGATACAAATTGTTTTTTTTACAGCTATTATGCTACGTATGCGCAGAAGAGTTAGTACGGGAAATAGCTTTCTATTTCCCCTACTTTCGATATAAAAATGGCTTCGCTCGTATCAAAATTGATTATACTGTGAGGAAAATTGAAATTTGAGCGACTTTTGAAAAATATTGACTTACTATTACGTAAGAGATTTTACAGACACGGTAAGTACTTTTATTTTATCATCTTTTATTTAGGTTAAATGGGGATTCCTGAATACTTTTATTTAAATTACGATTATGTTTTTTGCGTTTTGTTTTTAATGAAGTCGAATTAATGCAATGTGGTGTAGTGGGGCAAGTTGATACAGCCGTTTCGGGGCACATTGATACAATATCCGGTTACCTATTTACCCCTTTGGAGAAACATTTAAACATAGAATAATATTTATTTTTTACAAAAATGTATTTATATTTAATTAGAGTGTTAGGTTCATTGAGTTTAGCTTACATTTAAATAATTTTCATTTATTTTTGCTTTATTTTTTATGTCTCGCTAGTGTTATTCCTATTTATTAGAACTAGCCTAGGGGGTTAAGTTTAATGCTTAGGCCTTATACAGGCATCTAATAAAAAGGTTTAATTAAATCATTACTATTAAACTATTATTTATCATATTATTTTACGATTATTGCGATTTTAAAATCTAGTTTAAACTTATAAATTACCAGGGATATTTTTATTTTTTATTTTTTTTTAAATTTCAGATGGTGCGAAGATGTAAAAGAAAGTCCCAACATGGGGTTACGACAGAAGTTTTATTGACCAAAATTGTTCTAAATAATAAAAAAAAACAATAAAATAATAGTTTTGGGTTGTTTACTTTGTTAAATTGTCACTGTATTAGTGTAATTATTAAAGCTTATTCAATGTATCAGCTTGCCCCATAGTGTGTATCACCTTGCTCCTGCACGGGGCAAGTTGATACAAATTATTTTACATTGCTTTTAGAGCTATATTTATTTTAAATGTGAACTGGTGACCAGTTTACTGTGTATTTTTGTGTTTTTTTTACTATACCAGTCTACGGTGTATGATTGTGTTTTTTTGCTATATATTCTTTGTTAATAACTAAATTCTGTAACAAAAATTGCCAGTTTTGGCTTAATAGTTTATTTTACGATTTTTTGTTAGAATATATCATTATTAGTAGTTGGTAGGGAATGTGCTGTAGTTTTTAAATATGTATAGTTTTTTGTAGCTGTGATGATTATTTATTTAGAGGTCCTTGTTTTAGTTCTAAAACATAGCACATTTTGTAAACATTTTTTTGGCATGTTGGATCTAATTGGGGCAGTGTACATGAATCTGATTGGTCCGTTAGTGTAATCTGATTGGCTGCGGTTGAATGATTCTATAGGTCTGTCCAAATGGGCAATTAGTCCTAGAGGGGTAGTGTTTGGGTGTCCTATTTAATCCCTTTCCGGTCAGCAGTAAAGTCTTATTGTACGTGGTCCAGTATGGCATCTCTCTAAGTCCCGTAAGTTTTGAGTTATTATTTGTTCTATTACTTTCGTTGTTAAAATATGTATGATAAACTGTTGATTGTTATCTTAAGTTTAACGATTTGACGGGATGGTTAAATATTATGTTTGATTGGTAATATAATGTGGGGATTTTCGAAGCACATTAAATGGACAGCGAACATACAAGGAGGCGACCATTTTTAATGGTCTGTTTCCGTTGCATTGTGTATACTATATCTATATTATTATTGTTAACTGTTGAGAGAAGAATGCTGAAAGATAGGGAAAGTTAAAATTAAGGTCGTGAGTGGAAATATTTTGTTCAACAGCCTACCACGGTTTGTTGTTATAACCTAGATACATTCCCTGCTGGCTTAGAATCACCTTTGTCTTTATACACGGGGTGACACTTTTTAATTAGAGAACGTATCAGTCGAGAGAGTGATGGTCCGGAGTGTTGAGTGTTGAGCGGACAGGGTGTAGAGTTGAACAGCGTATGTTAGATAGAGTGTAGATTTTGCTATCGATGTGTCCATTTGTGTTAGAGCTAGGTAGAGAGTAGTCACAGATATAGATGTATAGATAGTTGATAGTAGTGTAGATGTTGAGCAATAGAGTAAGCTATCATATTGTAGAGTACAGTCAGCAATGTAACTTTTATTTCAGTATATATATATATATATATATTAAATTTGATATGTTTTGCACAAGCTTTGGAGTTAATTTCATTTTGGTGTGAAAGTGTTGTACGGAATTAGAACCTCAAGAGATATGAACTCGTAACATTAACCTAATGTTTGCTTTTTATATTTATTATAATTAATTAGGTCGGGTAAAACCGCCTATGTTTGGTCTTAAGTTAGATGTTATAAATTGCTAGATCTCTTGTATATAGTTAGTCTCTTGTATAGGCCTATATTTGGTCTCTTGTATATATTTATCCTTTTGTATATATTTACTCTTAAGTTAGATGTTATAAATTGCTAGATCTGTTGTTATATTTTCTTGTTTAGATATTATCTCGTTTATATATTATGTTCGTGTGAGATATTCTTTTCTACGGCTAGATACTAAATAGTGTGTTAAGTGATGAGAGGATTTGAGTTATGATTTTTTGGCTGTCTCTATGTGAATTAATAGTTGGTAGAGATGATGATTTATTTCGTTAGAATTGACGTTGGTAGACGATGGATTTATTTAGTTGTTGTTGATATTGATGGTTAGGGATTATTATAATATGAATAAACTTGTTTATGTGACTCTTCAAAAGATTATTTGTTCACTGGATAGTTAAATTTATTGTTGTAGTGTGCGTTGTTTATGTTTGTTTTTTTGTAGTTTGTTGTTGTGTGTTTAGTTTAGTATAGTCTAGTATTTAGTATTGTTAGCTAGTAATAGTAGTTTTTAGTATTGGTTCATCCAGGTAGCTAATCCTACCTGCCTACCACAATATAGGCATGCACAGAAAACCCGTCCCCCCCCCTTGTATATAATGTATGTAAATAGATGAAATATAATATGTACATAGGTGATGGTGTTTTATAATTCAAAAACCCATACTTACTCACCATCTAATAGACTCTGATAACTCCCCCCTTACATAAATATGTTCAAATGAATACAATTTGTAGATAAAAAGATGCAGGATACCTAGGGGAACAAATAAAAGTATTTATATCCACTCTAAATATAATGGTTTGCAATTAATGTACAAAAATGTAAAATGTGTATCAACGTGCCCCCTCTCCCCTATATTTAACCTTACGCGGTTAACACTTGAGTATTAATTATCGCCTACTCACTTTTGATGTTAAAAACGGATTCCTCATAACTAATCTTGTATCCTTTGTATAATTCTAAATGACTAGAACAGGCCGTCGAGGTTGAAATCAATTGTCAAACACCAGCCAAAGCATGCTTTTTTTTGTTTATTAATTTAAAAATAGGACCGAAAGTTTATGATCATTTCTATTTGAAAAGGTCACGCCTAATTAAGACTTGTCAATAGCCTATAGCAGTGATGGCGAACCTTTTTGAGGCCGCGTGCCCAAAGTGCAATACAAGACCAACTTATTTCTTTCAACGTGCAAACACAATACAAGACCAACTTATTTCTTTCAACGTGCAAACACAGCAATTATAACAAAATACTGAGGTTTTACGTTAGAAAAAAAAACTTTCATTGTTGTCCAAACTAATTATTAACATCTTTTGTCCAAAAAGAAAAAAAAATTTAACAGATCTTTGAATAATAAAAACAGTCTTTTAAATAAAAAAATGAACTGTAATAAATGAAAAAAATTACTAATTAATTACAATTACACAATGACCGTTATTACAGTTAATTGTATGCATTTGGCATCATATTGCATAGTTAATGTGATTTTTGCTGTTGTGTGCATGCTGATAATTTGTCAAGACTTGGCTCATACTCCGTAAATTTAAGAGCAACACATCCAGCACCCAGGTCATCTGTCAGTCTGTTTCGGGTTTCAAATTTGATATAATTTAACGTTGAAAACAGCTACTCACAATCATAAGATGACCCAAACAATGTAAGAAGTGCAATTCCAAGTGCTTTCATTGACTTGACATTCTTTGGCAGAGAATTTCATCATCAGAGCTACCAACTGCGCTGTCATTTGCCATCCTTTCACTCTCTTCTCAAGTGTTTGACGCGTGTTTATTTTTCCAGATAGAGGTTTCTTAAAACTCCAATAGCTTCATTTCTGGATTTCCTAAATCTAACCACAATAAGCAGGAAAGATCAAGTTCTTCAAATTTGGCTTTTTTTGGGAAAGTAAGAAATCGGAGGGTTGTCTCCATCTTATGGAACTGCACACATCTATTACTGAAATTCTCCTTTGCAGCTGCTACAATGGTAGAAAACGGATGGCCTGTAGGATTGTCGGTAAATGTTATAGAATTTTGTAAATGCATTTTTACATTTGGAAAATATTTCAGCTGCCCACTTTGTAGGTCATTTTAAAAAACCTGCAGTTTTCTCTCAAATGTTCTGATATCACAAAACATCATTTCGGCTGTTTTTCTGAACCTTGCAGTTTTTGTTATTCAGTTCTCTAAGTGTGCAGTAAAATCTTGGTGTAAAATACAGTGAAACTAAACGACTGTGTGTTTTGCTTCTTTAACAATAAACTGTATGAAACCAGATGCGTCCCCCGACATGCAAGGTGCCCGGTCACTAGTAACTGAAACAACCTTTTATGCTCTTATATATTGTGCCAAAAAAGCTTCCATATCAGCATTGTGGATATCTATCCCTTGTGTTCTTTCAGGCAAACATAAAAATTTCACTGACTAACATCACTTGCCATGCGCAAGACTCGATCTTTAACAGTATTTCTACTAAGTGGTTTCTCAGATGCGTTGCATAATTTTATCCTTATTTGGAAAATCATTAAAAAGGGAATTATTCCCAGCCAACATGGCCGTTTTCAGAAAATCCCCATCAGAGAGGGGCTTACAATGTTTTGCTATGCAGAGTGACATGTGAAAGCTTGTTTCTGTCAGATGATTTGTATGAAAAAGATACAAAAACTAGCAGAGTGATATTTCCTCAGTTCTCTTGAAGAGGCTATTTCCTTTCATCGTCGATCTGACAAAATGGCAGTTTCAAATCGACAATCCCATCCCTAGCCGCGTGGCCATAACTAAGCTGTTCCATTTTTGGTAAATGCTCGCATGCCCACAGAAATGGCTCTGCGTGCCAGGTGTGGCACACGTGCCATAGGTTCGCCATCGCTGGCCTTTAGCCTCCTACAAGATTTTAAAAAAGTAGTTATTCTATAGAAATTGAGATGCTATTGAAAGATGTTAAATTGGCATTGTAAAATGTTTGGTCTATTTATTGCATGCACAAAATAATAATATCAAAATATGCTAAATGTGTGCACCATGATGTTAGTTGATCCAGTTGTGGTATGATTTATTTATCATTCAGCTGACGTGGTAAACAAAATCAAAACGTTGAAATTATTTATTAAAGCAATTTTCAACGTTTAATATGACTACTTATTAGTTATTGTTATTATTACTAATAGTAATTCATTGCCCACCCAAAATTAAAAAAGAAATGTCTCAATAATATGAACATTCATTGTCACTGAGTAAAGACCCTTTAGCTAGAACCGCTTTGAAAGAGAATATCTACATTAACTTTTAACAGACAGTTTTCATATTTTCTTTGTAAAATAGCAATATTACAGTGGAAATTGCCAAAACGTTGACCGCTCGAGTGTAAATTTAATCACATCATTTCAGATTTGTATGCACCAATGACCAATGACCGACGCCAAAAATTATACCTGCTACTCCATCCATAATTCGAACTATACACCTATCCTATCAATCTGTATGACCAGCAGACGTCTGAGTCTGTTAGATAGCATAATATATAAAGAAACAACCTCTACCGCGCTGATGACGTCATCTGAAGTCACATAAATATGCTACATATGTGGATAAAAGAGAATTAAAGAAAAAGATTCGGATGTTCCAGAAGCGTCTCGGCAGCAGCAGCAGAAATGCAACCGCCCACGTCTGCTTCTGTATTGTCACAGCACGTGCGTTTGCTTATGTATACAGGGTCACGCGATGAGACTCCATTTTGGAGTTATGTCCCGCGTAGCATACGTCGTGTCTTTTTTGTTGTTGTTGTCGTTTTCATGGGGCTAAAAAGTTGTAGAGTATTTTGGTCCGCTTTCCCGCCACAATATTCATTGGAAACGTCTGCTTGCCTATATTTATGAATGGGTTATATGTCTACAGTAAATATTCTAAGCGGCTGCATCAACTAGTAACCTACAAGTAGGCATACACTATATTACCCTTGAAACCAAATTGTTAGAAATCTAAACAAAATCAAAAGTGCGAAACCAGGTTACCCGGTACGTAGTTCTCCTAAATAAAGATGTTTATTTTAAATATTCCTTTTTTTTTTCTTTTTCATCCTTTAAACAGCTGAAAGTCTATTGGTCAGTTATTGGTAAATAAATCCCATCAAGCTTCTGTCCGATCTCAAGCATGTCTTATGAATGGGGGACTGGCGAAGTGAGTCATAAATATAGGTCAGCAATCGTCTGCTTCCCAATTAGATACTGAGATGAACGAATATATACGTCACTATTCATCCACGGAAGTTGGTGAAAGTAAACAAACAAAAAACCAGCCAAGACTATTTTGGGGTAAACGAAACAAATACCAAAATCAACAAGACAGCGACAGCACACAAAAAAAAGCATTTGCCGAAGTAATTTTTTTTTTTGGGGGGGGGGGGGGGTATTTTTGTTGTTACCATTTTTTACTGAGGAAAAAAAGGTCTTACCAATATATGGATCCCTTCTATAGAATAGATTAATTGAAACAAATATAGGGTCAAATGTGATTAATTGAAACAATTGTAGGGTCAAAGATGATTCATTGAAACAAATGTAGGGTCAAATGTGATTAATTGAAACAAATGTAGGGTCAAATGTGATTAATTGAAACAAATGTAGGGTCAAATGTGATTAATTGAAACAAATGTAGGGTCAAAGATGATTAATTGAAACAAATGTAGGGTCAAAGATGATTAATTGAAACAAATGTAGGATCAAAGATGATTCATAGAAACAAATGTAGGGTCAAAGATGATTAATTGAAACAAATGTAGGGTCAAAGATGAAGAATTAAAACAAATGTAGGGTCAAAGTGGATTAATTGAAACAAATGTAGGATCAAAGATGATTAATTGAAAAAAATGTAGGGTCAAAGATGATTAATTGAAACAAATGTAGGGTCAAAGATGATTAATTTAAACAAATGTAGGGTCAAAGATGATTCATTGAAACAAATGTAGGGTCAAAGATGATTAATTGAAACAAATGTAGGGTCAAATGTGATTAATTGAAACAAATGTAGGGTCAAAGATGATTAATTGAAACAAATGTAGGGTCAAAGATGATTAATTGAAACAAATGTAGGGTCAAAGATGATTAATTGAAACAAATGTAGGGTCAAAGATGATTAATTGAAACAAATGAAGGGTCAAAGATGATTAATTGAAACAAATGTAGGGTCAAAGATGATTCATTGAAACAAATGTAGGGTCAAAGATGATTAATTGAAACAAATGTAGGGTCAAAGATGATTAATTGAAACAAATGTAGGGTCAAAGATGATTAATTGAAACAAATGTAGGGTCAAAGATGATTAATTGAAACAAATGTAGGGTCAAAGATGATTCATTGAAACAAATGTAGGGTCAAAGATGATTAATTGAAACAAATGTAGGGTCAAAGATGATTAATTGAAACAAATGTAGGGTCAAATGTGATTAATTGAAACAAATGTAGGGTCAAAGATGATTAATTGAAACAAATGTAGGGTCAAAGATGATTAATTGAAACAAATGTAGGGTGAAAGATGATTCATTGAAACAAATGTAGGGTCAAAGATGATTAATTGAAACAAATGTAGGATCAAAGATGATTAATTGAAAAAAATGTAGGGTCAAAGATGATTAATTGAAACAAATGTAGGGTCAAAGATGATTAATTTAAACAAATGTAGGGTCAAAGATGATTCATTGAAACAAATGTAGGGTCAAAGATGATTAATTGAAACAAATGTAGGGTCAAATGTGATTAATTGAAACAAATGTAGGGTCAAAGATGATTAATTGAAACAAATGTAGGGTCAAAGATGATTAATTGAAACAAATGTAGGGTCAAAGATGATTAATTGAAACAAATGTAGGGTCAAAGATGATTCATTGAAACAAATGTAGGGTCAAAGATGATTAATTAAAACAAATGTAGGGTCAAAGATGATTCATTGAAACAAATGTAGGGTCAAAGATGATTAATTGAAACAAATGTAGGGTCAAAGATGATTCATTGAAACAAATGTAGGGTAAAAGATGATTAATTGAAACAAATGTAGGGTCAAAGATGATTAATTGAAACAAATGTAGGGTCAAAGATGATTCATTGAAACAAATGTAGGGTCAAAGATGATTCATTGAAACAAATGTAGGGTTAAAGATGATTAATTGAAACAAATGTAGGGTCAAATGTGATTAATTGAAACAAATGTAGGGTCAAAGATGATTAATTGAAACAAATGTAGGGTCAAAGATGATTAATTGAAACAAATGTAGGGTCAAAGATGATTCATTGAAACAAATGTAGGGTCAAAGATGATTAATTGAAACAAATGTAGGGTCAAAGATGATTAATTGAAACAAATGTAGGGTCAAAGATGATTAATTGAAACAAATGTAGGATCAAAGATGATTAATTTAAACAAATGTAGGGTCAAAGATGATTCATTGAAACAAATGTAGGGTCAAAGATGATTCATTTAAACAAATGTAGGGTCAAAGATGATTCATTGAAACAAATGTAGGGTCAAAGATGATTCATTGAAACAAATGTAGGGTCAAAGATGATTAATTGAAACAAATGTATGGTCAATGATGATTAATTGAAACAAATGTAGGGTCAAAGATGATTAATTTAAACAAATGTAGGATCAAAGATGATTAATTTAAACAAATGTAGGGTCAAAGATGATTCATTGAAACAAATGTAGGGTCAAAGATGATTCATTGAAACAAATGTAGGGTCAAATGTGATTAATTGAAACAAATGTAGGGTCAAAGATGATTCATTGAAACAAATGTAGGGTCAAAGATGATTAATTGAAACAAATGTAGGGTCAAAGATGATTCATTGAAACAAATGTAGGGTCAAAGATGATTAGTTGAAACAAATGTAGGGTCAAAGATGATTAATTTAAACAAATGTAGGATCAAAGATGATTAATTGAAACAAATGTAGGGTCAAATGTGATTAATTGAAACAAATGTAGGGTCAAAGATGATTCATTGAAACAAATGTAGGGTCAAAGATGATTCATTGAAACAAATGTAGGGTCAAAGATGATTCATTGAAACAAATGTAGGGCCAAATGTGAATAATTGAAACAAATGTAGGGTCAAAGATGATTAATTGAAACAAATGTAGGGTCAAAGATGATTAATTGAAACAAATGTAGGGTCAAAGATGATTCATTGAAACAAATGTAGGGTCAAAGATGATTAATTGAAACAAATGTAGGGTCAAAGATGATTAATTGAAACAAATGTAGGGTCAAAGATGATTAATTTAAACAAATGTAGGATCAAAGATGATTAATTTAAACAAATGTAGGGTCAAAGATGATTAATTGAAACAAATGTAGGGTCAAAGATGATTAATTTAAACAAATGTAGGGTCAAAGATGATTCATTGAAACAAATGTAGGGTCAAAGATGATTCATTGAAACAAATGTAGGGTCAAAGATGATTAATTGAAACAAATGTAGGGTCAAAGATGATTAATTGAAACAAATGTAGGGTCAAAGATGATTAATTTAAACAAATGTAGGATCAAAGATGATTAATTTAAACAAATGTAGGGTCAAAGATGATTCATTGAAACAAATGTAGGGTCAAAGATGATTCATTGAAACAAATGTAGGGTCAAAGATGATTAATTGAAACAAATGTAGGGTCAAAGATGATTAATTGAAACAAATGTAGGCTCAAAGATAATTCATTGAAACAAATGTAGGCTCAAAGATAATTCATTGAAACAAATGTAGGCTCAAAGATAATTCATTGAAACAAATGTAGGCTCAAAGATACACAAACAACAAACCGTGGCGTAGCGTTTAGAGAGTAGGCAATGCATGTAAAAAAATAAGTGAAGTACCTACCTTTCCGACCAAATTGTTCCATAGTGCCGATGAAGCAGCATTCACCACTTTCTGTGGCCACGACATAATAGGGATGTGTGGCCAGCACAATGCCCAGCCGCCATTACTTTAACCCAACTAATGTCAAACCAAATTCATCAACTCAAGGTACCAGATGCAAAAAGAAAAATATTTTCATCTCGCTCCTACCGCTTCGTAGCACCTCTGTGGTGGAACGAACTTCCAAACACAATTAAACAAGCACACAATATTGACATTGATAAAATAAAATTAAAAACATACTTATTCGATTTATTTTAATTACATATGGCATTTGGTAAATGAAAAGCGCATTCGAAGACAAATTGTTATGAATAGCGCTTTAGAATTTTTAATTTGTATTACTTCAACAAAAAAAAAAGTTATTCAAACCGGTTTACCTTATACAGGGTTGTCACACTTATGTTTTTCCATCTATGTATTTATGTTGACCGCACCACTGGAATCAAGGTCAAGGAAATAAAACAAATTCCGTGACCAAGGGGAATATATGGCCAGTACAATGCCTAGCAGCCTTAACCGTCCCCGACCCAAGTCAGGTGCTTATCTTACTGCAAGTTTTATTTTATGACATTTTAGGGTTTGTTATAGTTTATCACATACATAGGAATGATTCTTAGGGCTACTACGGGTCTTTATCCGGCCCTGTGCATAACAATAATTTCATTTTTTTTTTAAAGTAGATATTTGTTGTTGTTGTTTTTATGTGTATTTATTTTTTTACTTCCATCAGGAAATATTGAATTGCACCATTTTTTGTTTGTTTCAGCAAGGAAACCGATTTCAATAATTACTCAATCCTTATTTTACTTTTTATTTTTTAAGTCTTATCTTATCCCGTTTCTATTCAAGTAATAATCTCTGCATGTATCACGTAACTCATTTTTTTTTCAGACGAAGCAAGAAGAAATTACAAAAAAAGTTAAAACTAAAATTGTTTGACTTTAAAGAAGTTATTGTGATCTCACACGCGGAGAATATCTATCTGGCAGACTTAACATTGATCTTGACTCGGACCACGGATCGGCGTAGGACGCAATAATCTTCTTAATAGAAGGAGTGTCTGTATTATAGAAGATAAGATAAGATCTGTGTCCCGGGCATATCCTCTAAAGATGGCCAGCCAGGCACAACTGTCAAGAAATATTTAGACAGAACTTCTGGTCTAATGAAGACAATTAATCTTTCTTTTTTTTTTTTATAAAGTATCCATGCCAGACCAATGTGATTTATAAGGATCTGTGAAGCAGTGTACATTAGTTTCCCCTTGACCACGTCATACTAGGGTGATTGTGTGGTCAGGGAGTGTCTCATCTATTGAAGAAGAGGCTCAGAACAGGGTGTGTTGGGTTGTGGTTAAGGGCGAGCACGGCAGAAATCCCGAAGGTGACTGTAGATTTTGTGACGGACATTGGTCTACTATATTACTGAGTAAAACGATGAAAAAGGTTAAGGGGTCATCCATATATTGCGTACAGAAAAAACAACAAATTTTCATGGCAGAAATGTTGAACAAGGCATGTACCCAGTGGCGTATTTAGGCATGTTCCACATGTTCCATTGGAACAGGGGCCCCCACAATCCTAAATACGGCCCTGTATGTACCGTTGTCCACTTTCATATATTTTACCCCGAGATCGAACTATCCACAAGGGCCCACAACTCTATTAGACAGCTATTAGCAGATTTGACATGCTCATTTCAGGCAACAGCGTTTTCTCCCTTGCAAGGACCCGGATATCACGTCTCAACTAAAGCAGTACTGGACAGATTTTTAAAAAATTATTTATGATCTGTTCAAAAACTTGGCCATAAATTTGATGTGTTTTTTACATGTATTTTTTTTTTCTAAAGATGCATTTAAAACTTCTTTAAAATTAACGGGAGCATTGACTTACTGGCTAAAGGAAACAAATAAAGATTGCACATGGGGCGCCCTTCGAGAATCATCTCAAATATTCTTTAGGACCGTAAGGCCTTTAAACGTTTGAGAACCACTGCTCTAGGGAAGAATTCGGCAACCTAAGGCACGCGTGCCGAACTTGGCACGCAGAACTATGTTCAATGGCACGCGAGAGACCTCCAAGAGTTTTTTTTATTGATTAACCGGTTCTGAATGAGGAAAACTAACTGTTGAAGCCAATGTTTCTGAATGACATAGCGATACATTCCAGTGAGTTGAACGCATTGACAAGGACGGGGTCAAACATCCCTTGACCGGTTAGATCACTGAAATGGATTTCTTTACATCTTGAGTGAAATCAATTTTAAAACATTCAACTAAATGTACTTCCCTTTATTAAGGAATATATTTAGATATATAGTTGGGCTTTTTAGTATATAGTTTGAAGCACTCAAAGCTGGTGTCTTCTAAACAAAGGCACGACTTTCAAATTCATGGAATCATTTCTTCATACTTTATCAAGCCTGACTTGCTTGATCTTACTACAACCTTCTTAGATGTGGATGTATTTTAAGTGGAGGGATATTGACGATTTTAAAACACTACCAGTTGAATTTTAAACATCCAAAAACAATGGGCATCGAAATGTACCAATTTGCGGGAAAATCTGGAACTGGAATCAAGATGCTTAGGAAGTCATCTGCTATTCTCAACTGCCAGGCATTCAGTCTTTTACTTTCAGCTTCTGGTTCAACGTACACTTGTGAACAGTATTTATTGCACATGAAAGCTGCCGTCTCTTCTGCCTGCCGCTCTTTCTTCCACCCTGCACTGTGCCCTTCAGGATGGTTTTCGCCAGGCCTTCGGATCTTCTTGCCATATGCTCGTACCATCTGAATTTTTTTGCATTTAATGGCGCCGAGTAGATCCTCCTGAGGGCCTATGACGTTGGTGATTCGCTCTCGGACAGACTAATCTGTAATGCGATTTTTTTTTCATCTATATTTACAACTGTTTAACGTAGATTAATTATATAGCCTACACCTAATATATTAAATCCTATAATGAATACCATAATGCTGGATTTATATAAAGAAATAAGAATTAGTCATTTGGTATATTACAAAACATAACTTGTTTGGCAACACTATCAAATTTATCAACTTTTTTTTTTAATTAAAGGGAGATAATTAGTCCGTTTTATTTGCGCCAAAATTTCTTATATTATGTTGGTTTCTTTTTCTTAAAAGGCTAAATGGCCTACCATTTATAACTTTATAATTACCAGTCTGTAACAAGTAGCTGAAAAATATATAAATATTATATGACAAAAAATTATATGCATATTTTTAAAACATTACATTAAATACCCAATTTGTATGATGACTACGTGTCAATTCCTCTTGATGCTAATGTATGTTTCCCACATTTATGGTATGAGCAAAGAAAATCTCAGTTAAACTGAGAACAAAAATATAATAAATAAATTAGCAGTTGCTGGATCATTATCTTGATAATAATAATAATGTTTACAAAATAGTTACCATAAATATGAAAGTTTGGTAATAAAATTTTGAATTCGGTATAAAGGCAAATAAAAGGATGATAATCACAAACACTTAATTTTTTTAATTAAATAAAAAACGCTTTAACAATTGTCTCTATACATTTCCTTTACTTTTGGCCTTGGTCTTGCTACAGAGTTAAATTAATTGCCTTATAAAAAAATAATAAAACAAGTATAATAGAGCTAGTTGACTTTTAGGATGTTGGCACGCTGGATGATTTAGAAATCTTAGTTTGGCACACCATTAGAAAAAGGTTGCTGACCCCTGGCCTACATTCTACCCCTATCGGCATTAAAAAATAAAAAAATTTGTTCTTGCATTAATACTTTTAGAAATAGAACTAGTAGGGGGCCTAGGACAATAAATTCCTTGGGTATGGAACTCATGAGCTAACAGTTATTATTGGATCTAGTGCTGATTTAAATACATTAATTTTTATAGTATGTAAGTGTAAGTTACACATCAGAGCTGGGATCCCCCTCAACCACAAAACCCTGTTACACTACAACCTTACCAATGACAAAAGGTGGGAGGCGGAAGAGATACTTTTTGTTCTTTCTCTCTAGTCAACCAAAACCAACACACACAATAATGTAAGCACAAAATAATCAGTTCTAAGACAAAGTATTTTTATTTCCTTTTTCACTTAAAAAATTGTTTTTAAACAACCCAAAAAAACTTATGGTCATGATACTCTCATATCTTTTTTTTCTTCTTGTTATTGAAACAAAATGTGTAGGTCTAGACATATCATAAGAAAAACCCAAAGACTATAATATGATTGACCGCTTGCTTTAATATTTCTGCTATTTGATGAGTCGAATGTCTTCTTTTCGGAATTTCTGATTCTCTTTTGTATTGTGCACTTCCGTTTTATTTAATCGTTATGATTTTCTCAATGAAAAGTAAAATGGAAATTTGTATAGAGGGGAATCCTTTATGCAGATGTAGGAGCGTAAAAGTAATTTAAGACAGCGTTTTTGGACGCGCACTGAAAAAAGAACATATAAGCTGTAAAAATAGAGCAAGCTGTCCATCTTATTATAGTCTTTGGTAAAACACAAGGCTTAATAAAGAGACATGAAATAACTAGCAGGTAACAATTTCATAGAAACTTGACAAAAATAAATAAAAGGGTAGAATGATCTCCCCCTGTACATTTACAATTTTAATAAAACATACAAAAGAAATAGAAAAGCAATATCATTAAAAAAGAAAGAGTTTTATTTTAAACTAGTCTTGTTTGCTTTATTGTATAAAGAACCATCTTTCCAAATGATATAAAACAGGGAAACATACACGTTTGTTTATAACTGGCGCTTGTCGGTTTTAAATCATTAAATAACATTTTCCTAATAATAGATTACCAACAAGATATTACATTTCAGTAAATACAGCGCCAGTAACACATGACGAAGACCAATACACAGTGCATTTATTTTCTGATGGTGAGCCAATCTTCTCTTTACTCATACAGGCTGCTTAAATTTTCTCTGAATAAAAAGTAAAACCCTCTTCTTATGAATGTTGACCAATTTCATGCACATTAGATGATTGATGATGTTTCTTTTTTTATCCAGGCGAGCAGTTCACCCGCAGACTTTGGGGGGGTGGGTAAGTATATACAGTCTTTTGTCTAAGCAAAAATCCAATGCTTCTGCAAGTCTTGAAATTCAAAAAATGCTCTGGAAGATAATGCTGTGTTTGTTTTTAAAAGGTGGTCGGGGTGGGGGGTGGTGCAATCTCTCTCTCTCTCTTTCTCTATGCTGTACACAAAAAAAGTTCATTGTTAAAACCCAGCACAGGCACCAAATTTGGCTTGGTGGGGAAGCAAAAAAAACAACAATGCATAAATTGTTTTGATATTATAACATTTCTACCAATATAGCATTCTACCAATATAACATTCTACCAGTAAAACATTCTACCAGTATAACATTCTGCCAGTACAACATTCTGCCAGTAAAACATTCTGCCAGTACAACATTCTGCCAGTACAACATTCTGCCAGTACAACATTCTACCAGTAAATCATTCTACCAGTATAATATTCTACCAGTATAACATTCTACCAGTACGACATTCTACCAGTACAACATTCTACCAGTAAAACATTCTACCAGTATAACATTCTACCAGTACAACATTCTGCCAGTACAACATTCTACCAGTACAACATTCTACCAGTACAACATTCTACCAGTATTACAGAAACTGAACATGGAATGTCAGCACAAAGCTTCCAGTACAAAAAATCTCATAAGTCAACCAGTAACCAGCACTAGAAATGAAACAAGGTAGAAAAATACTGCTTGTGATCCAAAGTGATTTATTTTCACTTAATAAATTAATTTAATCTGCAAACAAAGTATCTTTTTTAAAATTACAAATCAACAATAACTTTTTTTTTCAAAACAACAAACTTATGATTAGTTCTACAATTACAATTATCAATAATTTTTTTTTAATCAACAAAATTCCATCAATATCAAAACAAATTTCGAGTCTTCAAAAAATCACCAAATAAAGTATTTTGTTCCATTTATAAATAATGTATACAGCAAAAACAACATTTGTAAAACAAATTTTATTGCACAACTTGAATTACCCTACAGCTTGGAAGGTTCTCTCTTTGGTGGCGGTGTGATGGCCTCTTGCCAGTAGTGAGCTCTCTCTAAAGTCTTACTGCCTTGCAGCATGGCACTGTACAGGTTTTTATAAATCTTCAAGGTAAAAAAAACAAACAAGAAAAAAACAATTTAAATGACATAGAAAACAAAAAAGTTAATGCAATAAAAATATAAACATTATCTTTTCTAAGCAATAAAAAAAATATTGGTTAATTAATTCGCAAACAATTTAAAAAAATAAATCAAGAGTAGCCAAACAGTTCAATGACTTGGCTACAAGCTGGCTCCAGTACCTGGCCATCTGAACAGCCGATTGGAGAGTTGAGGATGAAATCAGGAGGGGCTATGGCATCCACCAGGGAGACTGCGTCAGGCTTGAGCAGGGAGCAGAGCAGGAGTATGGCCTCTCTGATCAACTTTGGAGGATCACCGCCAGACACATAGCCACCTAATGGATGGTTGATGGAAAAACATCAAAATTACTTGACTTAAATTTGATCTTGAATTTGAATTTACCCCAATGTGATGATTTTTTCTTAAAAATGTAACAATTGGAAAATTACGTCCCTTGGAACCAATATAACAAACTCTAACCTACTGTAATATCTTGCATGTTAGAGAATAGTTGTACAAATAGACATACATTTGGCATAAGATTTTTAACAGTCGCCAAATAATATCTTTAAGTTTCTGTGTTTTTTGTGATATTTACAGTATCTCTCAATCATTGTCATAAATAGTATCTAGTATAATGAATATACACATAATAGGGTTCTTACTCTAAAATCATTTTATTATAATTCTCAAACCTTTCACAAACTTTACACAAACTTAACACAAAATTGACAAACCAATGTATATCAGTATGTGTGAAAGATCTAAAAATGTCTGGAAGTGTATTTAAGTAGTGCACATTTTTTAAAAAAGGAAATTATTTGTTTAAGACCCAATGAATCATTTTAAAAAAAAAACATGATCAGAGTTAAAGACGCCTTTAATCTAATTTAAAATTTAAACACTTTAACAAATTGTAAGTTTTAAATAAACTTTTTCCACGCTGCTTTGTTCATTTTAGCCAAATTCACAAACTCTGCCAAAGCTACCCCATGAATTGGTATGAAAGTTGGTAAAACTGATTTTTCAATAAATGCAATGTTGATCTTATAGTTCAAACTAAATTTATTTTTAGAAATCATGTAATAAATGTCTTTTTATGCAGCTTAAAATTTTTTTTACTATAAAATTGAAAAGTTTTATTTCACTCAAAAATTACTTTCCTTACCTTTACTTTTGCAATTTTAAATAACTTTTGAACTAATTAATTGATTTTAGAGATTTTTTCACCAATTACAGATGAATGAATATTTATTTTAATAAACTTTAAACTAAATATCAAATTTTGCCTACTTCAGTACCATTCCGTGGGGTTGCATCACAAAAACATGATAGACATATACTACTAAATACAGATAACGGACATTCATTGAACAAGGGTGGACTGAAATGGAACCCATGGACAGGAAAAAATTACTCAACTAATGAAACTCAGAATAAAAATGTGATTTTTCACTGCTAGCCCACTCCCAAACCAATAATCTTAACCCTTACAGCCCAGAGCGCGTATATAGTGATAAACCTAATTCTTTCCCTCCAGGCACATATATTGTCATCAAAATACAAAATTCTCTGCATCCTTGTTTGTTTTACAAAGAAAACAAAAATAATAATAATTTCAGAACCCTATCAATGCCATTCTAAAATAAAGTCTGGGCTGTGGGGAGTAATTAGTACTGAAGGTATGCTTAGCAAGAAAGTAGGTCGGTGCAGGAAAGGTTAAATCTAGCCACAGACGCAAAATTGTGACTCAATATTTCTGTAAAGAAATTTTACAGAGATTTTTATCCACTGTGCAGGGAAACAATGAAAGAATCAGCATATTCACTGAGGACAGTTAAACTGGACATGTGAAAAGCAGAACTTCATGCATGACACAGGTTACAAACCTTGATACAGCGTTGCCAAATGTTTCTCTATGCTCCAAAGGCCGTACAGGGCACAAAGCCTCTCTAAAACTGGTCCAAGTGTTGACGGGGTTGGCTCATCATTCTTGGACTGCAGTATTTGGACAAAGCGCTCCAGTACTGTATGCTGAGAGGGGAAAAAAGCTATGTGCTGATTTTTTTTTTTGCTATATGTCTTGAACTAATAAAAAGTTAGCAATACTCTTACAGCTAAACACAAAGCACAAAATAAAATTTTTTGTTTAATGTATCTTGAACTATGGGGGAAGCTGGCTGAGCGGCAGGAAAAGGTTCAATGGCTTGTTCTAATTTGTCCTTGTTTAAAAAAATAGACCCTCAGAACATACCAAATAGAATAGAACCAGTTCACATAATATCCATTTGTATTTCCGTGTAGTATTTGTGCACAAGAACATAGGTTAACCCCACTGATCTATAAAAAGAATGGATAGCGCCTCCATATTATATTTGTATGCGCAGATTGAGGCTAGAATGGATTGAACTATTTGCACTAATCACTTATCTATATAAGCAAGATATAGGAATAAACCACCTATAATTAGAACAAATCTATGAACAAAAAGGAAGTCCTGTCACTAGATATGTTTTTACAGGTCAGTGTTTAAGAAATCTTGTTTTATAGATTAGTGAAAGTTACATGAAAACCTATTGATTTTAGCTTCAAGAATTTGTACTTCCGTGCCTAATCCATTCTTTTTTTTTAGATCAGTGATTGACCCATAATATTTACATTTAATTACACAGAACTGGCAATGCTTTTTGGAACTAACTTGTCTAATAAAGTATGTGTTTATAATACTGCAGCCCAGGTTCACAAGCTACATTAATAAGAAAACATGACCAAAAACATATAATAGTAAATAGTTTTGGTTATGATTACATGTGGATATCTTACTCAAATTTCTTTCCCTGGATCAATAGAGCTGTTAAAATTATCTATTATTACTTACTTCTATATAGGCAAGTGCTAAGGACCTGCAGTAGTAAGCCTGGCTGTCATTCCTAGCAGTGAAGGAATCTTTCCCCGAGCTGGACTGTTCTGCCAGACGTCGGTTGCTCTCCACCAGGAGGTAACACACAAGCCATTTGTATGCATCAAGGGCAACTGGGATAAACACATAAAACATGTAGTATATATATATATAAAGCTTGGTGGCTTAGTGGTAGGTCCAGGGTTTGAATCCTGGTGAAGGCTAGGATTTGTTTTTGTGTCTGGGGGGTGTGTCCCTGAGTCTGCCCAGCTCTGATGGATACCAATTGTGACTAATCACTGCTTCAGAGGCCCTAATGAATCAAATAGGTCTGACAGGTGATACTTTATAAATCACTAAGCTCAAGAATGGATTAAACATTATATAATATTAACATTCACAATTCATACACACACAGTGTCATAGCCCAGTTGTGTTTAAGTTACTAATGTGCAAATCAAGGGGAAACTTACACAACAAAATTAGAGAAGTACTTAAAAGTCCTATAAGGCGTTTGCAATCACGTGACAAAAAGCACGTGATTTTTGTTTACTTTGTGTAGTGGTGTACAATGGCCGCTGTATTAATAAAGTTTCATATAGGCTCGAGCTTTTTTTAAAATGATGTTTTGTGTTTTGAGTCTTATTAAGATTTAAGCTGTATTATGTCTGTTAAATAAAATAGGCTATTTTATTATTATCATAGACATAGATCATAGACGATGTGAGCCTATTAGTGACTTGACTAGATAGCCTATTCACCAACAATATCACTTGGCATCGTAGCTGCCCTACTTAGCCATTAGCCTAGCCTACGAAACATTAAAAATGTAGGCCTATAAAGTGAAATTGAAAGTGTAAATAGGTCTAGCCGGCCCTTGCCTAATCACATTAATCAATTAATCTACAGTACTACTATTTACCTCCTAATTTTTTAGTAGGATAGCCAATATTCATATGTGAATTTGGCATGATAAGAAACTTCACCATATGCCATATTTGTTCCTCAATAGTGGCTTCTATTTACAAATGACGTCACTAAAAAACGTAAGCTCCGCCCATCGCAAACGCTCTATTAAATATATACTTGAAACTCTCCCCCTCTCCTCCATCATCTACTGAACATCAAATATCTGGGTCGTCTTACAAAAGTTTCACATGAGATTTGATACATTTAAAGATGAAACTAGATAGAAAAACTGTCTGCTGTCTAAAAGAACTCGAAAGGAACTGCCTTCTTCTGACTCTCGCCACTGCATGAGGACAACGCTACAAAGCTCGACCAGTCAATTAATCAGCTGGCTCTTCAGGGACCTCGGAGAAACACAAGGGTCCAGGAAAGGAAGGAAATAATTTATGCCGTTCCAGTCGCCTACGGAGGCACTGGATAGTTTTAAATCCACTTAGTTCATGTGTCCACTTATATTTATATGTTCACATTTCTTTACTTTAATTAGCTGGCAATAAAAACACAGCATATAATAAAATACATTCTAAAATTATAACAGTTCTTTACCTGATGGATTAAGGCAGTCAGCTATTGTTTTGGCTGAGAATTTGGTCTTTAGCCTTCCTGGCAAGTCAGTAAGGAAATTCACTGAGCCTAATGGGCTGCTGATGGGTTCACCTGTGAGAGTTAAATTCAGTGATAATTAACTTCAATGCACAACATTAAAGAAACTGCCAAAGTTTATCTAAAACCTTTCATTAGCTAAGGACAGAAATGCAAAGAGTAAATTAGTAATAATACACAAGGCATTAAATTCTCAATTAGAAATACAACACAATAACCATCTGTTACAATGCCTTATCCCATATGCGAGAACAAATGCATATAAGTACTCTTTCTTTCCAAGTGGCAACCGGGCATGGAATGGGTTGCCTGAACAAACCAGAAAAACTAGTACCTTAACATAATTTTAAAAACTGATAAAAAATTCAAGACTAGACTCAGATCATGGATAAGCATAGGACGAAGGAGGGTCCTTAATATATAACTTATTAGGATATGTGTGCCTGGTTATTTGAACCGGCTTAAATTAATTTTCAAATACATTGTAACTACCTATGCTGTTATAATGAGCACAAAAGTCTTAATAAAGTTGATCCCAGCAATTTAAACTTTGCCCGCTACAAAGTTCATAAGACGTATATGACAAGAATTTAAAAGTATATAAAATTTTGTTCTCTTCACTACAAAGTTATGACACACAGGCAAGTTGAACATGAACAAAATCCTTCATTCATAAAAAATTTGATGACGTCATAAGAAAAATCCTTTTTTTCTCATTTAGCAAAAAAAATTTTTTTTAGTTTTATACTGGCAATTTCAACGTGAAACAAATCTTTTCTTTTTAAGCTCATTTTTTACCGAAATGACCACTGTGGTCATTTAAAAAAATGTAAAACCTTGACAGTGTTCACCGCAGTAACACAAAAAAAATTCGTCATTCTGTCCAGTAATAAAAAAGATTATGCTGTATGTACACACATATATACATACATACTACATACCCACACCTTTTGAGATTTATATATGTGTATGATAAGATAAGCTAAATTTCCTACTGAATGTGTCAGAGAAAGCAAAAAGCAATAAAAAAGGTGAAAACAAAAACCTGCTAGAGATGGCTCTACAAAAGAAAGGAGGAAGTTGCTCGTCTGCTGCAGCAGGACATTGTTGTCTCCCTCGTACGTGTTGTTGGGATCATGGTCATTGCGGATGTCACCGAGGCGATTCACTGCAACAAGGAAAAGATAAACAATCTTTAATACTGTTATAGTTATTCCTCCTTTAAAAGACTATTACTTTAAAATTTAAACACTTTATTTTGTAGCACTGTGTTCGGCTGGAGTACCAAAGGTTATGGGTTCGAATCCTGGTGAAGGCTAGTATTCGTTCCTGGGTCTGGAGGCTGTCCATGAGTCTACACCTCTGATGGGTACCTAACTTTAGTTGAGGTAAAGTAAAGGAGGCTGGGCATTGTACTGGACACACAACCCCCTAGTATGCCGTGGCCACAGAAACTGGTGAACGCTGCTTCACCGACCCTTTGGATCAATTTGGTCCGTAGGGATACTTTTTACTTTTTTTGCCGTGGAACATGGTATATCTTTCCTTTATAGCCTTACAACCATACTACTCTTTTAGTAAGACCTAATCAGAAATCGACTCAGACGTTGTTTCTGAAGTATTTGCCTGAACAAATAATACCAACACTAACATTTACAACAACAAAACAATTTTATATTCCAATATATTATGTCAAACATTATATATGACATAACCCGGACTTGTAGTCCTAATCATTGCCAGTCACTTCTGCTAATGTTGTAATTGTAAGTGAGCCCATAATGGTGAAAGGCAGGGGTGTGGCTAAAGGATTAAAAAAAATACTAACAAAGAAAAACAAAGTTTGAATATGATAGCATGACTGGCAGCATATTATGCTTTCTAGTCCCAAAACTATTGCAGGGCAGCAGGGATCATTCGGTGGCAGGGATAGAACCCACAACGTGTCAGTTGGTTTTTGGTTGACAGTTCGGTGAACTAACTGCAGGACCAGCCGCCTTCACTCATGATTCATACTCTTGTATAAATCATCTACTGGCTCGGTAAGGCCCTACTTATTAGTATAAAATGTTACATAGTGTTCAAATGTCAAATAAAAACAAATGCACTGCAGTCACAAAGTGGGATAAACTCTGCTAATACAAAACTTGGATAAAGAATTTATTCAACAGTTTATTTACTTTCTTTCTACATCAGTACTTGCCCCACAATTATACATTTGTCAAAACTTTTAGTTGACTATTTGCATTGGAAAGTGGGAAAATACAAGCTCAAACGGCCTTCACAACCAATCAACATTACCTTTGAAATAACCATGGCCTCCACAAGCCTCACGACACTCTTGGATGGCATCCCTAGCGACCCAGCCAGACAAGGGTTTACTGGCACATGACAGGGCATGGATCTCTTTACCTAGGTCAGCCTGACCCCAATACAGATAGATTTTGTTAAATCTTTGAATTCTTACTATAGAAAAAATATATTTATTTTCAATATCAAAAGAACAATAAGTGCTACAATTTGAAATGATAAAGAGTTTGCCAATATTTCTTGTTCAGCTAACATTAAAGATGAGGTTATCAAATAAAAATTACTTAGAGGGTTAAAGATAAGCTAGAAATCGCTTGTACAAAGCCTTCCCAAAGTGTAAATTATATACAAAATCTCTTTTTTTTCTGTACCTGTCTCTGACTTTTGTCTCCAACCATGATGCCGATGCGAAGCTCGACAAAGTTCATGAAGAAGGAAGACGCAAAAACCTCCAGGGCATAAGTGGCAGCCAGATATGGAAACAAACGCCATTGCTGAAAATAAAAAAAATTCATTCAAGTGATCATGTTATCCCCCAAACAATCCTCGCTATACTTATCAATCACTAATTTAATGAAAGTATCCGTTTTCTGCTAAAGCATAAAATTGGATGCATGAACAAGTATCACTGGGATAGTCTCTTTTAGAGTTTTCATTGGGTATATAAGAGAAACCAATTCCATTAGCCAACAGATAGTGTGTAATTCTGTCAGAGTGACAGTTCTCTTAAACAGTTAATCTCCCCCCCCCCTCTTCCACTTTCTCCTTCTCCCTCACACCAACTAGGATTCTCTTCATGGCATAATTGATTTTGAGTTTAAACTTCTTTTTATAGGAAAACTTGTTCTTCAAAGAATTATCTGAGTTCCCATTTATTTCTTTAGAGAGATTATCTTCAAAATGCAAGTGCCTTGGGTTACAAGCATGATTTCAGAACAGATTATGTTTGTATTTGTTTGAGTTTCATGGAGGCCAGCACTGCTCAAACCATCTCAGTGGTATTACCACAAACAAGGGACATAAGCCCAAACCAGTTCAGCACAAGCTCATTCCTATACCCACACACTGGGGACAAAATCCCACACTTCTTGCAGCAGTAGAGGCATCATTGCTCTACCCACACACTGGGGACATAATCCCACACTTCTTGCAGCAGTAGAGGCATCATTGCTCTACCCACACACTGGGGACAAAATCCCACACTTCTTGCAGCAGTAGAGGCATCATTGCTCTACCCACACACTGGGGACAAAATCCCACACTTCTTGCAGCAGTAGAGGCATCATTGCTCTACCCACACACAGGGGACAAAATCCCACACTTCTTGCAGCAGTAGAGGCATCATTGCTCTACACACACTGGGGACATAATCCCACACTTCTTGCAGCAGTAGAGGCATCATTGCTGTACCCACACACAGGGGACAAAATCCCACACTTCTTGCAGCAGTAGAGGTATCATTGCTCTACCCACACACAGGGGACAAAAACCCACACTTCATGCAGCAGTAGAGGCATCATTGCTCTACCCACACACTGGGGACAAAATCCCACACTTCTTGCAGCAATAGAGGCATCATTGCTCTACCCACACAATATGGACAAAATCCCACACTTCTTGCAGCAGTAGATGCATCATTGCTCTACTCACATACTTGGGACAAAATCCCACACTTCTTGCAGCAGTAGAGGTATCATTGCTCTACCCACACACTGGGGACAAAATCCCACACTTCTTGCAGCAGTAGAGGTATCATTGCTCTACCCACACATTGGGGGCAAAATCCCACACTTCTTGCAGCAGTAGAGGCATCATTGCTCTACCCACAAACTGGGGACAAAATCCAACACTTCTTGCAGCAGTAGAGGCATCATTGCTCTACCCACACACTGGGGACAAAATGCCACACTTCTTGCAGGAGTAGAGGCATCATTGCTCTACCCACACACAGGGGACATAATCCCACTTTTCTTGCACCAGTAGAGGCATCATTGCTCTACCCACACACTGGGGACATAATCCCACACTTCTTGCAGCAGTAGAGGCATAATTGCTCTACTCACACACAGGGGAGATAATCCCACACTTCTTGCAGCAGTAGAGGCACCATTGCTCTACCCACACACTGGGGACAAAATCCCACACTTCTTGCAGCAGTAGAGGCATCATTGCTCTACCCACACACTGGGGACAAAATGCCACACTTCTTGCAGCAGTAGAGGCATCATTGCTCTACCCACACACAGGGGACAAAATCCCACACTTCTTGCAGCAGTAGAGGCATCATTGCTCTACTCACACACTGGGGACAAAATGCCACACTTCTTGCAGCAGTAGAGGCATCATTGCTCTACCCACACACAGGGGACAAAATCCCACACTTCTTGCAGCAGTAGAGGCATCATTGCTCTACCCACACACAGGGGACAAAATCCCACACTTCTTGCAGCAGTAGAGGCATCATTGCTCTACCCACACACAGGGGACAAAATCAAGAGTTAAGACAGGAAAGGCAGCCAAAGACAAGAAGAGTAAAAAAAACAAAACAATAATGGTGAAGTAGACCAGGGGTCGGCAACCTAAGGCATGCATGCCAGACTATCACTAACTTTAAACTAATAGACTAACGCTATTGTGGATTAAAACAAAAGCAAAAAACTCACACAGTTTTATTCACATACCGATTGAAGCAAGTATACTACTGAAAAAAACTTTATTGCAATGACTCTGATAACATTAAATAGCTTGATAACTTTATCAGCAGTGATAAGATATTTAAAATGAACTGTAACAAGTTATACAAAATCACTGTTGACTAAAAAGTATTGTTCCACTGCTTGTAACCCAGTTAATCTATTTCAAACCATGTTGATAAAGAAACAAAACAACTACAGTTTTTTCACCCACTTTCTAATATGTTAATGATTTATTTTAAATGTCATAAAATAAGTTGTTCAAAAAAATGTTAACATCAAAACAGAAAAACTTTAAAAGATTTTTGGTTTTATCAAGACAAAGTTCAGCAAATTTTACTTGTTTACTTTTCAGTTGTTCATTTGGATTTGATTTTGGTAATGAAAATAAAACATTGAATATGAGAACTATAGACTTGAGGATCTTACAAGCCCCCCCCCCTCCCATGTGTTTACCTGAAGTTGATACTCTATAACAGCAATCTCCTCACTGCCTGGTCCAAACTGGCGCCGGACAGCTGAATACCTGATGGCTATGGGCATGCAGAGCCTCAGGTTAGCCACGCCCATGCCGGTGATGCCCACTCTGCCCCCTGAGAGCGCCCCGAGCGAGGCACCAAACCTTTTGCCTGGGTCCTGAAGAAATAGTTCAAAAAGAAGAAAAAATGTTAATACACACGCCTAAAGTTTTGAAAAGAAGTAAACAATTTATAAACTGGTTTCTTTTTTAAAATACATAAAATAAACATCTTTACTGCATTTTCTGTTTCTTAATACAAATTTTGAAACCTGATGAAATTCATTTGTAAAGCAATATAGACGTCAAGTGTAAATATTTCAAAAAAATAATTTCAATACTATGGCACGTACCTTGTAAGGAGTGGCATATTCTCCGCCTGGTGTGACATCACCAAATTTATCCAGAAGATTTTCTCTGGGGATCCTGAACTGATTGAAGGCGACAAACCTGGAAATTTTTTTAAAAAATCAAACTGCATATACTTGTGAAATTTAGATATTTGGTTTTTTATTCCGTCCCAAGTAATTCAATTCATTTACTATCATCAGCAAAAGATGGAGTTCTCAGGAAAAATAAGGTAATAAATACATACAACTTCTTCTTGGTCTAATTCTTTATTTGTGCCTTTTGGTAGAAAGAAAACATAAGTCATTTCTCATAAAAGCCCCCAGAACAGCAAAATATTTGTTCAAATCAACGAGGCCAGCCTTTGGAGTCTATCAAAAGTTTTGGTCCAGGCATTCCTAATCTTTTTTATGCCACAGGGGTTTTGGCAGCAGGCACTGGGTTGCCTCACTAAATGTTTTCGTTTTGACTCCAGGCAAACGGCAGAATTTTTTTAACTGGTATCAGAGGTTGTCCCAGAGTCTACCCAGCTCTGATGGGTACTTGAAATTAACTTGGGAAAGTAAAGGCATTATGTTGGCAACACAGTCCCTTTGCATGTCATGGCCATGGCAGCTGGTGAATGCTGCTTTACTAGCCCAGTGGGCCAGCGTATTTTATAAGGGATACTTTTTCTAATCTCTAATCAATTTAATCTAAAATATATATTGCCTCACTGGCTGTTCTGCAATATTTCATACTATAACAGAATATCAAAATATAACTTTATACATAGTTCTTTCTTATGAACTGCACAATTATTTTTTTCATAAAACCATTTTTTTTTAATTTCAATTAATTTTTAATGTAAGAGAAAACAAACAAATTATTTACCCGTTATCTAGACCATTAAGCCCAATCTTCTCTCCCATGTCACCAACCAGGACTCCGGGCAAGGCAAGCAAGGTTTTCGTGTCCCTGATGGGGGCAACAAAAGAGTGAAGTCCGTGGCAGACTCCGTCCTCTGTATACAGCTGGGCATAGAGAATCCCGTGAGTTGCCTGCTTGCCCAAGTTACCCACCCAGATCTTGGTGGCCTCAAAGTCTGGGGTGTTGATAACAAACTCCTAAACAACAACATAGAAACAAAATGGGACATAATTACTTTCCTCAAGCTAAAAACATTGCTAGCAATCACGACTTATGCCCAACACGGGCTCATGGCTTTTAACAGACACTTATCAATTGGTTATGGGACACAGAGGTCTACAGACCAAACGCTAGAGCCCAACCAAGTGGAAGATTTTCTTCAAGTACAGAGCCAGAGTATTTAAACATAATATCTGCATGTTTCAGAAAATGCTTTTTTTTTAGACATCAGCTTAAAAGCAATAATCTAAATGGAGCAACACTAGTAGTTGCATCATTTTTAACTCTCCAAAATTTGAGGGCAGCTGTAGCCAGGACTTAACTCATTACTCCAGATAATACTTTGTGTTTTTGAATGATCAACTGTATCTCTTTAAGTCATACAAAGATTATTACTGATAATTTATTTGAGCCTTTAAGTCATACAAACTTTATTACTGATAATTTATATGAGCCTTTAAGTCATACAAAGTTTATTACCGATAACTCACATTTGCCTTAAGTCATACAAACCTTATTACTGATAACTTACTTTTGTCTTTGAGTCATAGGTTGCAGTGGTTCTCATGTTCTTTGTATTGCTACCATGACTTAATTCTGTCAGGATAAAGCAGCCAAAATTCTGCCAATCAAATGATACCAAAAAAATCAATTGAAATTTTGTTTGTTAATTGCTGATAACAGTGTGATGTAGTTTTTAAAATATAAAGTTTCTTAAAGCTACTTTATGTATTCAAGTATATACTTATTAATGATTATATACTTATTATATACTTATATACTTATTATATACTTATATACTTATTATATACTTATATACTTATTATACTTATATACTTATTTTATACTTATATACTTATTATATACTTATATACTTATTATAAAGAAGAAAAACTAAAAAATACAAATTTTCAATTGCCTGATGGGCCTTATTCTTCTCCACAATATCACTGTGTCGCAGTGAACCCTGATTCCTAACAGAGCCAGCAAACATCTGCAGCGGGATGGAAATATATGAAAACAAACTTTAATTCAATTCTGGAAGAATTAGAGCAGAAGAAGCTAAGAAATATAAGACATCTTAAGCATGGAAAGAATTTAAAGACAATCTAGGTAGTGATTTTTAACATTGACAAAAATACAATAGTATATAATCGATTGCCTAAAAAACTTCTCTATACTTAAAATAAAAATTCACCATCATGGTAAAATGCTAAAAAAATAATATATTTTCAAGCCCAGGAAAAACGAAGGATTGATACTACGCTGTTTATAATCTACAAAAGTACTTTTAAAATACTTTAGATTAACTATGTAAAACTTTTGTTTTTGGCATATCTACAGAAAGCTAATTGACCCACTTCCCATCATCCTATTGAGCTGAAACCTGGTACATATATGGAAAGCTAATGACAACACACTCTATTCTATTCTACCACACCAACCCACGAAAACCAGTTTTCATTCTAATACTATATGGTGTGCATTTTAAAATCCTTATTAGTGATTGACTGGTATATTTGTGACCCTCCACCACAAAATAAGTTGCATTGTGCCCTAGTGTTATTTTGAGTTCTTTTGTTGTCCTTATATTGATTTGAATGCTGAATTCAATGGTGAAAACTGTTTAAAAATTGGAGAAATAGTCTCTTAACTGTGTGTGTTTCACTGTAGCCCCTGTCTAAAATCTGATTTTGTTAGTTAGTGTATATTTTTTAGTGAGAGAAATAGGCATGTATTAATGTACCTCAATATTCAAGTTTAACTTTGCTGACACAGTCCAGTCATACATCCCCAGTGCTTCAGTGAAAGCTCTATATTTCAATGGGTTCTCATAGAGCTCTTCATCGGGTAAGAAGTCGTAGCTGGCTACATGCTGCGTCCTGCGAAAGGTCAGCTCCCTCTGCTTATCCAAGGATGGCGTCTCGTATCCCTTAGAGAACACTGGGTCATTCTCCAGGGTTTGATATATTTTGTGCTAGAGGGGGTGACAATTTTAATGATCAATTGTTAAATCCAAATTACAAATGTTTGTCCATGCATGCAAAAATAGAAACAAATATGGGATAGTACTGAAGTAAGCAAAATAATATATTTAGTTTTTGGTGCTTATAAATTCATTTCTCTATAAATTGGTGACAAGCTTTTATCTACAATTGTGTAATTTGGTTAGAAAGTTATGCAAAAGTTTACATGTTAAGGTACAGGCAATGCTTTCTGAGAAGAATCAAAAAGAAATGGGTATACATTTTCAACAAATTAGCATTGAAATGGATGAGTAAATATTAACCGTACGAGTAATGTTTTACCAATTGCAATGAACATTTTCAAATGCAACGATAATGAATCAATACAAAGCTGCTTATATTTTAAATATATAAAATATAATTAACTTTATATTTCAATAACTCTACTGCAGTGGTAATTTTACTTTTTTTTTCTGAAACAGCTGCATAAATACATTATTTAAAAAATAATTTCTATAAGCAATTAAAGTTTGAACATTTCACAGTAATAAGTTAAGACATTAAACATCACAAATCAATCTATAACTCCTTTTATCATGTTATTTTGCTTCTAGTGAGAAATCGGTTTTGCCAACTTCTGTTCTGTTCATGCATGGGCCTCAAAGCAACGAAGGGTGGAAACCACCAGTACGCTTGCATCAAGAGCACACCGGTGGGCTAACGCATGGGGGATAGCCCCTGCTGCGTGTCTGAGACTCATAGAACCGCTAAGAGGCCCAAGGTTCGGTGGGGAGGAAGCAATGAGCACAGCGCTCCTGCCTCGGTGCCTAGATGTCCACACATATTATATGGGATTTGTGCCACCAGGCGACACATTGGAGGTATACAGTCGAGCAAACATGACGATGAACTGAGGGTAATTTCACAGTGGGAAAAAATAGTGCATGTGGCTGCAAAATACATACCCTAAGTTATACGGAACGCCTTGCCTTCGGCCTGAAAAGCTAGTCTAAGATTTCCATAAGTAAGTGAAGATTTTGTGGCATTTACCTTAAACCTTAAAATATCTTCTCCTTCTAAAAAGAGAGCCATCTGTTTCCAATTAAAGGAGGCATCTTTCCTGTATGCATCCAATGGACCAGGCTGAAAATCTTTTAAGAAATTTAACCTTTCTACACTGCTCGGCTGAACTACACCATTGCTGGTTATACTTTTAGCTGTTTGCGACATGACTGGTGAGAATAAAACATAGAATGATCATTGGATTCTCAGGTGCAAAGTGCTGAAAAACAAATTTTCCCGATGATCATAAATTTGGAGAAAGATAAATATGACACATGAAATTATCTAGAATCTCACCGGGGGCAGTTCGCCATAACAATAAAGCCTACCAAATTTCCTAGCGCCACATTGTGAAATGCCTAAGAGAGGGAGGATTGGTAAGTGTCCAGTAGTTTATGAAAATGTAACTGTTTAAATTATATTCAATTGTTTAATAACGCTTGGGGGCACGGTGGCAGCGTGTTCGACTGGCCTACCAAAGGTCCCGGATTCAAATCCTGGTGCAGGCTAGGGTCTGGAGGGTGTCCCTGAGCCTACCCTGCTCTGATGGGTACCTGACCTTAGTTGGGGTAAAGTAAAGGCGGCTATGCATAGTGCTGGCCACACAATCATCTAGTATGCCGTGGCCACAGAAACTGGCGAACGCTGCTTTACCGGACATGTGGATCAATTCGGTCCGAAGGGTACTTTTTCTTTTTACTTAATAATGCTTAAACCTCAAACTGATAGTTTATTAGTCTTTATTATTATAAATAATTGTAGGCCTAATGTCCATAGACTGAGTATAATTGATAAACAACAAGGCAGCCCTTTTTTTTAATGTTAAATTGTCTCTTAAGATATCAAATGAATCCATGGTGTCTGGTTGCAGGCATGATCTAAAAGGCATGAATGAAAAGGTGTCAGCGATGGATTGGTCATGTGATGAGAATGGAAGAAAAAAATATAAGTAATACTACCCTACATTGGACCACAGATGGAAACAGTAAGAGAGGTTGGCCAATATCAACCTGGCGAGGAAACATTGAGCAGGAAATGAAGGACAGAGGTCATTCCTCTGGCAGGATCAGTTTTTTTAATGCACCAGTGGTATTTTGGGCAGGAAGTAAGTATTAAATGTCATAAAACTTAGATTAGAGATCTCATTGTCCATGATCATAAATTATAATGAAAATGCACTGCTCCTTATCCTATCTTATACATTACATATTATATTTTATATTTTAATAGAGTATTATAGAGTATATAGTAGTCTAGGGGTAGAGTGTACTAACATGATGAAGTCTAAAGGTGAGTCAGCAAAGAGAGCCTTCTTCTTCTTGTAACTTCTAAGTTAGAGTCTTCCATAGTCATTTACTAATTAGCCTATAGTTTTAAGCTATAGACTATGTATAGAGAATGGAGGCCTTTTTTAGACTAAATAGACTGAGTGAGTCAACTCAATCTGAGCTAAAACTCAGTTAAAACTGAGTTGTTGTTTTTTATTTGCATTATTTTCATAATTTTGGAAGGATATATTGCTGAGTGAAGCATTATCAACTGATTTTTTTATTGTTTCGTATAGTCATATATGAATAATATAGGCGTAAAAAAGCCAATTAGGTCTATTAGTATTAGGCTATGTCATTAGTCATTATGAATGATTATGTAATTATCATTTAATTATGTTTTGTTTTTTTAATTAGTAAAAAAAGGAAAAGTTAAATTATAAATTTAATATAATTTTAATAATCACTATTATTAATTATAGGCTAATATTTATATAATCATATATTTAATATATTATATATAATTATAATGATTTGATTAGATAAAGGCCTAATGTCTAATGCTAGGCTACTTTACTATGCTGCTAGCCTGAAATTGCCTGAATCAAAGTTTACGTTTAAAACAACAAGTTTCAACAACGACAACCAAATCGCAAGTAGAACTACTCACCTTAAAAAAAAAAACAGTAGGCCTATAATGCCTTTATTCCTATAAACAAACTATAAATATAGTATATAGTTTAGCCTATAGTGTTTAGAATAAAAACCAATAAAGTTCAGACAAATCATCAATCTAAACCCACAGAAAAGCTTTAATTTTTATTAGAGAACAAAGTTCTTTTACGATATTTTTCCAGCGTGGTTTCCCCTTTCTAACTAAAATTTCATTTCGTCTTTTAATTGTTTCTTTCATTTTATCAAGATATTCTTTATTTAGTACTAGTAAGGGGATGGATATCAAGGTTGGAGGGTCGTGTGACACTTAACTAAGCTTCTTTTTTAATCTTATATTAAAGTCTCTATATTACTGACACTCTTTCTATACAGAAGATGACGGATCCTTTACGGCCTAGTGGACGTAATAATCTTCTATCTAGAAGGAACGTCTGTAAACTTATAAGAGGTTCTCAAAATTCCTAAAATTCCGGTACCTTTAAATAGGGCCTACAGTTTCTCATGTTATGGTGACCCCCAACAATAAAAATAATGTTGTTGCTACTTGATAACTGTAATTTGGATTCTATTTTAAATCGTAGGCTAATGGTCATGGAGGTGTAATAAATTTAACATAATTAAAGCAGTAGGCCGGCTATAGTGATTAATCACAAAGCAAATACCAATCTAGGCCTACTTATATTGTGAAATATTTAATCCTAATCACAAATAAATGAAATTTTATCATGCAAAACAGAGCCCTCACAAGCCTATGTAGCACCCCAGGGCAAAGGTTTCAGCGACTCCCCCTTGCATAGGCCTACTGTAACTGCTTTGTTTAGTGCTATATTTAGGCTATATTTGCCACCCCCATAGAAGTGTCGCCCCCGGGCATATGAGGTGTGCTCTTAATGTAAGCGTATCGGTGGTTGCCACACTTCGTTAGCGATTAGGCCCATGGGTACAGAAGTGCAAAATTAAATGTAGATTTGGAACGTACGATGAATTTTCATCTGCAAATATGGGCATGTGTTCTTTGACAGAAATCGTCGCAGTATCTTCTGTCTCATTCAATGTGATGTTCCTGAAAGAAAGCAGGTAATTTAAGGTAGGTAACATGTACATGTTATTTTCATGTACCCCTAATTTTTGTATTCCTAAAGATGACGTTTCATTTGAAATGATTGGATATTTTCAGACAAATCAAGACATGAGATAAATTTAACTCAAATGTTATCACTTTTAAGTCAATTTAAATTGTCAGAATTCTTTTCAACCAAGTAGGGCCTAAGTAAGTTTTCTCTTGTTCGCTTTTAGACTATAGATCTATAGCTGAAAAAAAAAGCTTCGAACTGGATAGTGTTTGTTTTGAAATAAATAAAAAAAATTCGATTTCTCCATGAAGCTCAAAAACAAGTTTTTACAATTTTTCATTATTTCTTGTAACTCTTTTGGCAGTTTCTTCGTTGCTAATATTTCCCGATGAATCACATAGGCATACAGTGAGTTTCAATGACTTTTGAAATCCAGATCGACATCCTAGCATAGCTGGAGCATCATCTGTACAAACACCACAAGCATTTTCCCAAGTGATCGTATGCTCTTTCAGAAATGAACCAACAGTGTCAAACATACCTCGTGCAGAAGTTGTCGCTTCAAGAGGTTTTGCAAAAAAGAACATCATCTTTAAAGTCGCCATCATTAATATACCTCACGTAGACCAGTAACTGTGAATAGTTGGCAGCTGCTGTAGATTGGAAGTGGAGCAGATTTAACTTCATGGATTACCTGATCAAGAATACCAGCAGACATGTCATCTACTCCTCTGTGGACAGTGACGTTAAATAAGGAATTAGCACACAATTTCGTAACACAATTTCTGAGTGCCGCCAAATATGAAGGGGGGGGGGAATAATTTGTTAATTCTAAAAACAGACGTGTACAAGTAATCGTAGCCTACAAGCTGGTGTAGATCCTGCGTTTTGCTTCTACCTTGCTTCTACCCCTCCCCCCTTTTTTTTTTACATTTTACATTTTTACATTTGCAAAATTAGCCCCTACCTCTAATTGGCTTGCACTATTGTTATGACAAAATGATTGACTCCAATATAGTAGGTAAACTGCATTGTCTTCGAAGACAGAAGTGCCAATGGGTGAACTGGGAGGGCACGCAAGAAATCGGAGAGAGCCGCATTACATCTTTTCATCTTATAGAATCACACATAAATTTATTACATGGATTCACGTGTAATTAAATTAATATGGTTACCTATTCTACACACGTCTTCTAAGCGCTATGTAAGGTACTCAAGCATAAGACAACAAAATTTAGAAAGAAACAAAAAAACAATTTTTTTTTTCATCTCAAAAGTTTAATAATAAGAACAAAATATATAATACTATCAATAATAAGCATAACACCCAACGAAGACTTTACACAGTATTTTTAAAGCAATTCAAGTTATCGAAACGACAATGTAAGACTTTGTCGCTTATTTACTTATATGCTATTGAACAAGATTATTTGTATAAAAAAGAAAAGTTTTTCAAATTTTCAACGGGAGCCTCACTTTAAACTTATTGAGGTGGCATACTATGTCTGGACTGTGCACTAGACTCTACTCACCACCCATGGATGCCTGACACATAGTAGGAAACTTTTGGGGCAGTTTGTTTACTGTGTATTGGCCTCACAACTCACAATCCCCTGTGTATGTAGTGGCTAAAGATGTGTAAGCTCTGCTTCACTAGCCCCAAGGATAACAATAAATGCATGACACTGTTTGTTTTCATAGGTAGGCTACTTGTTCATTAATCCAAATCTTTCCTAGAGATGTAATGCAAAACGCTTCACTTAGTTTGTGTTTAAAAAAATTATATTTACAGAAAATAGAAATTTAAATATATTTAAAATTATGAGCTCATGCATGAGCGTCTCCAGAAAATGTTTCTTATGGTGGGTTTGGCTATTTGTTTTTTTATAAATGAACTTTACCAGGGGATGGAGGAGGGCTAACACATTTTTTTAAAATATTATGGGATGTGGGAAGGAAATTATCCTCCCTCGCTCCTAGGCTCTGCGAACACCCATGATCCACTGTGACCACAAAGAAATGCTATACATAAAATCATGTTGAGCGTGTAAAGAATACAGTACCCTTAGCCAGCGTGCCTCTGGCTATGCTCTCAATTCGACGTCTGCACCACCAGACAACTAGGTAGGTTATGCGATGTGGATGCAGGGGCAGGAGGTGATTCTATTATGTTGTAGTAGTTTTGTTTTTGTGTTGTTTTTTTTATATATAAAAAAGTCTTAAGTCGTGACCGCTTGCATATTGGAATTACGTTGCCCCGTCTCACCATCTATTCTCTATGTACCCCCCATTCCCACAGCCCCTCCCACCCCCACCCCCTATTCATAATACACAGCGTACACATTGACAACGCAGACGAACTGATTGTTCTTGTATGTGCACGAGGCGTACGAGTCGGTGGCGGGACTCCACAGACTTCTGCTGCAGATCTCCGAGCCTTGGCCTTTGTTCTGGAAGATGAAAACGAGGCAGACGAATTTGTACCGGGGGAACCCCATCCCTTTCACCCTGGACTTGACCTCCGAGGAAATGGCCAGGCACATCTGTTTCGACGCGTCTGGAGCGTACTTGAAATGCCTCAGATACCTGGACATCACGTCATTGAGCATGAGCTCAACTTTGTGAGGCTGAAAGGTCTCTTGGGGCTCTGGACAAAGCCTATACGTATTCTCCATTACGGCCCGGGGTTTTTCGGGAAGCTTCTTCTGTGTCATCCGCTTCCAAGCGCGCGCCGCGGCGACCAATCGGAAAACGGACAGCCCGGCTCTAGGGCGAGGCGTTCCCATGGAATGCCTGGATGACAGGCCCGCATCGGAGCAGACGTTCGGTAGAGATTTGTTCGATTCACTTCTGCTGCAGAGGCGACTTCTGCCATTGATGCTTCCGTTGGTCAACGACCTAATTGACTCAGTCCTGCTGAGGAGACGATGTGTTGCTCTAATGCTGCCATTGTTAGAGTCACTTCTGCTGAGCAGTCGAAGCCGTCCTTCCTCTTTAGCAATCAGCGCCTTTTATTAAAAAAAAAATAATAATAAACAAGCAATCACAAAAAAAATACATTGTAAGGTATATTGCAATATGTTTGTTACAAGTAGTAACATTTTTAACACCTTTACTATCTAATAGCTGGCCTACTTGTTAATATGTTATAAGTGTTGGCTAATAATATTAGTAAAAGTTAAATTTTCATTTGCTAATAATATGATTTATAGCATGCTGGCTTATTACCTATCGGTAGGAAAGTGAGTTGATCTAAAAATAGTTGCAAGAATTTTGCTAAAGATACCAACAAAAATTGAGAAGGAATGAAGAGAACGTTTTCTTACGGAATTCCGTTTGTTAAATGATATATGCTAACTGTCGTTTTTGATCTTTTAACAGGTGAAAGGAAATGATTGTAAAAAAAAAAAAGTTGGATGTTCTTAAAAACGTATCGTAGAGGCTGTTTTGTAATTGAGACAACAGACACACCGTAAATTAAAACATTATAACTCAATACAATTTGGGAATCTCAATAAATTATCTATACATTTTAATGTCTTCTGTCAACTTAAATCGTTGCTCAATATAAAAAAAAAGCAATGTATTCCAATAGAAGCATATCGCGTATCTTAACGATAGTAGAGGTGCATACTGAAAATCAGAAGTAGATGCAATTAATTTTGCAGAATTGAATTTTCCAGCACTAGTAGTTGCTCTGCAAAGAATCGTGAAAGGTGAAAAAACAACACCACTATATCAGGGTTGGCCGAAGCACGTGGTATTCTTGTAACACTTTATAGTTTATAGGTACGAATACTTTGTTTCTCTATCAATCTGGGCGTATTTAGGCATGTTCCTATGGAACAGGGGCCCCCACACCAAAGGGGCTCCCACACATTCCAAAAATTTTTCTTTAGTCTTTTCTTTTGGCAATTAGAATAGTGCTGTCGTAGAAACGCACAATGAATAGATACTGTTAATGAGAAATCGCATTTAATTGTCACTGGAAGGTTCGAGTCCACGAGGGGGCCCCGCATAAATTTGGCCCATGGGAACAGGGCCCCCACAATCCTAAATACGGCCCTGAATCTGGGAAAAGTGCAAAAAATGTGGTCTTTTTCTTAAAAGTTCCTCCCCCCCTCCCCGGCATCAAAATCTGGCCTACGCCACTGATTGTAAGTTCTAAGTCACCTTTTCTTTACTTGCTACCAGTTTGGGGTGGATCCTGTCATGTTGTTCCAGTGCTTTCTGGGTAAGTATCTCCGATGTCATTTCCTTTATCTTAGAATATAAAATAGATACAGATTAAAACAACAGCAGAACAGCAGCAACAACATCAAACAAACTGTGAAAAAATAAGTCTAAATCGGAGGAAATTCTACAAAATCCTTCAGAAAATCAATACACTATGCTTTTTTTTTTTAAAGACTTCTGACAATATTTTGTTAAGAGTGATAATATGAGTAAATTTATTTTGATGATATCACCCCGCGAAGTAACAACAACCAGTTTAGGTTTCAGTCTATAGTCTAGATCTAAAGTATAAACTTTTATTTTCTTACATAGCTGCCTCATCAGCGTTTTTAGAAAGCAAGCTTACGATATGGATCGTGCTTCCCTCCCCATTCCTCCTCCTCTTGGCACGCAAAACGATTTAGAATGGCACGCGATAGACCTCCAAGAGGTGTTTTTTTTATTGATGAAAAATAACAACATTTTCCGTTTTTTAATGATGATGTTTTTGAATGACATAGCAACACATTTCAGTGAGTTGAACTTGCATTTACTAGGACGAGGCCAAACAGCACTTGAACTGTTAGACCACTGGAATGGATTTCCTTATACCTTGAGTGAAATCAATTTCAAAACATTTTACTATATTATGTCATCATGATCATCTGTCCTTTGGGTTCCTTGTGGAACATAGGGCCCCTGTCAAAGCACGCCACTCTTCACGGTCTCTTGCTAGTCGCTCCAATTCTTTCCAGCTCTTTCCAGTTCTTTCGGTTTCATCCAGTATGCTTCGTCTCCATGTTCGCTTGGGTCTTCCTCTATGCCGTTTACCTTGGGGATTCCACTCTAAGGCCTGTCTAGCTCTGTTGTTGTTATCTTTCCTGAGGGTGTGTCCAATCCATCTCCACGTCCTTTCCATGATTTGTTGTTCTACTGTTCTTTGTCCACACCTCTCCCACAGCTTGGAGTTTTCTACCTTGTCGAACCATTTTATTTTGAGTATATTTCTTAGGCATCTGTTAACAAAGGTCTGGAGTCTATTTTTAGTTATCTCTGTCGTTCGCCATGTTTCGGACCCATAAAGTAGGACCGTTTTAATGTTTGTGTTAAAGATCCTTACTTTAGTTTTCACAGAGATGTATGTAGATCTCCAGACCTGTTTCAGGTTGGCAAAGGCTTGTCGCGCCAAATTTATTCGACGTTCGATGTCCTCGTATGCTCCTCCTGATACACTGACCACACTTCCAAGGTACACAAAGTGATTCACTTGGTCTACGCTTTGGTTTTCTACTTGTATGTCTCCATCTTGTTGGTGGTTTATTTTCAATAATTTTGTTTTTTGATGATTTACATTGAGCCCGATTCTTTTTCCAGTCTCACTCAAGGCTGTGATCTTCTCTTGCATATCTTGTATTCTGTGGGACAGAATGGCCAGGTCATCCGCAAACTCTAAGTCTTCTAGTTTTTGCATTAGGGTCCATTGTATTCCTTTTCCTGAGTTAGCATAAGCTTCTTTTGTGACCCAATCTAGTACCAGAAGGAACAGAAGTGGTGAAAGGAGACATCCTTGCTTCGCTCCAGTTGTAACATGGAATTCATCTGACATCTTACCATTGTATACTATTTAGCAGGTAAAGTTTTCATAGAGACTTTTGATGATGGTTATTATTTTATTAGGTATTCCATAGTGCCTCATGATTGACCATATTGTCTCTCTATTAATGCTATCAACAGCCTTTTCAAAGTCCACAAATGTAGCATAGAGTGGAGATTACCATTCAATAGATTGTTCTATAATGATGCGGAGTGTTGCTATCTGGTCAATGCATGATCTTCCTCTTCTGAACCCAGCCTGTTCTTCTCTTAGGATATCATCGCAGGCTTCTTTCATTCTGTTGAGTATTGTTCTGCTGAAGACCTTGCTTGGTACTGAGAGTAGGGTAATTCCTCGCCATTTATCACATTTTGATAGATCCCCATTTTTTTTAACTTTAATCAGTAAGCCTTTTTTTTCCATTCGGCAGGAGGAGTTTCGGTTGACCAAATTTTATAAAGATATTGTGGGGTTGATTAACTATTTCAGTTCCTCCTTCTTTTAGGACCTTAGGTGGTATAGTGTCTATGCCTGCTGCTTTGCCTGTCTTCATTTGATTGATGGCCTTCCATATTTCTTCTTTGGATATTTCTTCCATATTTATGTCCAGTGTTTCTCCTGTGGTTAGATCGGGTGGATTTAGAGGGGTTGGTCTGTTTAGCACTTCCTGGAAGTATTCTTTCCATCTTCTGAGCTGGTCATCTATGGAAGAGAGAAGTTTACCTTGTTTGTCTCGGACTGGCACAATGTAGTTAGCTTTCTTGCCACTCAAGAGTTTAGTAATTTTATATAACTGTTTTATGTCTCCTTTTCCTGCTGCGTCTTCTGCTTGTTCAGCTAGTTTATTATAAAATGTTCTTTTATCATGTCTAAGCATTTTTGAGACCTCTTTTGAAATTGTATGATACTCTTGTTGTGCTAGTTGTTTATGTTTTCTTGTTTTAGCTTGGTTTACTGATTGTTTTGCATGTTTCCTGTCTTCAATTCTTTGCCATGTCTCGTCGCTAATCCAACGTTTTTTTTGTTTTTAGGGGCAGGTCTTAGTACTTCATTACAAGTTCCTATAAAAATTTCTTTGAAGTTATCCCAGGTTTTGTCTATGCTTTCTTCAGTATCATCTGGTTGTAGTGCAGATAATCGGTTTTTAAGGGTTAATTGTAATTCACACTTCCTCTGTGATTTCTGGAGTTTGTCTAGGTCGAACTTGGTTCTCCTGTTTGTTTTTTACCTTTGTTTGGCTAACTTTATTTTTAGCTTGGCCACTACCAGGTGGTGGTCTGATCCAATGTCTGCTCCTCTTTTGGTTCATACATCCTGTAATGTGCTCCTCCAAGTACGTCATATAGCGATGTGGTCTATTTGATTATCTGTTTTGTTGTCTGATGAGACCCACGTTGCTTTGTGGCATTTTTTTTGTGTGGGAAGATGCTGCATCCGATCACCAGTACATTGAATGTACAGAAGTTAGCAAACATCTCTCCATTTTCGTTCATGTTGCCCAGTCCGTGTATGCCCATTGTCTTCTCTCTCCCTTTGTTTTCATTTCCTATTTTAGCATTCATATCTCTCATGAGGATCAGTATATCTCTTTTGGGTATTCTATCCACTATACTTTGAAGTCGTTCACAGAATGCAACTTTATCTTCTTTGGGTGCAAGGTTGGTAGGAGCATAGCACATGACGATGTGAACATTTTGGAATCTTGATAGAAATTTTGCTCTAATAATTCTGTCTGAAACAGGCTCCCACTAATAGGAGACTCTTGAATGAATCTCTATTCAGTAGGAGTGCCACTCCATTTTCATGGGTGTTCTCTTCGCTTTCCATTCCAGAAAAGAGCAGAGTTTCACCTGTTTGAAGCCTAGTTTTTTCCAAAAGTGTTCCAACGTACTTCACTCAGTCCCAAAATTTGTAATTTGTAGTTAGCCATCTCTTTTGGCGACTTGGGCGCATCTGCCTGGTTCAAGCAGGGTTCGGACATTCCATGTACCCAAGCTGAAGGGTGCCTTTTGCATTAGGAAATGTTTCTTTTTCGTCGGTTTGAGTAGGGTGTTCGGCCTTGTGGGATTCTTTTGAATTTCCCCACACAGCTTCATAAATCTCCTTTGTGGAGCCTTACTCTCGCCTCTGGCTGTGTTTTGTAAGTTCGCTTTGATTTTGGTTTCTGTAACGTTTTTTTTTTCATGGCCGGGTTGTTAGCCCTGCGCACAATCGTCTGGGATGATTCCCTTTACAGCTCTCTGGATAGCTGCCTTTTTTTCGGGTAAGGTTCCCTAGCCTATGTGGATCCCTCCACTTCCTGCAAGGCAGCAGGTTCTGATTTTGGTCCGCCCCGGGTATTTGATTTCCCCGGTACCTACCTATCTGGTGTGCGTTTCCCAATCCGCCACCCGGGGAGGCGCTCGATGGGAGATTAGAAAGTCCACACGAGTTTTACTATATGTACTTCCCTTTATTAAGGCATATATTAAGGTGGATAGTTGGGCTTTTTCAGAAGTACAACGAAGCACTCAAAGCAGAGTTTTCTAAACAAAGGCTTTCAAATTCATGGACTAATTTTTTCATACCTCATCAAGCCTAACTAGCTTGATCTTACTACAACAATCTACAATGTAGATTTTTTTAGTGGAGGGATATTGGCGATTTTAAAAAGCAGTCAATTAAATTGTAAACATCCAAAATAAAAATGGGCATCAAAATGTGCCAATTTTCGGGGAAATCTGGAAGGAAGCTGCTTAGGAAAGTTATCTGCTATTCTCAACTGCAAGGCATTTGCTCTAGTTTCAGCATTTGATTCAACTTACACTTATGAACATTATTTATTGCACATGAAGCTGTGTTAAGCATTCAAAGAGGTCACTTAGGAATAGAATACTCACAAAATGACTAAATGACATTATAAATTAACGCAGACAAGGCGCTCATTAATTGATGTAGACTAATTACATTTAAAAGAGTTTTATCTTCTATAATTAAATATAAATAATTCTAAAACAAAATTGATTTTTATTAATTTAATAAATATAAGAGACTTTTTAAAAGCATTATATTATGCCATTGTTGTAATAATTATTAATGTTTAAAAGATAAACTCCTTAAGGTTAAATGGACTATCAATGCAGGAAAAGTTTATTTACAACTGTTGAACGTAAATTAATTTTATAGCTCTAATAATTAATGAATACCATAATGCTGGATTTATATAAAGATATAATAATTAGTCTATAATATTTGTTACATTACAAAACATAACTTTTTTGGCATCACTGCCGGTTTTTTGTTCAAAAGGGAGATAATTAACCCGTTTTATATTAGCTAATAATTATAATATGCTATTATTTTTCTTTTTTAATTAAGAAAATATTAGTCTACAACTTATAACTTTATAATGACCAAACTGTAAAAAGTAGATGAAAATCATATAAATATTATATGACTAGCCCAAATTATATGCAATTTTTTTTAACATTACGTTAACTACCCAGTTTGTATGATTACTAAGTATCAATTCCGCTTAACGATAATATCTTACCTATTAGTAAGCCTTAAACAATCCCGAGGGATAGAACAATTGAAATGAAATGTACATAATTTCTACACACTTTTTTTTTCTCCATATTACGTTGTTTTAAATATCTTACAGTTAATAATGGATGTTTACGTTTAATACATGTTTAAATTAATTTAAATAGGTATGGATGTTAAGCATGTATGTAAAAAAAAGAAGAATGAATGAATTTAAATTTAAAGTTAGAAAACTTTTTGTCTCGTAAATTATTTTGTCTTCTATCCCCTTAACTATGTATGAACTGTTCTTCTATCCTCTTTTCTTCATTGTAAAATATATGAGATTGTACATGTAAAATCTTGAATAAACATATTTGAAAAAAAAAAAAAGATACTAAAATAAAAAAAAGAACTGAGATAAAAAATAATGAATATTAACAGCTGTTAGATCCTCATCTTGACAACCAAATTATAATGTTTAGACAATAATTAGACTACCATAACTGTGAAAGTTAATTAATAAAATATTGTGTTTGATATAAATGCAAATAAAAAGGATGATAATCACGAAAAAAAAAAATAAAAAAAAAAAAAGAAAGAGTATTAACACAGTCAAACATAGATATAGATTTAGCCATTACACTCTTCAAAATACCTAGACTTAGAAACAACACAAAACACACATTAAACCTCATCACATTGGCAGAATACAAACAACACATATGGACAACTTATCTTAAAACACGGTTTGACCAAAAACACTACCCCCCACACATCATAGAAGACATATTCAGACAAAAACTTGAAGCACATTTAGATAAGCATCAACCGCCCACTCTGTAATTTTATTTGATGTTTTGCTTTTATAAATGTTGTATGTATTATAATGTATTTCATAGATGAGATCCTAATGTATTTAATTGATTGGTTCATTTGTTTAATTGGGAGATCTGGGGACATGCTTATGTTATTGAATGCGTTGTTTTAAATATGGAGATGCCCTTGACTAGTATTGTACATTTAATGTTATTAATTATTCATCAAGGGTACATTTTTACTTTCATTTCCGGTGTAATTTTTGTATTCATTTCCGGTGCGATGTCTCTTTCAGTGAATGTGAAATCTTGTGTTGTTTTTTATTTTCTTTTTTACGCACCACTATGTACATAGTATTTTAAAATAAGTTTTCGGGATTATTTTCTTAATTTTGTTGAATGGCTTAGAAGACGGTATTTAACTTCATGGCTTACTACACATAAAGTAACGAGGAGAGAGACTTGGCCTTTTCTGGGTCCGTCTTCGCTTACTTAGCTCCCCTTTTATAATAATAATAATAATAATAACGGTGCTTATATAGCGCATATCCCGTTGGTGACAGTTCTATGCGCAGACGACAGTTACAGAATACAGACAGACAACGAAATATGTAGTAATACGCTAATTCTGCTGACGAAATAGGTGAGTCTTCAGCCGGCTCCTGAAGGTGTCATAGCTAGGGCTCTGGCGAAGCTGTAGTGGGAGGTGATTCCAAGCGGACGGTCCTGCGTAGGAAAATGAACGTTCGCCAGCGGACACTAGCCTCACACGAGGGATCCGCAGAGTAAGCGCTTCAGATGCCGAACGAAGTGGGCGGGACTGGGTGTAGAGCTCCATACAAGAGCGAAGATAATCCGGGGCGCAGTTATTCAGGCACCTATAACAGAGGGAAGCCAGCTTATATGAGATCCGGTTGTTGATGGGTAGCCAGTGCAGAGATCGGAGCAGAGGATTGATATCATTTGACTTCTTCTTCTTGAGAACTAGTCGGGCTGCGCAGTTCTGGATACGTTGGAGTCCTTGAAGGGAGGAGGCCGAGAGACCAGCCAAAAGCGAATTACAATAGTCCAAGCGGGAAAATAGGAGAGAGATAATAAATAATAATAATAATAATAATGACATTTGTATAGCGCTGCCTACAAACATATTGTAAGCTTCCTTGGTGAGATAACGACGGATGGCGGCAATACGACGCAGATGGAAGAAGTAGATTTTGGTGAGGAAGGAAAATGTATTACTGTTTTCCTCCAGTTATTCCCAACCTTTCTATTCAAAATTTTTCTCGGTTATCTATCTAATACAGGAAACTTGCGTCTAATATTAATCTTTTGTCTTCAAATTACATTTACCAGAGTGACATCAATGTATAATAAAAGAAGGACTGATATATAAATACCGGCCCAAATCCCCTCTTTTGTCACATTCGCCAGGGTGTTAACTGGTGCAGACCAGTCATCCGGCGACGCTGGCTTAGAGGACTGGGAGGGTCAGGAAAGTCGGGCCTTCCAAATTCTATGTCACTACAAACAGATTTGTATTTCTTTCCCTATCTTTCGTTCAATAGTTCATGCCGACGGGGGAACGGCTAAACGCTATTTGAAACCTTAAGACAACTAGGGATTTTTCAACTCTTTTTAGAGAATTGTACATATTTTTTTCTCACTTGTGGAAGTCCCGATTGTGGGATTTCCTGTGAATGACACCTTTCGTCACCCGTCTTCAATAGGTGTTTCACTTTCCTTTGTCATATGTGACCCTTTCTTTGTTCTTTATATATACATTTAAGATCGCGCTTGGTGGTTTAAATTAAGATATATATCCCAAGGGATAGAACAATTGAAATGAAATGTACATAATTTCTACACACTTTGTTTTATTTTTCTCCATATTACGTTGTTTTAAATATCTTACAGTTAATAATGGATGTTAACGTTTAATACATGTTTAAATTAATTTGAATATGTATGGATGTTAAGCATGTATGTAAAAAAAAAGAAGAATGAATGAATTTAAATTTAAAGTTAGAAAACTTTTTGTCTCGTAAATTATTTTGTCTTCTATCCCCTTAACTATGTATGTACTGTTCTTCAATCCTCTTTTCTTCATTGTAAAATATATGAGATTGTACATGTAAAATCTTGAATAAACATATTGGAAAAAAAAAAAGAAAGAGAATCTCAGTTATACTGAGAACAAAATATACGGTAATCAATATTAACAGTTGCTAGATCCTTATCCTGACAACTAAATGATAATGTTTACAAAATAATTACCATAAATGTGAAAGTTTAGTAATAAAATTATGTATACGTTATAAATGCAAATAAAAAGGATGATAATCACAAGCACGTTAATTTTTTGTATTAAATATAAAACACTTTAATGATTTATTTTCTCTATAAACTTGCTTTTGGCCTTGATCTTGCTACGGAGTTAAATTAATTGTCTTATAAAAAAATAATAAAACAAGTGTAATAGAACAGGTTGACTTTTAGGCTGTCGGCACGCTGAATGATTTAGAGATTCTAGTTTGGAACACTGTTAGCAGAATGCTTCAGCCCCTGTTCTAACCACCACTTATATGTCTTACTATTTCCCCTCCTCCCCCATACTGTGGTATCTTGGCTACGCCACTTATAGTATACTTTAACTGTTCTCATAATTTAACCCTTCCCGTACCGACCTACTTCTATCTATGCTGCCTTCAGTTCCGCTATATACGCGCCCGGGACTGTAAGGGTTAAAGACCAAGTGAAGAGCTTTTTATCAAAATTGAGTTAACATTTGATTTTGATAGTAAATAGTGTATTCAGTATCTGAATGTTAATAAAAAACATTTATACAAAATATCAAAGATAAATTTTAAGTAATTAGTTCAATATTTGCAATTAAATGTGTGTGTTTTTCGGAGGAATACTCCAAATCTCGTAGCCATTTGAGATGTTTTTATTTGCGGCAATATAGGAAAGTGACGTAACATAAAGGATTCCGACTAGGAAAAATGAATATTGTCACGTGTTTTGAATCTATTGCCACATGTTTGGAATCTTTTCCCGGTTCTTATTTTTAACAAAATGGTTAAATATAGATTTATAGCGTCTATTTTTATTTATTTATTTCCCTTGTGATACGTCACTGCCGTATGAGGCTATTCCAAATCTCGTTCCTTTGAGAAAAACCTCTTCACTTGGTCTTTAAGTTACCGTTCCTTCTATGGAGAAGATTGTCACTCTCTAAACGCGGTTCAAGTCTGGTCTTGCAATTTGTTTTCCTACGCGTTTCTTATAGTCTAGTGTTCAGTTATGCTTTTCGTTTTCCCCTGACTAGTACAGACTAGCCTAGCCATTCAATGGTCGAATGTCATTCCGGAAAGACCTGATCCGACTTAGTCCCCTTGCAAGGGGGGGGGGGAAGTAATAGGATTACGTCATACATTGGCGTCCATGGTTACTAGACGACGGCATAGCAAGAATGCCAGACAAGTGATTGCTAAATCCCTGTGGTTGTCAGGGGTCCTTTTGGCAATGAGGTAAAACAAAAATTGCGACCTAAACATATAGCTATAGGGAAATTCTTAATACTGTCAATACCAGACAACGAACTTAACTCAAGACGATTGCTTGTCTCATAACGCAAGGAAACTAAAGTAGACCCACGATCTGGCGGATAATAGTGAAGAAGTAAAGAAATATATTTTTTAATCCAGGGTTAATCCAGGGGTCGGCAACCTACGAAACACATGCCAGACTTGGCACGCAGAGCCATTATCAATGGCATGCGAAAGACTATACCGAAAAAGGCGATTAAGGTACTTCTACAAGAAGTTGACTGATAAAGCAGGATGGTCTTTATGCTTTTGGCACGCTTAATGAATTAGAATGAACAAGGCGCCAGGTGAGGATAGAGTTACGGCAAACATGCTCAAGTCCAGCCCAACCCTGTGTGCAAGAACACTGGTAGGACTCTTTAATAAAATCTGGGACAAAGAACATGTACCTACCTCATGGAAACGAGGGATTATTGTCCAAGTCCCCAAGAAAGGCGACCTAACCATATGTGAGAATTAGAGAGGCATAAACCTATTGTCTGTTACAGGAAAAATCTTTTGTAGAATCCTACTGATGAGAATGAGAACAGGAATAGAGAGAGTCCTACGTGAAGAACAAGCTGGTTTCAGAGCTGGAAGATCATGTAATGATCAAATCTTTGTCCTGCGTACCATAGTGGAACAGTCATTGGAATGGAACTCCTCTTTGTACATCAACTACATAGATTTTGAAAAAGCTTTCGATAGCATCCACCACCCAACTCTATGGACAATTTTGGAATCATAATATGGATTCCCAGGCAAAGTCATTAACATCGTGAAAGACATCTATTCTGGTAACCAGTGCTACCGGGTGACAATGCAGATATACGGGAGAGCCACCACGATAATGATCCTTAGGGGAACCGCAGTGAACGGTCGCTGGCCTGCGGAATCCTTCCCTTTTACATGGCACGCCACGCCTTCGGCGTGCCGTGGGGTGGCTGGATCCCGGACAGGGTTTTAAATAACCCACTTCTAAAGCGTTATGCCCCGGCTTAAGAGCTTCGGCTCGTCCGGGTTTTGAGACTTTTTGCAAGGTAACCAGTGCTGTGTACGCCATGAAAACCAACAGAGTGAATGGTTTCAAGTGGAAACAGGTGTCCGACAAGGATGTGTGATTTCACCTGTTATATTCTTAATAGTAATGGACTGGGTCATGAGGAGAGCTACTGCAGACAAACCTCAAGGCCTAGTATGGGGACTAACTTCCTATCTCGATTACTGCGATTTTGCAGATGACATAGCTCTGCTCTATCATTCTCAACCAGATATCCAGGAGAAGACAACAAGAGTAGAACAAATAGCCAAAAGTGTTGGCTTAAAGATCAACTCAGGAAAAACAAAAATCATGAAAGTTAAGTCAAAGAGCTCTAAGAAGACAAATGTCAATGGTGTAGAAATAGAAGAGATTGAAAACTTCAAATACCTTGGGAGTTAAATCTCAGCTAATGGAAGCATAGACATGGAAATCTCCACCAGACTAGCTATGGAAGCTCAGGCTTTCAACAAACTGGGGAAAATATTGAAGTCATCCTCTTTGCAACTAAGAACAAAACTGAAACTATACAAGTCAAATGTACAATCAGTCCTTCTCTATGCTGCAGAGACCTGGAAGACCAATACCAAAATCGAAAGCTACCTTAGGGGATTTGAAAGAATATGTCTCCGACGCATACTAAAGATTAACTGGGAAGACCACATCTCCAACAGTGAAGTTCGCAAGAGAACTGGAATAAACTTCATCATCTAAGAAATCAAGAAAAGAAGATGGAGATGGCTGGGTCACATCCTCCGCATGGACAAAAAGAGGCTCCCAAGCAGTGCATTGAAATGGACACCACCAGGAAAAAGGTGAAGAGGCCTTGCGGAACTATGTTGCTGCCTTATGCTCCACGGGGAGCGATAAAGAATAAGAAGAAGAATGAATTAGAAATCTTACTTTGTGAAAAATGTAAATGTTCATATTTCACTGGGAAAAAAATCCTGGCTTCGCTCCTCACAACAAAAAAAAAAAAAAACAGAAAACAATCCAATTTGTTCGCATCTCAATTATTTTACTCAATAATTTATTTACATCTAAGCTTACTTATTGCAAAATGTTGTTGGATCAATTGATTTTAGGCCTTTAGTAAATTTCTCTATGATTAATAGAGCGTTTGCAATGGGCGGAGATTAAGTTTTTTAGTGACGTCATTTGTAAATAAAAGCCACTTGAGGAACAAATATGGCGAATGTTCTTTATCATGCCAAATTCACATATTTATTAATATTGGCTATCCTACTAAAAAAAAGGAGGTAAATAGTAGTAGATTATCTTATATGATCTATAATCTATGTCTATTATAATAGGCCTAATACAGCTTAAATCTTAATAAGACTTAAAACACAAAACATCATTTTAAAAAAAAGCTCGAGCCTATATGAAACTTTATTTATACAGCGGCCATTGTACACCACTACACAAAATAAACAAAAATCACTTGCTTTTTGTCACGTGATTGCAAACGCCCTATATTCAGCCTTTTAATAGAATCAAAGTTGTGTTGCAAAAACTTGTATGACATTGGGTGATAAAGTGTTAAATGGGAGTAAAGCGCCCATACAAATTATAGGACTACAGCTTTCTTTTTAAAAAGGCATAGTCTATTAGCAGAACAGTTAAATCCAGTTATTATAACGACAGTATGTGTCTTTAAATGTTCACTGTTCAATATAAATAAACACACTGTAATGGAATTTCTGTAAAAAATTAAATATAAAGAGAGACACTGGATTTGTCAATAATCAATATAAATATACACACTGGAATTGACTTTATGTCAATGTTCAATATAAATATAGAGACACTGGATTGGGCTCTATGTCAACATTCAATAGAAATAAACAAACTGGAATGGACTTTTTCAAATATCTAGCCATTCGTAAAGAACAATCGCTTTTTTAGACGAATTACTAATTACGACTAGTTTTTCCTAATTTTTCCATCTTGTTTGTTATGTGTGTGTGTGTGTGTACGTGTGTGTCTGTCTGTGTGTGTCTGTGTGTATGTATGTGTGTGCGCACGCGTGTATGGCTGTACGAAATAGAAAACAACAACAATAACCAACAACTTCAGAAATATTTGAAGTTTATAGCATTTAGATCAAGGTAAACTTTTTACTGTCATCTCGCCTACGTGTAAATAGTAGACTGTAGATCGTCTGGTTATAAAAATCATTCCTTGATGTCTTTGATGTTGGAGTACGGGCGCGAAATAAGCCTCGACCCCCCCCCCCCTGCTCCTCTTTCCCTCCCAATCAAGGGCATGGACAAACAAAATGGCCACTGAAACTTACAAGGTCATACCAGTTCCCTCCCTGTTCTCCTTTTTTTTTTTCTAATCTATCAGCGCGGATTGTTGGAAACGTGAAACGTAAAATAATGTCTGATAAAAACCGACACGATTTGTGAGAACTTGATATATAGTATATCAGGAACGGGCGTCTGTATTGGGGACATGTTCGAGTTTATATATCATGCATATATTCGATAATATATTATATATAAACGTATAAATAAATGCGTAGACCTTGTTGAGAGAGTAAGGTAATCAGGATTGTCACTATTGCATTTTTCTCCCTAGATCTTGGTATTTCTAGGAATTAATTATTTTTTTCTCCATTTTTTGTTTGTTTGTCAGAACACGTTTAGACTGGTGGTGGGGTGTGAGTGTGGGCAGGGGGCGGCTTTGAGAGACATAATATATCTACAGCTTTAAATAACACAAAGCAAAGAAACGACAAGTAGAAAGCAAGGAAGAAACAAACAACAGCAGACAGCATTATTAAGTGGGTGCAATAAGGTGAGAACAGCATTAAAATGTAGCTTTCGTGCATTGAAATAATGGCATTGAAATCTATAATGTAGGGCTAATGTAACTTATCACTAAGCCCACCAACCATAGGCGTCTGCAGCAAACATGTTTCCAAAGCATTGTGCGCGTGTGTGTGTGTGTGTGGGGGGGGGGGGTGATGCCCAAATCTAACCAAAAAAATTTTTAACCAATGTAAGCCTATTTATATTTTTTTTAAAAGAAACTAATTATAAATGACAGTTAGATCAACTTAGATCTAGATCTATAATATATAGTGAACAGATTTGAAAACTTTTTCTTTAGAATTCACATTATTAAAGCGTTAAAAAATTATATTAAATCTTCTACGTATTATTTTATATATTAGTGTATGGCGATTATATGCTTTTCGAAACTGTTGTAGATATGGTTTATAAAAAACTGGGTTTTTTTTTTTTGCAAAACAGGTAGATCTAAATGTTTTAAATAAAAAAAAAAACAGCAATTTTTTTTTTACTGTTTTTCCATATTACTAGTTTTAAAGCCAATAGTTTGTTTTTGCAATGAGCATAGGCGTAACCAGGACGGGCTACTGATTCCCTCTGTCACATCCCTTTAAAAAAAAATAAAAAATTCGTGTTTTTGTTTAGTATTTATAACAGTTTCAAAAAACAGTTATATAGTCTAGTGTTGTTACCATTCACATTATTAATCCTAAAAGTATAGACTACGTTACCTTTTCTAAGTAGGCCTATTTATTTAAATAAATTAATTTATAGCCATTTATGATGTTTTAAATTGTGATAGATGTAGCTTTCAAGGGAAATGTGCTGTTTTTGTTAAATAGGTCCTACTGCTTCATTTTTTTACTAGCTGCCTATTGAGTTATGGTGGGGTTTTTTTTAAATTTATTTTTGAGAATAATTGTAGGCCTACAATAGTTTTGCCTGATACAATGATTTTTTCAGATCAAGAGAATTTGAAACTTGTAATTTTTACAAAAATCTAAAAATGTGCATTAATATGTTTAAACTGTTGATAATTAGATAAAATATTAATTTTTTAATAGATTAGTTAGAAATTGTGCACGAGCTCATTATTTGACTGTTATAAACCACCATCAACCTTTTTTTTTTCTCGTGCACTAGGCTATTCCACTTCCACCCACCTCGCACAGTTTGTCCCCTGACCCCTATCTTGCGCTCTTTGCCCACCCTCACCCTGTGGTCCTGGCTAAACGCTCCTGGTAATGCACGACATTTATAAAAATTATATTATTCGTGATAAGTTCTAAATAATACATAGCCTACTGGCTACAGTGCACTTGTATTTGAGACAAAAGTCTCAATAATTTTCAGAGGCTCTAACAATCTTGGGATAGATTTCCAGCGTAGCCTATGTGTACGTCAAGACAAAGTTAAATATTCATTTTCGAACCCAGCTTTTACTTTAAGTAAAAGAATTTATTTCAAACTGTTGACTATTGTCAATTAAAAAAAAACACAGTAAAACAGTTTGTAAAAAAAAGAAAACAGCTGGTTACCTTATCTTATCCTATACATCACCTAGGCACCTTCTATAAGGAAGATTAGGCCTTTTGCGCCCTACGCACATTCGTGGTTTGAGTCTAACCCTACATTTCTATTAGTGTTTTAAATGGTGTTAAATTACTTAAGTTTTCCTGGTTTGTTCAGGCAACCCATTCCATGCCCGGATGCTTCTTGGGAAAAAAGAGTAGGCCTACTTAAATGCATTTATTCTCGCATAAGGGATAAGGAAAGTGTTTTTGTCCTTAAGTTTATCTGAGCATTGTAACATATTGTTTTTGTGTTGTATTTCTAAATTAGAATGTAAGGCTTTATGTGTTAGTCTATTACTACTTAACTCTTTGCCCTTCTGTCCTCTAGTGTTTTGTTTCTATGTTTAGTGATTAAACCATTGGTGTTACCCCTTGTCAGTTGTAAATATTCGCTCTTTTCTGAATTGTAAAGAATCAGAAGAACTCGATCGGTAAATATAGTGAAAAAAAATTATATAAGGTTATATTCATCTTTAAAACAATAACGAAATAACAATAAGCACCTTAGTACCTAGACATATTGACTTATTTATTTCACTACATTTTTTGAGTGAATAGCCTAAGAATAGGCCTACTACTGAACTGTAATTTTTTTTAATAATATTTAGTCTTGAATAAAGCAGATGTCTTTACATATTCCTATTCTGTTTATACGAAAGGATCTAAGAATTTTAGTTCAGCTTTATGTTTTATGTTCACATTTCTGAAGGCAATAATGTAATTAAAGCCCAAACGAAAAAACATTGAGACCGCAAGAGAGTTACAACACTACTTCGATCTCCTCCACCCACATGCGGCCCTCCTCTCCCTTACGCCCTAAAACTATTTTCTTTAATTAATGTCTGCCTGCTGGAACCTCGCCTAAAACCCACGTGACCAGCATTTCACTTAGCAGAAGATCGAAATTAGCAAGTAATTATAATAAGATTTTTTGTTACATTGAGTCTTTATTTTTTCATTTAGGTGTTAGGGAAAGAGACCCAATAGAGCAAGGGTGTCAAGCTCAATTGCACATGGGGCCAAAAAGACATATAAGCTTATATAACGCTTAAGGTTGCGGGCCGAACTTGACAAACACTCATTGGTCAGTGGAGAGTTAAAATTTTCTTTTAAACATTATCATCTGAATTATCTCGTGGGTCGGATATAACTCTACGCCGGACCGAAAGCTGCCCGCGGGCCCTGATTTTGACACCTATGCATTAGAGCAATGGTCGGCAACCTTTTGATAATAGTGTGCCAAAGTAGGATTTATAATTTATTCAGCGTGCCAAGAGTCTAAAATGTATCCTGGTCTAGCAGTCAATTTTTTGTGGAAGAGACTTAGCCTACATTGTCGTTTTGGGGGTCTTCCGCGTGCAATTGATTTTCGCTCTGCGTGCCAAGTTCGGCACGCGTTACATACTTTGCCGAACTCTGCATCAGAGCATTGCACTAATGCAACGTTTCATTTAAGACTTTGATTAACCCTTACAGTCCAGGGCGCGTATATAGCGGAACTGAAGGCAGCTTAGATAGAAGTAGGTCGGTACGGGAAGGGTTAAATTAAGTGTGGTTGGAACAGATTATATTGACAGAAATGTTGGCCTAATAAAATATGTTTTATATAAGAAAGGCAAAACAAACAATTAAAATGTTGCTTATAAGTTTACAGACGTTCCTTCTAGATAGAAGATTATTACGTCCACTAGGCCCAAAACTCCTGCAGGGCGACAGGGATCGGTCGGTGGCAGGGATAGTACCCGCGACGTGTCAGTTAATAGTTTTTTTTTTGGTTGACAGTCCGGTGAACTAACCGCTGGACCAGCCCTCTAAAATGTACCACGCGGAGAGGACTAAAAAGAATATAACACACACACGCGCGGGCGACCTGAGCTCAATTCCCAACTGATAATTTGTTTTTTCTTTTTCTACCTTAAAGAAAATATTTCATTATTACTTTTTTTCAAAGATAGTAAAAAGCTTTCTTAAAATGTTTTCAGTAAGTGAAATCTAATCAATATATTTGTTCGACTCTCAGTCAGGGACGGGCCAAACTTGTGTTAAATAAAACGACTTGCAATTATAATTAACATAATTTTTATATTAGGGCCTTCTTATTAGCCTGCAAAATTGTTGCACAATGTTAAATGTGCTATATAAATATAACTATTATTATTACATTATCATTTAAAAAAGAAACATTATGACACGTATGAATGCTGTAAATTGTAAAAATGATGAAATACTTGATCACATCACGGTTTAGCAAAAGACTTAAAAGCAAGCACAATATGACTAGCGTAATATAACTTGAAAGGCTTTTAGGCTAAAGGCCTGTCTTACTTACACGATAATGCCCAGCCTGTTGCTCTGATGCACCGATGCCCAGTGGAGCTATTGTGTACTGCCCGTTGAATCTGCCCAGGCCTAATAATATAGCCGGGAACGGGAATGTCGATAGCCGGGTAAATGAGCTGGGTGGGGGGGGGTGGAGGAAGGAGAGGGGAGAGAAATGCAACAATGAAAATTGCGTCCCTTGTTGTAGATTTACACTGGAAGTGGGGGAGAGGGGTTGGTACAGTTCAAGTGAGGCAGGAACCAAGTAATTGGGCAGGTAGGTGGAAACGAAAGGGAAAGAAAGGCACGTCTAAGGTACCCATTTAAAAACCACCTCTTCACTCGTGCCTAACGACATATTTATGGATCGCCGCATACATAAAATTTGATTAGTCCGGCAAGCCTAGACTAACAGAACAATTAAAAATATTTCAAACACACACACAACTATAGCGTATGCTTTGTTCTCAACAGAAAGAAAAACAAAAAGTATTATCTCCCTTTAAATTGTACGATCTTATCCTATTATATCTTACAGTAGACGCTATTTCTAGGACCACACAAAGAATATTGCGTCCTACGCTTAACCGTGATTTGCGTAGCCTATAGTTTTGCTTTTTTTTATAGTGTTTTAAATGATGTTAATTTACTGGTTTTCCTTGTTTGTTCAGGCAACCCATTTCTTGCCTGGACGCTTTCTAAAATTTCATAAAAGCATAACATCCTTTTGTATACGCAAGTTTTTTCCGTGTGTGTTAACACCAACTTCATAGTCGTATAACTATAGCAAACGTAGGAGGCTATTGCGATTGGCTGTAATATTTGTTTCTTTATATAAAGCAAATAACACAATCTCACTTAACAAGCCCATACCTCTAGCATCGCAGTTTCATTCCGTAAGGGAAAACTATTACATCTCAAAAAGAAAAGACATAACTGTAGTATCTTATACAACTATAAGCTTATACTTATACAAATCCTGACTTCTCCAAATATCTAAGAATCTAAGAGACCAAAAACAATTATCACTGTTTTTTTGTTTATTCTTTAATTTGGCGTAACCTATATTTAAAAAGAACAACTGTTTGAAACATTAAGGTGAAGTCCTACTGTACAGCTTTACAAATGTATATATAGCGCTATTAATAAACAGTTAGTGTTCAAATGCGTTAGCCCTAGAATAAAATAAAATAAGAATGTTTGGGATCCCGATTTTAAAATGTCAATATTGTTCCCCTGATAGGAACAGTTTGGGAACACCCCAAAAGCCATTTGCTAATTAACAATTCCTGTACCGACCTACTTCTATCTATGCTGCCTTCAGTTCCGCTATATACGCGCCCGGGACTGTAAGGGTTAAATTTAAATTACTGAAAACACAAAAATCCAGAATTTCATTGGGAACAAAAAAGACTTTATTGTTTATTGCATTATCACAGTAAGACAGTCAGTAACAGTTTGTGATGTGTGGGGAGGAAACTCACATTCTCTCTGACACACAAACATGTTGTCTTGGTGACTTACACAGACCACAAAGCAGGAAAGATAGGACTACGTTTACACACGAACAAATGCAAGCCGCATCCAGTAAATGATATGAATAAATTTACACACACACATAACACACACTCACAAACCAGATACAATGAAATGTATGAAAAAGTCTACACAGACATATACAACACACACAAAAACAGACCACATCCAGCGAAAGGTATGAAAAAGTCTACGCACATATATATCATATATACAACACACAAACACAGACCACATCCAGTGAAAGGTATGAAAAAGTCTACACACACATGTATCATATATAGAACACACAATCAGACCACATCCAGTGAAAGGTATGAAAAAGTCTACACACACATATATTGATTGCAAGTTATAAATAAGTGTACCCACAAATGCAAATATAGACCACACCCAGCCAAAGGTACAGAAATATGTTTAAGCACACAAACACATACATCCAATGAAATAATATGCATAAGTTTACACACACAAATTAAATACAAACCATATCATATGGAGCAGAAAGTATAAATAAGACCACACACACAATAATACAGTCAATAGTAACACAAGAGTCTTCCATTCTATTCTATACAAACTTATTATCTCTTTTAGGGTTGCCAAGCATCCGGTTAAAACCGCACAGTCCACTGTATTTCAACCGTCCGTCCGGTACAAAAGAAGTTTTTAAAAATGTAAAAATAATGGACATTTATACAATATACCTACATTTCCCCGGTATTGTATCAAAGGTATCTGGCAACCCTTATCTATGTGTCTACCGCAGAAAAAAAACAACAACCACATGGAGTAAGATAAACTCTGACCCAAATGACTCACATACACATGAATAGAAATGTACATAAACATGGAACACAATACATACATATATGTATAATAAATATCTTTTTCAACATATTATACTTAATCAAAAACACGACATCTAAAACATGCTGAAATAGAGTTTCCAAATTGATGACATGAACGAAATCATTGAATTAATTTACAATAATAATATAAAGCAAGATGTCAAATATATATTTTTTTTTTTTTCAAATTTGAACACACACACAAAATAAAAACAGCCTTAAAAATATATAGTACATCTAAACAGTTCAACCTATAAAAACAACATTAAGTAAGCTAATATAACAAGTTTCCACAAAATAATGACACTTAATAAGGCCAGCGCACTCACTCATTATTTTGTTTCATAATGTGGACTTTAAAAATGCAAAAATAAAATCTAAATAACTTAGGGTGGAAAATAAGAAAAGCCACAGTCTAAAAAGCCACTTATTTTCCAAAACCTTGTTTCTTAAATGGCTCGCAGTGGTGGAGCGTCAGAGCATGGGAGTGATCATCTAAAAGCTTAGGTTCAAATTTAGGTAAAAACAACAAAATCTAACATTGTTTCTTTTGCTTATTTTAGGATGAGGGGGTTGTGGGGTAGGTGGAGGAGGTCCTGGAGGTTGTTCCAGAGTTTAGAGGGCACAAGGCATCAGTTGTGGGAGAGACTTAACACAGCTTGGTGTTGAACAGTTCACAAAATCTCTTTTGGTAAGTAAGCTCTGCTTTACTGTGGACCAGAACAGATAAAAAGGAAGTCATTTAGAAATAAAATGAGACCATCGGACACTGGACGACTCTCTACCCTCCAACCACCAACAGAGAGACACAAAAATATTCTAAAACCACTGACTGGTCAAATAACTTTCAGTAACTAGAAAATGGCAACCTGAATTTAGATTTTGGTAGTATAAACTTGTCTAACAAATATATTCTAAATTTGAAACAAAAATAGAACCAGGCTGAAGTGAGAGCCGAATGAAGATGAGTAAGAGAGTAAGAGAAGGTGAAATAATTTGTGAAGAGTGAAGAATAAAGAGAAAAAAGTAGGATCCCCATTTTTTTTTCTGATTGTGCTTCCTTAGTAGGTCGCCTTAAGAAGATTGATGTGGAAATTTACAGGTATGCCATACATCAGCAAAGTAAAAAAAAAAGGTCAGAATTTAATTAACATTTTTCTAAAGCTGTAGGCTTATCCCACAAAAAGAAATATTTGTTCTTGTATACCTAAAAAATAATTATGTTGTAGTACAGTTTCACTGGTTCGAATCCTGGTGAAGGCAAGGATTTGTTCTCGGGTCTGGAAGGTGTCCCTTAGTCTACCCAGCTTCGATGGGTACCCGACTTTAGTTAGGGTGAAGTAAAGGGGGGCTGGGCATTGTGCTGGCCACACAATCCCCTAGTATGCCGTGGCCACAAAAACTGGTGAACGCTGCTTCACCGGCCCCAGGGATTATTTGGTCATACGGGATACTTGACTTATTTGTAACTTTTTTTTTTTTACAGTTTTACTAGTACAGCTATGCTGCAAAAAAATATTTAACCAAGAAAACAAAAATATTGAGCATGGAACAAAATTAAAAAAAGCATCACCTCTGAATCTGTTTCCACACTGGGAAATAACACAAGTTTTTTTTAAACAGACCAACCATAAAAACAAATGAAATTAAAACAATTTTTGTTGTTAAAACTATTCCAAACAAAAGTTTTTCTTACATTATAAAAAGTGAAACAATATCAAAGAACATGTTATAAACACCAACACAGTCAACAACTTAGAGCATTGAATATAATAATATAGAAGTCAATAATCATAAATAATCACACAATAACATTTTTTTTCTTTCTAAGAATGATAAGAACTTATTTCCAGTCATCCAATTAGAACACAATTGACAGAACAGGTCATGTTTGTTAAGAAAAAAATGGCCTTACTACATGGAACATTTGATTGGATTGAAGCATGAACGTTAGATAGGTTGAAATTGTTTGTTTGTTAAGTGTCACTATCTGGCAAGCAATGTTTCTACCACTCACGGCACATAAAGAATGTTAAAATAAAATGTGGATCTACATATGAATGTGTCTAGCAAACATATATTATTTCTCTCCACTGTTTTGTTTCATGGAAAACTGACATCAATCCAACAGTTCCAATGTTTGTGGGCCACCATCACACAGCAGACCATTAAACTACCCCCCCTTCCAAACGAAGCTTACGAATTCAAATCCAGGCCACAACAAAATATCACAATTATTTACTCGGTCAACATCTTTTCCACACCAACGCCCTTTGTTTACTGTGGCCTGATAAGAAATTGGCTTGGCTCTGTTTCAACGGTGGACTAAAATGTTTGGAATGGAAAGATGAATTGATGAATTTACTTTTAGATTAAGTTTAAATTTAAATAGGACTGTTCTATTATTTAGCTTAACATAAATATCTATAAAACTAATAGAACAGACATGTAGGTTTAAAAAATGTGCTTATCTATGTATATAATTACTATAAATAAAGCAGAGAACATTTTTTTTCCACTACGCGTAAGTACATTGCAATGAGACCCACACGTGCATGTAGCTTTGAATTGATATAACCCTTTTACACCATACAAACAATCAGAAGCAGTTCCAGGTTTTCAGAAGGCAGGGACAATTAGAATGGCAGACAACAGGCATCACATGCTCGCAGAAAAAAAAAACATATAGAAAAAGTCAACAATTTGTTCGGATAGTAAAAAATATTTAGAAAGAAATTGAGATGGATTCCCACATGGACTAGAAGTTTTGAAGCAATATTATCAAACAAGTAGCAACAACACATGAAAGCAACAAAGCAATGCATGTCAATTAATATTAAAAAATATAAGAGAAAAAGAAATCATATTTATCACGTTGTGATTCTATATTGATAGAATTATTATATTCTATAAAATAGTCTGAAAAGTAGGTTACTACAGCCTATACATGATTTAGTACTAGTCTTGCATTTATATAAAAGTATTTTAAATAACACTACGTCTTTGGTTTTTCCTACTTGTTCAGGTAACCCTATGCCATGGCCAAATGCCTAAGAGAGCTTGTAGAAAGAGTTGTTATCCCCAAGATAATACAGTAAAAAAAAGTTTTTTCAAGTAAAAAAACAACAAACTAAAACAAAACTTATTGAAGACCAGGACCTTACTATAATCAGGTTGCACACTTTTTCAGTGCTTTAAATGGTCCACTTATATTTTTTTGTGTGTTAAGTTAATTTACACAAAACTTTGTAAGTGTCCAGATAGTTTAGAGTTAATCTGATCCTGCAAACAAGATGGTATAGTCACAATTCTAGAGTGTTCATAAATCCCTGGTTAAAACAATTCACACTCAAATTTAACGGGTTCAATCAGGTATACAAGACTGACCCAGCTAATGGGATTACTTTTTTTTAAAGATTATGTACGGTGCATGGTAATGAGAAATCCAAAAATAAATTAGAATCAACCTTTCGATGCTGTTAAGACAGCACTTCATTACAATAATCCAAAGAAAGAAAACAAAAAGGCATATAAATCAAACACAAACTGCATAACCACACAACAACAACAAACAGGATCTTGCATGGATGAGACAAAGTAGTCTGGCCATTGGGAAATGGTGGTCTAGTGGAAGAGCACTGGATGTGCCATTCCTAAAGTCTTGGGTTTGAATCCAGCTAAAGTTTTTTGTTTGCCTGGGAATGGAGGATGTCATAGGGACTAACAACTGACATTAGTTAGAGAAAAGAAAGCATCTGGGCATTGCATGATTATGTGCCTTAGCGTTGGAAACCAGTGAAGGCTGCTTCGCTAACCCATGAAACAACTAAGTCTGAAAGTGATACCTTATGAATTGCGAGTCAGGAAACAGGAAGTGCTGGAGGACTTGATCTTACCTAATAATCCACACTGCCCCTCACCCCCTTTCTGCAAATGCCACAAAAAGGCAAAACATCATTCAAGCCATTACCCAAATGGCCTGTGTCAGGTACAAGCAATACAAACATTACTTATGTAACTTCACATTTAAGTATTCCTATTGTTCTTTCTTTAAAATCCCTGTTGGAACAAGTCCAAGTACTTATAACACACAAGCTTTAAATTACATTTCATTTCACAAGTTTAAGTGAGGGTGTGCAAAGAGACAAAGCTAGTCTAGCAGACATATGCTCACATAGACAACAAGCTTAGATACAGGTATTCAGGAATCTTTAAAATTATCTTTTAAACGTACACTGTAGGACAGGTAATATTAAACAAAATGAAAGTGAACACCCAAAAATTTTTTTTTTTTAAACAAACAAACAGCACAAGCTTATTTACATGAAAAAGCAAATGGCAATTAAAAAAACAAAGAATGTATGCTCCTAATAGCCACATTTAGACAGCTACTGTGTACCAAGACTTGCTTGATTTAAAACAAGTGTGGCATGTAGCTTCACCACACACATACTAACTAACAGATCAATTTTGCAAAAACAAAATAGATTGCACTTTGACCAAACATAAAAATGGCTCAATGCTCCAGGGTTGTTACTCTAAAATCAGTTTGCAATTCACAAACTTTAACAAAAATTCCTAAACAAATTTTCACTGGCATGTGTGAAATTTCTTAATGATAATTGACAGTATAAACAGGTAGTCCAAATAAAAAATGCTTGAGGATGTTTTCTAAACATGGTGGGAGTTTTATTAATGACTTCTCAATTTATCTATCACACGTTTAGTCAAATTTGTTTTTAAATGCTGTTTTATCCATATTGGTTCCCAAACCTTGGTCAGTTTTCCCAAACTTTCATAAACCTGAAAAATCAAGCCAGTTTTTATTGAACACTAAAGAAATGCTTCAGCAATGATTCAGAATATAATTAAACTGAACCACAGAACTTGATATTAAATTTGATTTTTTTTTGCTAGTGAAAACTACATATAGCAATCTGGGTGAACGGGTTGAATTACATAAACCAATGAAATAAAAACAACAACAATAACAACAGTGTAATTAGCTAGACCTTGTTTACCTCCCTTGGTTGTTAACAAAGACTGAATGAAAAGCTTAGAGACTGTCACATTACTTTAAGAGTGTCAATGACTTTTTAAATAGATGAGTGTTCTGCAATCACCTGCCCCCTCCCACTATTCTCCCCCTGATAGCACACCTAAGCCAATTGCATAATTCCAAAGCAAATCATACTTAAACATACATACATGTAGAAAACATAGACGCGTGTTGCTCTGCTGCAGATATTGCATTGCCCTGCAGCACATTGACATGAGGAGTTTGACTTCAGTAAGTCTCTAATAGGTGTTACCAGACAGCTCTATCAATTGTCCCAGCTATCATCTGTTGTTATTGCTGTCATGCTCCGATTTGACCACTGGCGGTATGGACAGACCTGAGGGTGCCTGGGGCTTCACCATGAGCATGAACAGCCCCTGGATCTTTTCAATGTCCAGCTCCTTGACCACCAGGGCATTGCAGGGCTGCTGAAACAGCCCATCCCAGTCCACAATCATTTGACCTCTGGTGTACTGGCCAGACAGCTCCACGGTGCAGTACACGGGCTCCGCACTCAGGACCACTGACCGGTCAATCACTAAAGACATGCAGTAGCCATCGCAGGAACGGTAGCCGTCCCTTCCAGCTGCCCTGGCGGGCTTGGCAGATTCTAAGACAGATCTCCGGACAAAATTGGAAACTTTACTCCCAGAGGTTGTCCATACGTCAAAAAAATCCTGCAAATATTCATTTAATTCCTTTTAAAGTCTTTAGAAAATGTAATAATACAATAGATATAATTTCATAACTAAATTAATTTAATTATTTAAATACAATATAAAAATACAATACAATATAATATAATATAAAACCAGGCTGCATGCAAGATAATTAAATATCTAACATTGAAGCTGCAAATGAAATTTAGAATTGAAGACAGACAAGTCTCAGCCGTCTGGGGTGAATTTGTAAAACCTTTAAATATTTCACATTTAGGACTGCATGTGAATGTTTTAGAAATGTGATAAAGAAAAGCAGTAACTAAACCATCAGAAAAAAAAATTTCCTGCCCCTCATTTAAATTGTGCCGCAGATAGAAGAAAGAAAAAATATATAAGGACGACAACAGTTTTATTTACCCAAGGCAGATGAAATCTTCTGCACACTTCATAAGGTAATATAGTGATGTTGATAAACTCCTTGAGAACCACCTGAGCAGCCTCTGGGTCATTGTAAAAGTTGAACTCTGCACAGGCACTGATCCGCCCTCGAGCTGCACTCATGGAATAAAAGAGAGGAGGGGGGAAACGGAGGAGGGGGGGGGGATCTTTAAACATTTTGAATTCTATAATGTAGAGTAGGTGATTTGAGAAAAGCCACATTAAGTTTCTATTGAAAAAGGAACTGCCAATGTTACTTTTAAAAATGAAGCAGTGATTTACTAATAATGGATTAAAGTTATACAGAGTGCAGAACAATAATTTGGTGTTTGCTTTTACGTATTTTTTTTAAATAAAAGAAAATGTTATGGTTTAAAAAAAACTGCACTTGCCCTCAATATTTCCTCCCATGACATAGAGATCTTTGATTTTTCTCCCAACTGTAGAGTCCAGTCTCATGGCAAGTGCTAAGTTGGTCAAAGGCGCTAAAGCCACAACACTTATTTCACCTGAAATTTAGTGGTTTAAAAAATGTACAACTGTCCTACATGAAATAATATTGAAAGGATTATAATATGTCGGACAAGGCTGGTCATTGTGCCCCTTAAAAATCTAAAAGATGTGCCTGACAAATTATTATTTTTTTATGTACAGTTTTATTTATAGGCACCCTTTAAACTAGATGGGTACCAGAGCAATGTACTGGCTGCACCCTATCTCAACTGTCCTATTAATTATGCACACAAAAATGTGTAGGTAAGTGGTAGAGATAATGATTTTCCATTTCAATGTCTTACTCTCCATTCTATTTCTGCCATAGTTTAGAAATCTACCCATTAAAGCTGGGTAGACACCCTCCCACCTACTAGCCTTCACAGGGATACGAACCCAAGACCTACAGCACGCCAACGAAGCGTGCCGCCACTTGACCGCTGTGCCCCACTATGCACTCCATATTATATTTAAACAATGCTTCTAAGCTTCTAATCTGGCAAACTGTATAATCAAGAAAAAGATCTCTAAGCTATTGACAAGTATGTTTCCAAAGCTACCTCAAGTTAATTAAAGGGAAACAAAAAAAAGTTATAAATATCAATAGAACTGTCACCAATCAGTTCATACCTGGGTTACTGTTTATAATTCTAATCATGGCGTTGGCTGCGTGCTCTGACTGTATAACTGAACTGTCCACTGGGGTGTTCCATGCTTCCCCACTGAAATTCTCAAACTGTGAAGTGTTGCCCAGTAGTGAGCATTCAGCACCTCTATAAACTGGAATCTTTTTTTGGTAGAGATGATTCAGACGTAGCAGTGATTAGGAAACATTTTAAAATATTAATAATAATAAACAAATAACAGATAGCCTGAGCATCACACTTTAATGAGTGACTCATACATAATTACACAAATAGATTAAAAAGATATATTAAAATTACAGTCGTGTATTATGTCAATTTTAATGCATGTGCATACACATGCCAAATGTATAAAATGTATAAACATATTGAATATATATTTATAATAACTCTTTACTTTAATTAGTTATAGTTATAGATACTACTTTAAGTACTATTTTTCATCAAATTATTTTCATGCCAATTAACATGCCCAATTTATTCGGAAGACCTGTGGGACAAACGTAAGACTGTTAGTTGTTTTTTTTTTTACACCAACAAGATAAAATGGAAAAGGTCAGTCCTAAAGTCCTGCACTTGGGGACGCAACTCCAAATAAAGCATAATACAGCTTGATTTGCTTGTAGCGAGCATTAAAATTGCAGCACAAAAATCAAATGATCACTTACCTCTTCTCTGTCGCAGGCTTTCAAAACTCTCAAAGTGTTCTCACAAACCAGATCCACGTTCACATTGCCGTTGACACAGGTGATGGCTAGAATTTCCACATTCGGGTGGGCCAAGGCCAACATGATGGCATGGGAGTCATCAATGCCAGTGTCCACGTCCAGTATCACCCTCAACTGCAATAGAGAAAATGTAAACCATGGCTGAAGCCAAGCAGAATAAAAACTATCACAAATACACAACTCAAGCCAGTCACTTTAGTGCATGATGAACAGTTACATTTCCTTTTAATACATGTAATGTTTTAACAGAGCAATTGGTGCAAGCATGTTACCTCCCGATTAGATTGACCTGCAAGCAAAGGTTGGAAATTCTGAAAAGCATGCAAATTTCCATATATACAATCATACATTTCATACATTTCACCCTATTAATATTAATATTAATTTTTTTAAAATTTTTTTTGCAATAAAAAGTCTGATTTTGGTGCATAAGGTCTACTCAAAATTCCATAGTTAGCAAATTGATTTTCCAAACTTTTAATTTGTGGGCAGACGGTAAACTTGCATCCATTAATATAACTTATGTGATTTTTACAGCATCACCAAGCTGGGATCTAAGGATACAATTGAAAGGTAGTCAGATATCAACTATAATGAACTATTGTATTTTTAAAAAAAAATACAAACCAGGTTTGTGAATCATTTTTGATTAGGTGTGCTTTGCTCCAAAACCCTTAAAATTAAAATAAAAAAAAAAAAACTACCCCACCATTTGAATAGACTATAGACTAAAGTAGACTATAATTTACAAAGCAAAAAATGTTTTTTTTAACCTTTGGCTGCTTAAATGAAACATTTGAATAAGGTTTAGTGCTTTGACTGCTGATGGATGATGGGATGTAGTCAGAAGCCCCAGACATGCTCAACTGGTCCTCTATACAGTCATCAAGGCTGTCTTCAATATTAATATCACCAGAGGCCATCAAATCATCATCGTCAGTTTGCGGTGAAGTAATCGAAACAATCTGATGAGTTCACATATTGAAAATGAGTTGGTTTTTTTTAAATAATATTACTAAAAATAAAAGCATTCAGTGAATTTATATGATTAAACCAATCCATTATGGGGCACGGTAGCCGAGCTGCGTTCGACTGGCGAGCCGAAGGTGCCGGGTTCAAATCCTGGTGCAGGATAGGATTTTTACCCTGGTCTGGAGAGTGTCCCTGAGTCTACCCAGCTCTGATGGGTACCTGACCTTAGTTGGGGTAAAGTAAAGGCGGCTGTGCATAGTGCTGGCCACACAATCACCTAGTATGCTGTGGCCACAGAAACTGGTGAACGCTGCTTCATCGGACCTATGGATCAATTTGGTCCGACGGGTACTTTACTTAAACCAATCCATTATTTCCATGCATTTTGTTTTTTTAAATATAAGAATATATTTAATTTAATGTTTTCAAATTAACTTTTTGAATAAAAATCGTAGCTAAACTACAAAAAGTAGTGTGATAAACTCACATCTTCTTGCTTCACTTCTTGTTTAATGAACTCTGTATCTGGATACTCTACGGGACCATGGTTGTGTTTTGGTGTTATAGACACAACCCTTAGACGCTGCCCGTCTTGGGTGCATCTGAATTTTATCTGATACGGGCACTTCTGTCGCATGGAGCGCAGTTCATCTTTCTTCTCTCTGCCTCCATAGACACAGCAGTATAGCAACTCGTTGTACTTGACATCAGGGCTGAAGATCCTCTTTGGCATGCGCTTAATTGCAGCGGCTATGGTTCGGCTGTCTCGCTTCCATAGTTTAAACTTCTCTTTGTCCTGCAGCTCTTGTATCTTGTGTTCCACTTCATCATAGGATGAAAACTCATCATCCACATTTATAATGGACATGATCACAACTGTTTGTCTTGTTATTAATCGTTTAAGTAGAACTATATTTTAATTTGTACAAATGTCTATAGAAAGAACCAGGTGGTAAATTTGAATTATACCACCTTCATCATGCACTTGAACCTAATTTTAAATCTGAAATTAAAAACATTGAATATTTGAAATTGTAAATTATCAAACATAGTCTACTTACAAATGTATGCACAGATAGGGCCTGCCATCAAATTAAATATGATGATATTAAAAATCAATATAAAAATGCATCTAATGCAAATGACAGTGCAAATAGCTACTATGAAAACGTGAATCTTGGTATTTGTCTTCTTTTGCTTTTTTTGTATAGCTATATTGGGTGTCCTTGAGTATATCTAATGGGTCTCTGACACAAGTTGAAAAGAAAAGTGGCTGTGCATTATGATACCACACAACCTTTGTGAAACTTGTAAACTCTGCTTCACTGGAGCTATTTTATTAGAATATAGACCAAATTTAATTTTAAATTAGAGATATATTTGATTTCAAAGAACAGTAAGAGTAAGAGTCTAAAATTCCAAAGCCTAATTTTTCAAAACATTTTACTTAAATATTTGTTATTATATTTTTTTTATACATAATGAATATAATAATAAGCTTTTAATACAAATTTAGCCATACTTAAACTTTTATTTGATTATTTGAATATAAATTTGTTGTGTCGTGTGAGACTGGTCGAGTTGATAAAAAATTGCAATGGGGATGATCTAGTCTATATATCTATTCATATTTTAATGCAAGATATTGTTACTGTAGAAAAATAAAAGTGATCTTTAATTGTTGCAAAGATTCAGTAGTCAGTAGTCTAGGCCTATACAAACTAAAATGATAGGGATAGGGGTCAAGAGCATAAGTAAAAAAGGGTTCAATGTTTAAATTGGGCCCCAAATTTGACTAGAAATTAAAATTTAAAGTAGTGGAGTGGGTATTACCATTTACCGGTAGGCCTATGTCTAAGTGCTGTCTGAGTGACAGTCTACTATAATTTATAATCACAATTATTTACTAAAGGTCTAAGCTTACATCATTTTTTTATATATAATATATATCGTAAGCTTATTCCTATACTATAGGCCTATAATATATGTGCTAATTAAATTAGGCTGAATTTTTTAAGACTTAGTCTTAGAGTTAGAGTAGCTTCAAATGTGAAATGAGTAGGCTAGGTGCGTAGGCCTATGCCTAATGACTCACTAATGAGTCCTGAGTATTGTTTATGAGCGATTGGTGGGAAATGATCTTCATCAGTTTGTAACAATTGGTATAAATAATAAAGTTCCTCTTTTTATAATTTATACTAATTATAAAGTGTGGGCCACAATAACAGAACTGCTTCTCTGCTTCTGGCCCCACTAGCTGGATTGGTTTACGAGTTTACAGTAGACCTAAGCCTAAGTGTCAGTAAGGTACGATGTTTATTTTAACGATAACGAAAGCAAGATAGAGCTTCTTGGTTGTTGTTGCATTTTTTACTGCATAGGGCCTTTGCACATTTAATCAATTTTTACGCTACCTTAATACAACGTTCGTGCACTAAATAAAATAATGCATGGGTTGTTTTAATATTACAATTTTCCAGATTTAATATATAAAATATTGCCGGAAACAGTAAGCCGGCCTACCGGTTTTTTTCCGGCTTCCGGTTTCTATGTAATTTACAGGAAAAAAAATAATGTATGGATAAATTAAATGTATGTTAGTTTATAAGTTTGAGTGCTAAAATTTAATTGGCACATTTGGTAGTTGCAATTTTAAATTTAAAGAAAGCATTTGTTAAAATGCACGTGCCCGGTAAAATGTAACCTATTATATTTGTTTCTAGTCCAACAAACTTTAAGCCGCTGATCGGTATAAACTTTATGTCTACTGAACTAATTTTCGCATGTCCGCAAGTCCATTATTTATTTTTCAGTTTGCAATCCGTGTACCGGTAGGTTAGCCTTACACACACAAAAAAAAAAAAAAAAAAAAAAAAAAAAAAAAAAAAAACAACTAAGAAAGACAGAATAACAATGGTGAAAATATGAAAATACTTTTTAAAATAAAAGACCGAAAATATGTCATAATCATCTTAGAGACCCGAAAAGCTATTAAAATTGTCGGTAGGCCTACCGGTAATGTATAATATTTGCGCCCACACCCACCTTTACAAAAATCATAAGGGGTCGTTCATAAATGACGTTACACAATTTTTGACAAATTTCAACCCCCCTTCCCCCCATTGTCACAAGTCGTCACAAAAAGTCTTAGCAATAATACATCACAAAGTTCTGAAGCCCTCCCTCCCACTCTCAGAAATACAACAACCATTTAAATTCCTTTTTTGTCGTAGTATATAATTAGGGGACGCCCATTAATTACGTCAACAATTTTTTGGCGATTTTTATCCCCCCCTCCCCCTTGTCAACAACTGTCAAACTTTCAGAGACCTCCCCCCCCCCCCTATATAATTACGTCAACAATTTGTTACCCCCCACACACACACACTCAAAACAAGTAACACAATTTTAGACACTTGCTTCTATGTTTAAAATAGATTTGAAACGGAAAGGCTTATACTATATATACTATACTTAATTGTAATCAGTGCCTTTACAAGCTTATGTGGCGCCCCAGGACAAAAGTTTCATCGCCGCCCCCTTGCATACTGTAACTGCTTGTTTAGTGCTATATTCGCTATATTTAGACTACATTTTCCGCCCCCTAGAAGTGCCCCCCCCGGGCATATGCCACCCTCTGCCCCCCCCCTTATGTGAGGGCACTGATTGTAATACATTTTAAAACTTGTTTAAACGATTTCAAATTGAATATAACTCTCATAGGCGTAGCCACAAAGGGGGCGTAACATGGTTCCTACCCCACTCACTCGCCCCTCCCACATTTTTTTCCCAATTCGAGGATCTTAACAATATTTCTTTCTTTTATGTTTAGGCTACTATTGTTCTTTTCATATAAATATTTACTTTTTTTCTAATTTTACGTTTCACTAATGAGCTTTTGGTACAATGTTAATTGTTAAATAGTGGAGGGGGAAATTGTGCACCAGTCGTTAATTATAGCCTTCTATTTTAACCATATTATGTTCACTATCCCTTCTTGCATTATTGTCCCCCCCCCACACACACACATACACTATACACACTGTAGTTGCTCTCCCTGTCCCCTACCTCTCGTACCTTGCACTATTTGCCACCCACACCTTGCAATCCTGGCGACGTCACTGATACTAATACATTTTTATCTCATATAATTTGAACAGAAAATTAGAAATTAAAACGTAAAAATTACTAAATAGAACAATGTAGCCTAATCAACATAATTTTAATGTTTCATCTATTATAACGAAGTCAACAAATCTATATGTCTATAGATCTATATAAGAATTAGGGATGTTAAAAGGAAATAAGTAGGCTAAGTATTTCATAGTGTATTTCGTACTTCATGTGGTGGGCCACGAATTATTTTACTGAAGAAAATATTTTAAAATAACCATGTTGGAGATTCACACAATACACTTCATTCAATGTTGTGCAAACATTACTTATAGTCTCAGAGAGGGCCTATCGTTGTTGTTAGTTCTATTGCCATCCCAGCCATCGCTTACACGGCTTACATAACGAACGCCAATTTCTGGCGCCCAATTTAGATGTACTGAGAGGCAAAAACTGGGTTTCTGAACGTACTCTGCAGACAGTTTGTTAGTGTGTTTGTGTTCCTTTGTTATTCCAGTGTTACGTCCACAATCCCCTTGTGGCCAGAGCTGTGTAGATCTTGCTGATAATTCTCGTTAGTCCTAGGGGAGACTTTAATTATTAGTATTTATGTTTCAGTATTACACGAACTCTTCTTATAGTCCTGGGCACAAATTCAGTATTTGTATTCCAACATTTCCTTTCTTGTAAATTATGGTAGTAGATAAATCTTATAGTAATGTATACAACACAATAGGATAGTAACTTGACAAAGAAGCTTCAGTGTAACTGTTGTTGATAGTTTATTTCAGGTGGTATGTTCAATATATACAATATATCTATTATGTACAGTTAGAATAAAATAGTGCAAACACAAACGTTCAAAGGAACATATTTTGAAACTCTCTGTCTTTCAGACAAAACAAATCATTAAATACTATCCGAGTGGTGCAAGGGACAGACCCACTACCAGTAGGGGTGAAAATCATGGTAACATTACAAAACTCATAACAAAACGATATGAACTTCCCCTATTAAATAATGAGTCGTTCCCAGACTCTGAGAATTTGAGATCAACACAGAATCCCAGCATTACCTAGAACCTTTCGTTTTCCTACTAAACGTCCTAATATCGCGTGTAGTAAGAAAAGAGAGAGAGAGGAGAATAAACATTGCGTGTTCCAATTCTTGGAAAAACAATATACATGACACGCCCCCACCCAATGAAAGAAATAATGTACCATAATTACCCAAGTAATACTCAACATGGTACATTTTTCGTACTTAACACTATCGTTTTAATAACCAACAATCAATGGAAGATTATTAGACAATTTAAGCAAACATGGCTCACTGGCACAACTAAATTATAAAAAGTGTCACTACCCAATGGTAATTGTGATTATAACGTGATGGACAAATATTTCACCGTTAGTATTAATATTAACTAATGTCTCAACAAGTACAAATAATTCAAAAATATTCTAGTCATTCTTATTTTAACTATGTACAGTTGTGTGGATTTCCACCAAAAATTTGCAAAAAGTTTTAATCTATTAAACAAATATAACATTGCTCAAACTCTTGTCAATTTCCAACAGTTTACTTCTAATATACAAACCAAAAGATAAGTAATACATAACTCGAATCAAACTATAGGTTACTTCCCCTTTAAATTACAGTGTCAACTTGACATTAACAGGGTTCATACCTAAGATGATGATACTTCCCCTTTTCTCAAATATGAGGAGAAAATACGCTCTAGTAACGATTACTACAGTAATCTCAATATTAAAATGTAATCCACTATTATGCGTTTTTGGCAAATTTGAAAGTTTAATATAAAAGTTTGTTCAGGGTTGAATGAGTGCACACCTTTAGGTACCTTTGTTTCCCTCCGTTCCTGGATATATGGAATATATATAACCTATACAACATAGTGAATATCCACTAGTTTTTCCCATTCTATTACCATGATATAACAATTTAGCAATAGATTTCCAATATTATCTATTAATTTATACCAACTAAGATTACATCTCTTTCTAAGATAAAAATTGTACATATTATTATTTAGTTCCATTCATTAACTAAAATAAAACAAGATAATAAATCAACTATCTCAAAGTTTTCCCACTTAATTGCATGTGATGACAATTACTTTTATCCATCCATATCAAGTAAATACGTGCATATTATATATTTATTGCATCATGCATCAACATTTAAATGGAATTTCTTTTCCATAATCAAATTAATTTAAAATATATCAGAACATCAATATTATACATGATTATAAGAATTATTAATACTTTCAAAAGACTTGACTTCTGTATGATACAAGTATTCTATAGGTATTCCATAATCAAAATTCAAACGAATGATAGGTTATCATGACACATTCTTAAGGAATAAGTGAGATGATCTGAAAAAGAAGTATAGGGTTATTCAGTCAATCATGTAGCACCCGAGATAGATTATCAGCTATGACCTTGTCTCTATCTTGTCGATGATACGGGAAATGGGATACCAGTCGGTCTCTGTCAAATTACTTAATTTCCCAAAGTCTCTATAAAACTGCAGTGTGTGGTCGGCTTTTGGTACCATCACACAGGGTGTAGACCATTTGCTATCACATTTTCCTCCTATGTCATTTTCTAACATATACTTTACATCTAATTTAATATGCTCAGGTCTGATGGGGTCAAATGGATGCTGTTTAATAGACCTGGCACTATCGGTTAACACTACATCGTGCTCTATGACATGTGTCCTACTGGGAACATTTGTAAACATTGACTTATTTTCATGCACCAGCTCAATAATCTTCTCCTTATCTTCTACCGGAGGATGTTCTAGCCTTGTATCTAAACTCTTAAGGGCATCTGTATTATTAAGTTTACTTTCTGCTAACTTATATTCTATCCTAGATAAATCCGTCGGGACTCTAGCTAACGAAATCATGGGGACCTCCCGTGGTTTACTCTTTTCCCTGGAAACATAGGGCTTAAGTAAATTAATATGGCATACCCTCTGTTTTTGTCTCCGGTCAGGAGTCTTTATCAAATAATTGACCTCGCCAAGCTTTGACTCTATCTCATAGGGTCCACTAAACTTTGCACTTAAAGGCTGATTTTGCAAAGGTAGAAACACAAGAACTTTGTCACCTGGTGCAAAAGTTCTAGCGTAGCTTTACGGTCATAGTTCTGTCTCATACGCTCCTGCATCTGTGGAAAATGAATCTTCACATGGTTAAAAGCATGATAAAGCCTATTTTTAAATTTATCTACATATGACAAAAGTCCAATCGGTTCACTGTCCGTTAGCCAAGTTTCATGTAGAAGTTTCAACGGACCTCTGACTGAGTGTCCATACACAAGTTCGAATGGGCTAAACCCCAGGGATTCCTGAGTGGCCTCCCTTGCAGCGAACAGAACATAAGGCACACCCTTATCCCAGTCTTTCTCGTTTTCATAACAGTACTTTTTAAGCATCGATTTTAATGTCTGATGAAACCTTTCCAGAGCTCCCTGGCTCTCAGGATGATAGGCACTTGATAGCCTATGGCTTATCCCTAATTGTTCCATGACTTGTTTGAAAATGTTCGAAGTAAAGTTAGTCCCCTGGTCGGACTGTACTGTCTTCGGTAGGCCATAACGTGTGAAGAAATTTGTCAGGGCGTCTACCACCTTCACTGTTGTTATGTTCCGCAACGGAATGGCTTCCGGGAAGCGAGTGGATGAACACATGACTGTGAGCAGGTATTGAAAACCGGCTTTTGTTTTCGGCAACGGGCCCACGCAATCAATGAGTATATGACTGAATGGTTCGTCGAACGCTGGTATCGGCTGGAGTGGAGCGACAGGAATTCGTTGGTTAGGACGTCCTACCATTTGGCATACGTGGCAAGTCTTGCAGTATTGTTCGACATCTCTTCTCAGTCCTGGCCAGTAGAAGTAAGGGAGGATACGGTGGTGCGTTTTCCGGACTCCCATGTGACCAGCGAAAGGAAGATCATGCGCCATACGCAGTATATCTTGACGATAGCACTTAGGTATTACAATCTGGTGAATACTGTCCCACTCGTTTGTACCTGAGTTGAGCGGTTTCGACTTTCTCATCAACACTTCATCTTTCATGTAGAAACATTCCGCCATTGCATCTGCAGTCTTTTCGTCAACAGCTTTCATTCTGAGTTGCATTATTACTTCGTCATTCAATTGTTCTTTCACCAATTTCTGCTTTGGTGACAAAATGTTATCGTTCTCGGTTGCATCACCAGTTGTTAGTTCAGCAAAGAACGTAGCACTTAAATCGATGTCAGGTGTTTCTGTTATCACTGTTTCATTCGCATGTGTGTCTTCAGAACAGACAAACACATCTTTCGTTGCACTACACGGCGTAGCAGGAGTCTTTACCGACTTCTTTTTCTGCATTGCTCTTGTCAGTGCACATGTTGGGCGTTCATTGGCAGGACGTAGGTTTTTGTCCTCCGCCATCTTTGTCTCCAACACTTTAACCATGGGCTCGACAGTGACTCTGCCGCCCATAATGTCATTTCCTAATATCATGGAAACGCCTTTGACGGGTAGTGCGCGCCACACTCCCACTACGATGTTACCTGTAAAAATATCCGACTCGAGTTTTATTCTGTGCAGTGGAGCTTCCACAGCCTCCATACTAGCACCTCTCAGCACAACAGACTCACCGGTACTGGTGGCATCTGTTAACGGCACACTGCCCTCCAGGATCACGCTGACAGCAGAACCCGTGTCACGTAATATCTGTATTTTCTTCTTGCTGAGTACATCGACTTCTGTCGACACTGTCCCCTCGTAGACAAAGGGTCGAAAATCGGATAGGTCGTCCTCTTCCGGGACTTCAGGAACCATCTGTTCCTCACGGCCTTCTGAAAGCATAATAGATTGAGTACAGCTATTCTCTTTTACCTTAGATAGACTGTTCTCAAAAACCATCGACTCCACAACTATGGGCGATGCCGGCCGCATTTCTTTTGAGTTTCTTGACCCTGTGTTGCACACTTCTTCTGTCTGCTTGCTATCTTTCTGCACTCTGGCACAGTGTAGAATAGCACCTTGCTTCTTGGTAAGGATCCAACAATCTTTCTTCATGTGGCCCTCTTTCTTGCAATTGAAACATACCACCTTTGCTTTATTTACATCTGTCTGCTTCCTGAAATGAACTAAGTTACTATTATTATTTACACCACTGTTCTTATTATTGTTTTCACTTGTCTCTTTTGGTTTACTAGCCTCCTTGGGCTCTGGTTTGTGCACTTTGGGTTTGTCAGCATAATATGGCTTTATGCTGGCGTGAATTATGGCATAGTTATCTACCAATCTAGCAGCTTCATGCACATCTTCAACCCCTCGGTCTGAGATGTGGGTTTTAATATCCACTCGAATACAATCATTGAATTCCTCAAACAATATTAGGTTCTTGAGTTTATCAAACTCACTTACATTCTGTGACCTTAGCCACTGTTCTAACATTTTCTCCTTTTGTCTCAAAAAGTCTACATGAGTTTGATCATATGCCTTCTTTCTGTCTCTAAATAGCTTTCTATATTTTTCTGGTGTCAGGGAATAACTTTTTAGCACCCTATCTTTGATTACTTCATAGTCATTTATTTCCTCGGGTGTTAAACTCAACACTACGTCCAATGCTTTTCCTTTGTTGAGAGTTGACCTTAACAATAAAGCCATCTTATCATCAGGGAACTGATAATCTACAGCTATCCTCTCAAAAAGCAAAAAGAAATCTTGAACATCTTCTTCTCTGAATATAGGCAAGTGTTGCTTCATTGCGCTAATATCCATACCATTGCTGTCCCTACGATGGTCAGGTCTGTTCATGCGTGCCATCTCTATCTTTTCTCTGCTTTCAATCCTAATTCTTTCATTTTCCCTTTCAGTTTCTATCCTAATTCTTTCATTTTCCCTTTCAGTTTCTATCCTAATTCTTTCATTTTCTCTTTCAGTTTCTATCCTCATTCTTTCCAATTCCATTCTCTTCATAGCTAATTGGAATTTTAGGTTTTCACTCAACCCTTCATCTTCATCATTGTTTGATGATCTAGATGACATATTTCTTACCTCGTCTCCGTGGGCAATTACCTCGCCCCCACTGGGAGCTACATAACCTTCATTGATATCGTTCTGTCCCACTTCAACTACACTACCAGTGTTCATGGCATTCTGCCCGTTCAAACATGTCATAATTTCTTTGGTCAAACGATTACGATTAGGTCTTGCCTGTCCTGCCTCAATCCCAAAGGACTCAGCTAATTCTTTTAGTTCAGCAAATGACATGGCATTAAGTTCCTCACTTGATATATTCGAAGCCATAGTATAGCGTTCGAAATATTTGTTATAGTAGAGTAGTATATATTGTATAATAAAATATAAAGTTCCAACTTACGATTTGTCCAGAAATTTGCACAATATAATATTAAGCACTTCGTGGAATCTTCACACTTCCCAAGGAATAAAAACGCAAACCAGTTCTCTCCTCTTTTTAAAAAGAATAGTTTCACAGTCCTGAAAACGAAACACAAATATGCCGCTCTCAGTACTACTAATGTCACAAAATATTTATAGGTCAGCTAGATCAAGAAAAGTAGAACTCAAATCTACCGAACGAGACTACCAAATCTTGTCAATCCTAGGTCAGGAAAAGTAGAACTCAAATATCCCGGACGAGCCCCCAAATTTTGTTACGTCCACAATCCCCTTGTGGCCAGAGCTGTGTAGATCTTGCTGATAATTCTCGTTAGTCCTAGGGGAGACTTTAATTATTAGTATTTATGTTTCAGTATTACACGAACTCTTCTTATAGTCCTGGGCACAAATTCAGTATTTGTATTCCAACATTTCCTTTCTTGTAAATTATGGTAGTAGATAAATCTTATAGTAATGTATACAACACAATAGGATAGTAACTTGACAAAGAAGCTTCAGTGTAACTGTTGTTGATAGTTTATTTCAGGTGGTATGTTCAATATATACAATATATCTATTATGTACAGTTAGAATAAAATAGTGCAAACACAAACGTTCAAAGGAACATATTTTGAAACTCTCTGTCTTTCAGACAAAACAAATCATTAAATACTATCCGAGTGGTGCAAGGGACAGACCCACTACCAGTAGGGGTGAAAATCATGGTAACATTACAAAACTCATAACAAAACGATATGAACTTCCCCTATTAAATAATGAGTCGTTCCCAGACTCTGAGAATTTGAGATCAACACAGAATCCCAGCATTACCTAGAACCTTTCGTTTTCCTACTAAACGTCCTAATATCGCGTGTAGTAAGAAAAGAGAGAGAGAGGAGAATAAACATTGCGTGTTCCAATTCTTGGAAAAACAATATACATGACACCAGCCACCATGTCTCGCTAGACTAGGGTTGCCAGACGTCCGGCAAAAGGAGGACATGTCCTCCTTTTTAGACTCTTGTCCTCCGTCCGGCAGGCAAAGCATAACATCTTTAAAATGTCCGGCTTTTTTTACTATTTTGTTTTGTAGGCATTAAGACAAATACATTTTTAAAAATAGTATTAACATGTTAAGAATATAATTGATAAACATATGATTATTGGTACAAGAAAAGAATTATCCTTTTTTAAAAGACTCTTGCATGAGCTTTAAAGTTGACCAACCTAATGCAAGCTGCCCATTAGCCTACAGTGAATTTATATGTTATTTTGAACAAAACTGTTTCTTGCTCAGTTTACCAAAACACACTTAAACTTAATGGAAGCTCTTGTAATAAAACCATACGGATTGCAGGTTTAATTAAAGCGAAACTATCCAATTAAAACAACCCTAAGCTAGACAGCCAAGGCGCTACAATTTTGGACGTTCACACTGCCTTGCTAACAATTGCATTAGTTTTCACCCATACATAGATCTACAAACTTACAAGATAAACACAAAAAGGACATGTCAACTGTAAGCTTATTTCCCATAATTGATATATTTGTATTAACGTACAACCATATTTTTACATGTTATCTAAGTAAGTTGAACAGGGCAAATGTAGAATGTTGTAATTAATTTGTATTATCAGGCCTAGCCTATTTATTTAATAAAAAGTAACATTGTTGACGTCAACTTTTCTTGACCCCCCCTCCCCCATGTCAACAATTTGTCAAACTATTTATTAATGGACGTCCCCTTAGGCCTAGGCCTACATAATAGGCTATATACATAGCCTATAGATTAGGTAGGCCTATATATATATATATATATATATATATATATATATATATATCATTGACTCCATAGTCCCGAAGACGATAGGATTTGCGCTCTTTTAATTTTGACAGCCTTGTAGCACTGGCTGTGTCTGTGGAGACCTATCATGTAGGCCCCATGCCTATATAATTATTGCAAGAAATAATATAAAAACTGAATTAATTTAGTGAAACTTGTTAAACTTCATGAGATGTAGGCTAACACTATTTAAACGCCCTCCCCCTCTATAGCCCTTATATGTATAGGACCTAAGTGATATCACTTATGGACGCTCCCTTATTAATTTGTGCCATAACTTTGCAAACTAAAACACAACTTCGTTTTAGCATTAAACAGTAACATATATAATATCTATTATAATTAGTCTCATAATTATGATTCTTTTCAAAAGCGAAGTAGGGCCTATTATGAAAATTCATTCATTACTAATAATTTGAATAAATATAGTATAGCCTACGCAGTCTTTCTAATAACATATTCACCAAAAACTTTCTTTCTTAAAAATTTACACAAATCTAACATCAACATTTAACAGCATGACGCTTTCTTCCCGAGTGGCACCCGGCATGGATCGAATAGATACCTGAACAAACCAGGAAAACCAACAACTAAACATAATTTAAAACACTAATAAAAAGGCAAGTACTAGACCATAGGTTCTCAACGGGGGCGATATCGCCCCCCGGGGGGCGGTGAGAGGCTTTAGGTGGGCGCTGACATTCCCGGGGGCGATTGGGGGCGGTGAAGGGCAAGTGGGCGGTACAAACGTACCTGATATATTTTAACACCTCAGCTTTTTGAATCAATTAGTTTTTGGAGGATGAGATGTGATGTAAACGCAAGTGCTGCTAAATATCTGATATCCCCCAACAGTATGCCGACATATTATTATATTAATAAGAAATAGGAATCGAAGTGACTTTTCGATGAAGTAGGGGTCTGTATTTGGCATATATAGTGTGTGGCCGGCTGGTCCTGTGGTTAGTTCACCGGACTGTCGCCCTAACGTCTGCTATTATCAATGATATTTTGATCACAGTTTAACCGAGATGTAGGCTAATCAATGTATTTCAGGCTGTGTTAATTGCATTAAAGCAATAAATAATTGTTGATCGGTATAGATAAGTAGTAATCATACAAACTGGGTAGTTATTGTAATGTTTGAAAATATACCTATACATTCTTTAGTAATATGATATTTATATAATTTTAAAATACTTTTTACAGTTTAACCATTTCAAAGTTATAAATTGTAAGCCATTTATTTTGTAAAAAAGAAAAAAAAACACAGAAATATTAGCTCAAATAAAACGGGCTAATTATCTCCCTTTTAAAAAAAAATGTTTCCACATTTGATTCAATAGTGATGCCGAACAAGTTCTATTTTGTAATAATATAACACATATTACTGATTATTAGACCTAAGGCTTTTGCAACCAAAATTGAAACAGAAATAGACAAATTGCTAGTAACACACCAGGCAAACGATTCGCCTTGATTTATTTAAACCTTTTGCTAAGGCAATTTTTTTATCCATTAATTCTTACAATATGTTTCCTTTTCATTTTTTTTACAGATAATTAATCACACAAAAAGTCTAGTACGCCTAAAAAAAATGCGGAAACTATAGTCCAGGGATGGGCGGAAGGGGGGGGGAGTGGGCGCTAAAAGAAACTTGGGGGGGGGGGCGGTGAGCGGAAAAAAATTGCAAAAGGGGGCGGTGAGCCGAAAAAGGTTGAGAACCTATGTACTAGACTGAGACCACGGATGACGCAGGATGCAATAATCTTCTTTATGTAAGATATATACCGTAAGATATGTATAATATTTATTTTCTTAACCTTATACACATTACCACCATTCATTCATTTAGGCCTACTATAAAGATTGGGGATCAAGAATTACTAGAAATCATATGGGACAATTCACAACCACTATATTATAACATCACAGCTACCACAGATATGGATTCGAGGAAGTGGTTGACGTTATACTGTACTCCACTCGATCAGGACTAGGACTGATAGATATTTATAGCCTACCTATAGTATGCTGCCGAAGTTGTTGCTTTTAAATACATTAGAGTAGGCCTATAGTCCTGTCCAATGCTTTGTTGAGAGCACTGATCTAGCCGTTGTTTTAAGTAAAGTAGTAGGCCTAAATAAGTTATTAGGCCTAAGTATAGGCTACCCTTCGGACCAAGTTGATCACAGGGTCCGGTGAAGCAGCGTTCACTAGTTTCCTGTGCCGCGGCATACTGGGGATTGTGTGGCCAGCACAATGCCCACAATCACCTTTACATTACCCCAACTAATGTCAGGTACCCATCAGAGCTGGGTACACTCAGGACACCGTCCAGTCCAGAATTCGAACCTAGAACCTAACCTTCGGTACGCCAGCCGAACGCGCTGCCGCTCGTCCAGCGTGACCCCTAGCCTACATACTATTTATAGACTGTAATAGAAATAGAACCAAAAAATGGCGATTTGCTTTCATTCAATGTGCAGTCCCACAGACTACAAGATTATATGCAAGAGAAGATAACAGCTTTGAACAAGACTGGAATAAGAGTAGGGCTTAATATAAACCATAAAAAAAACTAAATTATTGAATATAACCCACCAACAAGATGGCGACATACAAGTAGCGAACCGAAGCTTAGACCAAGTGGATAACTTTGTCTATGAGTGTGCATGGTCAGTGTATCAGGACGAACAGACGAGGATATTGAACGTCGAATAAATTTGGCACGTCAGGCATTTGACAATCTGAAACAAGTCTGGAGATCCACGCACATCTCTGCCAAAACCAAAATATGACTGTTATAGACCTGAAACATGGAGAACTACATGCAGAGAAAACAAGAAATAGACTCCAGACCTTTGTTAACAGATGCCTGATAAGTATTATTGGCCATAACAAGAAATAGACTCCAGACCTTTGTTAACAGATGCCTGATAAGTATTATAGGCCATAACAAGAAATAGACTCCAGACCTTTGTTAACAGATGCCTGATAAGTATTATAGGCCTATATATTGATAATAGAGTGGTATGACAAAATAGAAAACACCAAGCTGTCGGAGAGGTGTGGACAGACAACAGTAGAGCAACAAATCCTAGAAAGAAAAGAAAATTAAACACACCCGCGGGAAAGATAGCAAAAAAAAAAAGAGCTAGACAGGCCTTAGAGTGGAATCAAGCTGGACGAACTGGAAAGAGCTGGGAAGAGCTATAAAACGACTGACACGAGACAGTGAAGGGTGGCGTAGGCCTACTTTGACGGAGGCCCTATAACTTATATGTTCCACAAGGAACCCGACAGATGATAAATGTGCAGTTTTGTTTTTTTTATAGTAGTTAGGCCTTACAAATACCAAGAAAAGCGATACATTTTTTCAAACCAAAACAAGATATTGAAATATATATTAAAAAATTGCAATTTTTTTCACCGTAATTTTGATGGTATAAAAACTAGTCTATGTCACATAATTATTGTGACACGAACTAGAACGCTTCTCAGAGACACATGGGAGCGCACTGTTCATTTTCAATATCACAAATGTGTTTTACAAGAGTTGTCTCTCTTGATCATGTTAAATATGGCGATAACGGGTATTTAGCTTTTTCTTTTTTTAAAGAGGAAAATGTCATTGGTGTGTTATTTGCATTTGTTTAGCTTTACACCCATAACTTGTAAAAAATAGAAGTTGATACCGATTGCTGTGTGTTTTTTGTGCAATTGGAACTTAAATTATACTTATAAAAAAATTCAAACAATAGACTGGGCGCTGGGTAACTTCGGGTAAGTAGGCTATTCAGATTCTTCTGTATTCATTTGATTTTGATATAGATCTAGATCTATTTGCTCTAGGTTACTTTTAAATTTTAGATATATTTTAAATCACTGCATACTTAGCAGCAAGGGCACTGTAATTACTAGTTACGCTTAGTTTAGGCTTAAATTAAATACATTTTATTATTTAAAAATTAATGATTGAACAAAAAAAAACTTTTCTCTTCGGTAGGTTTTCACTCAAATTATTTTTATAGGCCTAGCAGGGCCTAGCTAGACTATTTAATACTGAATACTGTATTACATGTAACATTACCATTACCTTGCCTTAACTTTTGATTATTATATAGGCCCTAAATGTAAGACTTGGACTTGACACTTGTTGTTTTTTACCAAACCACACATTTTAACTTAGTTGAGCTAGGTTCACTAGGCCTATTCAGTGGTAGACTGGGTAAGTTTAAATAAATATCTAGAGTCTAGACCTGTTATTACTGATGAAGTAATATTATTTATATAATTTATATATAATAGGCCTATCTAGGCCTATATTACTATAATATTGTAACTGAAGTAATATTAACTGTAACACTTCTTTCACACTTTTTAAAAAGTAGGGTTGCCATGCCGCCCATGCGTTTGGTTTTGTGCTGGACAGAGGACAGACTGGTATTTCAGTAGATTGTCTACACTGTAGACTGTTCGGTATAAATAGTAAATAAGTGTAAACAAGTATTTATTAAATAAAAAATAATAATATAATGTTTAAATACTGCACATGTAGCCTATTATATAAATATAATATAACAATATATACCAAAACTTATATTATCAAAATGTTGATGAATGTAAAAACAATGAACTATCTAAAAGTTGTTAGGCCTACCATTGGTCAATAAGTTATTATAATGCAAATTTTATTCAATTCAATTAGTAGGGCCTACCGGTGTTGCAAATGTAAAAAAAAAGTCGGAAGCAATTTTTACAATTTTAGGCACTCATTGGATATTGTCACATCCCTAATGCCTTTTAATAATAATATACCCATTTCCCAGAAGGGGAAGAATGGGAAGGTGTAGGGTATTTTCTGAGGGTGTCCGGTCTTTTCTAAACTAAAAGGTATCTGACAACCCATTTGTTAAATGACTTTTAAAAAAACTTAAAACATAAGTTAACATAACATCTTAAAAAAATTATTTGTGCTTTTTTAATAAATAATAGGATAGGTTAAAGTAGGTCTTTTCTGCATTGAAATCTTTTGTAGGTCTAAGTGGCTTTTATACAGAAGATATTGCAAACTGTTGCTGACCGATCCCTGTCGCCCTGCAGGATTTTTGGGCCTAGTGGACATAATACTCTATCTAGAAGGAACATCTGTAAACTTATAAACAAAAACTAACTTTAGCTAAGCTTAAATCTGTGTTTTGAATTAAGTCTTGCATTTTAATTAGGCTCTTAAGTAAGGAAAGGTAAATTAGGCTACCTGCTGGACCAAATTGATTACACGGCTCGGTGAAGCAGCATTCACCAGTTTCATAGGCCATGGCATAATAGGAGTATTGTGTGGCCAGTACAATGCCTTCGTGCCTTAATACTTTAAAATGCTTCTTAAATGAAGTCAAAGACTCTGTGTTATTTTAGTGTTAAATTGATGGTCACTGATGGTCTTTCTAAACCATTTCATTGCCAAATGAGGCCAAATGACACTCTGAAAGAAAGAATACTTTATGAATTGGTTCCTGCATCATATGACATATATATTTATATATGATCTATGCTATGCCTGTGAAGCTAGAAAATAGATTTTTATGTATATCTTTTGAAGTTATATATGAAATTATTGTGTATTGTATTGTGTTAGGCTATATTTCTAAGCTAGAATTTAATATTTAATTACTGTTAATTGTAATGCTTCTTTTATTATTACTTCTTATCTTTATTTTTCTAAATTTAGTGGTTTAACTTGCTCATTGTCACTCATTGTGATCATTCATTTATTATCATCCTTAAGCTCTTTACTAATTGTTATATATAATATTTTTTTTTAAGTTTACATTTTTTAGATCCTAGAGAAAGAAGCAGCAAAGCATTTATAAATGAAAGTTTACAGTCAAATGATTTTTTTAATTACATTACTTTATCAACATGTGGATTCAATGATAACTTTGTCACATGTTATAATTACCCCTAATTAGGCCCTACAGTGTTTTTTTAAAGTTGGAAGTTCTCTATATGTATAAAATGATTGGTATATTTGCTTCTTTGTATTTTAGACTCTAATCTTAAAACATGTGTTAGCAGTTGATGCTTTTTTTCGGGGAAATTATAATTTGTCTAGTAATCAAAGTCCTTTCTATAATTCATCCAAGTCCTTTTTGCAAGATTTCAGTTTCCTGTTTTTAAATTTTTATTGTGATTTGTTACATACCCGGTAAATACCATCTTCTGATCTTCTGCAAAGAAACTTACTTTTGATTCTGTATAAATACTAACTGTAGAAAATAATTTATGACAATGTCTACAATTATTTAGGCCTAGTCTAGATTTGTAGTGGTGTTTGTAACAATTTGTTAGTAATTACAATTAGGTACAGTAGTTTAGGTATGCCTTAGGTTTAATATTATTTATTATATTAGGGTAGGACTACTAGACTTAAAAATTAACAACTTTGTGAAATTAAATTTTGTAGTTATGCCAGCTTAGAATAAATCTGAAATTTTAATCAGTCATATATATATATATATATACACCGGTATATATTCTAGTTACTATATCAATCATTATTATATAGTCTATAAGGGCTGACTCTCCGTAGTCTTTGACAGGGGTGTGCAGCATTTTTTTTCTTAGGGATGTATAATATAAAGGATTTATTTACAATATGAATACAATTAATTAAAAAAACGTATGGCACACCATTGGTCTGTAATGTATGATCCCTAATCATGTTCAAGCTTGGCCATTAGTTCATTTTATCTTTTTTTCTCTGTTTACTTGACAAGTAGAAATGGTTTAACATACCGTATATATTGACTTTTGATTTTTTTTTTTAAGAACTATGGGCTATAGATATAAAAAAAATGTGATTTAAATTTTATATTCTTTCATCTTCTTTTTCTGCGTTCCATTTCACTTTCCTTTGTCAGACTGGCAGTCCTGTTTCTCTGACATCATTTTATGAAATTTCAAAGTACAGCTTAATTTAAGTCACTGTAATCCAATTAAATGAACATTCACATGTCTGTGTTATTAGTTTATTTGATTCTTGTGTGTTACAGATTCTTTTTCTATGCTAACAATTTTTGCTTTCTATGGTTATCCTTGGTTTGAGCTTAACAGTAGTCTTTGTTTTTTCTAATTAAAGGATAAATTGTTGGTTTTCTTGACAAGTTCAGGTAACCCTATCCAAGCCCAAATGCTGCTTTGAATATAAACCACAATTTTTCTACTACGTTTATGATTTGCATATTTACCATTTTTTACAGCACCTGCAAGAACTCTGCAAAGATTGTCAATATCTTTTTCTAATCTAAAGAATGGTCATCATTTGAACGTGGATTAGTGGCTGAGCTGAATCGTATTGGATTTACACCTCGTTGAAAGGGTCAAAACTTTGCTTTGATATAGTCATCCATTGTAAGTTATGACCATGACAAAAGATGAGCCAGACGACCTGCCCTCCAGGGATCAAGCAAAGGAGTTCTATGCTAAATATGAACCCAAGGAAATTCTTGGAAAGTGAGTATTCGTTGTTTTTTTAATGCTGTCAACTGTCAATACATAACACAAAATTAGTGATTAGTGAGGAAATGATATGAATATAGCAACAAAAGACAAAGGAAAAAAATATTTTCTGGCTTTTTTTAAATACTTATATACAAAATTTAATATACTGCAGTTGAAGTATTTTAATATTTTGTATTCAAGTTTTTAATTATCACAAATCTATCTATTCACAAGATAACATGATGAGTAATTATTGTGGGCTTATTGATACATGTTTGTTTTATACAAGGAGGGTGCATGTTTTTTATGTATTATGTTTATCTTTTACAATTACATTATATAGGCCTCTATCATTTGTGGTGATGGGAATAATTAGAAATAGGTGTGTGTGTGTGGGGGGGTTCTTATTGTGTTTTTGACTGGAAATTTAGTTCCAGGAGAACGTTATTAAAATAGTTAATTATTTATTGATAAATATAATAATATATCAATAAAATGTATGATGGTGGTAATCACTCATTGAGTGATGTGCTATTAACAATTTAGCAAGGGCTGTGTGCTCTGATTCCTTTGTTTCAATGGTGGAGTTTATAAGGGTTATAATAATGTAATAATGGTCTAGTTGCACGGTATGGAGTTCCATTCTGAAGGTCTTGGGTTGAAATTTAAATCCAGGTAGAAATTGTAATTTTGTTCTTTTTACTTCAGGGTCTGTAAGATGTCCCTGGGCCTTCCTTCTATACCTATCTCAGTCCATCTCCATTCATTAAGTCATTTTGTTCTTTTTACTTCAGGGTCTGTAAGATATCCCTGGGCCTTCCTTCTATACCTATCTCAGTCCATCTCCATTCATTAAGTCATTTTGTTCTTTTTACTTCAGGGTCTGTAAGATGTCCGTGGGTCTTCCTTCTATACCTATCTAAGTCCATCTCCATTCATTAAGTCATTTTGTTCTTTTTACTTCAGGGTCTGTAAGATATCCCTGGGCCTTCCTTCTACACCTATCTCAGTCCATCTCCATTCATTATATTTACCTTTGCTTATATTAAATTTGAGAAAAAGTGAATAACCACAGTGAAAAGTTGAGAAGTCATTAATAAAACTCCCATCATCATCATGGGTTTTTCTTACTTAAATAATTAGCCTAGGCTAAGAAATCTCCCAACTTTTAAAAAATTGGTCTATGCCTACCTATATTTTACATTTCTACACTACTACCAGGTGAATTAACATACATAAAACTTACGGGTCTGACATTTTTTTCAAAATTTGGGAAAAGTTTGTGAATTCTAACACGATTTTAGATTAACAACTGTCTATATTTTACTTGGTAAAATAATAGACCCAACTCCCGACCAAATTGGTATCCCCTGACTACACTGGGGCCTATTAAGGATCACGGATACGATTATATTAATTTACATTATGCTGAATAGTATAAGCAAGCTACCATAGTATAGTAAGTTCTAGTTATATTGGTCGCATGATAATAATACATGTATCGCCTGTCACTAGTGCTTCATCTTCAATATCTCCGGTTATTATTCCTCCTACACTATTATACATTCCCATTGGCTGTGTTCTAGTGTGTTCTTTCTGATCCAGCCATTCACATTCATGGAGTGGGAGCAAGTGGGGAGGGGGTAACTGGGTCGCATATGATGATGAAATTATGTTTTTTTCCCCTCTCTCTTTTTTTCCCCCCTCTCTCTTTTTTTTCCCCCGACACTGTTACGACACATCCCAGCTCGCGTCGAAATGCCAAAGCACGCGAGTTGACCAGGGCGACAAACCCCCACCCCTCTCTCCCCTTTACTACAAGCAAAAGCGGCGGTACGCGTGTGTCTGGTCGTCGTACTACACATCCTAGACAAAATATAGTGATCATAGTCATGGGTTCAATTTAGGGTAATCCTGGACCTGGTTATATGAATACTTGTGATGATCCTCCGTGTCGTTAAATTACTGAAAGAAAAAAAAACTAATTTTATTAGAAACGGAATTTTCTTTGTTGTCTATCGGATCATTATTTTGTTGTTCAATTCGTGGAGTCTCGAATATTGATTGACGATAAGCGTACGCTATATATAATATTGATTTTGAAGAAATCGATTATTTTCAAGTCTAGACTCTAGACCAGAAAGTACATCTTTTGGTGTGATTGTGTTATGGCACCGATATTGATATCGATGGATATTATATTTCCTAATAAGGCTAATAAGCCTAATTAATAGGCCAATAAGATTATAAGGATACACTTATACTTATAACTTATAAGAAATAATTAGATCTAGTGATCTAGTGTTATCTTATATCTTATAAGTTTACAGACGTTCCTTCTAGATAGAAGATTATTACGTCCACTAGGCCCAAAACTCCTGCAGGGCGACAGGGATCCGCCGGTGGCAGGGCTAGAACCCGTGACCTGTCAGTTGGTTTTTGGTTGACAGTCCGGTGAGCTAGCCGCTGGACCAGCCGTTGTTATTCGGTACGGAAGGCCTAATAATATATCGTGCTGTTAAGTTGTTATTTTAATTATACACTAATTTGTGACTAGGCCTATAGAATATAGGAATATAGGCTTGCTTTAAAAAGGCGCGCATGTATAGACAATATTATTTGAACCGTGTGATTCATGTGACATACATTAGCCATTAGCTGTAATTTTTCAGGAATACGCCTGTGTACAAAAATAGGGCAATATAGGCGAAGCAGTCATGTCTAAAAATAGTTGTCAAGCCGTGCCCGAATTGAACGAATTCTGTTTTTCGTGTTGGAATTATAAATTATAATTGGTTGGGAAGTCGGTCAAAAATTTAAATATAAATGAGCATTAATAAATACATTTAAAAAGGGGGAAACTGCAATATTTGCATTCTTATCCCGATGTGTTGCCGAGTGTGTTAAAAAAAAACAGGTGTGTAGCCTACCAGACAAGATCAATATAGCCGCGTGTATTGACGTCTGGGAGTAGGCTCTTCCGTTTCGTTTGTGACCTCTCCTGTCAAAAATCGATAATAAGTTGTAAACAATGATCAAACACTTTTCATGATTAACTTTAGTTTTAATGTGTAGATTCGAAACATTTCGTGACCTCTGTAGTTAGACCTACGTAAACTAGGATACATTAATATTAATAGGATAGGCTTAGCCTTAGCACATACTTCACATAGACACACACTTGTGACTTTATTCGCTTGAACTATTCACTATTCTGAACTCAGTCTCTCAGTATCAGTGCAACATTTACGACATAGTAGGCCTAATTAAAATGCAGCCTACTTATCGCATATTTATAACTAAATATTACAATGCTCGTCATAGTCTAATTAGTTGGTTTTAGATAAGTACTCATTAGCCTTAGTACGTACTTATGACTTGGTGTTAAGTGTTAAGTCTAGTATTTATTAGTAGTATACTGTTGTATTTGTATAGCCTAAAAAATAAAGTAGGCCTATTCTATTAGGCCTATATTTATTAGACCTATAATAATATATATAGGCCTACTCTCAAACCAATATTATATACTAGGCCTATACATGGCAGTTAGGTCTATAGGACTTATGCTATAGGCCTACTATAAATTATAAATACTAGGTCTATTCTATATGGACTAAACTATATAGTAAGTCTTAGACAGAGAGTTATAGTCAGATGAGTATGTGTAGTCTACTTTCCAAAGCTAATGACTCATGACCAATGGTAATGACCTACCAATGAGGCAGTTATTTGATTTGTGGTTTAAACTCACTAAAAGCTGATCATTTCCCACAATTCAACCTAGAGCTAGAGTTAGAGCATCATTAGTCATATTTTATGACTGTCTATGTACAGTCCTGTCTATTTTTACTGGGCCTTGAACAGTATTGAATTGTGAAACCCATATGACATATATGGATATGGTTTTATTAAATTATATTGTGTACATTTGGCTTGGGGTTAGGGCAAAAATGATAATACTTACTTTTGATCTCTTATAATCAAAATAATGAGGTAAAGCTTTTTATAAGTTGTATAAGTGGTACTATTATTGAAAATATCCAGAGCAGAATAAATTTTTTACCCACTCTGAAGTAGGTCTACATCAAAGCTGGTCTTAGAGTAGAGCTTAATCTACAAGTATCAAAATTATTATATTTTTCTTCTGTGAACACAAAAGGATATATATTTTTCATGCTGTTTTTTTTAACACATAGTTACACACCTCAGTTATACATACTTAATTACCCAAATCATCTTTTATGTAAATATATATATATAGGTTTAGATCTTTAAAGTGAGAAAGATATACCATGAACATTGTAGGTCAAGAAAAATTGTTTATAAAAGGATTATTAAGCAGAAATGGTGATTGTGCTGAAAATGTTCATTTGAACCTAAAAGTGTGTGTTGGTTATCAGTTAATTTTATAATCCAAACATACAATGATTGGTACTTGATGAATTCTAAATGGAGTGCTTGGTTGATGATAATGTAAACATTGTTTTGGACAATGAGTCCAGCCTGTGTGACAGATGTCTCCAATTCAACAAAAACAACTCTCTACTTAAATCTCCGTCTGCCTCTCACAATGACATCGTTCTGCAGTCTAGTCACTCTTCTGGGTACTTCAGGTCTCAGCCATCTCATCATTCCTGCCAACAAGGATGTCCAGAGTCCTCTGGAGACTGCTGTAACAATTTAGCAGGTCATGTCTCCAACACTGGGTGCAATTCTTCCACGGGTCCCCACCAAGAGAAAGGGACTTCACTTTCATCTCTTGATCCTCCAAACTCAACATTATCTACACACCGGAGGGAAAGCGATCAGCAAAGTCGGCGATGTTCGCAGTGTGACCTAAATCTAAACAGTCTTTCGGAATCTGCAGTTACAGAACAAACAATTACTAGATTAGAGCCACATCATTTGAATGTATCAGTGGAGCCTTGCACTTCAAACCACAGTTCTCGGGCTGCTGATGTACAACATACTGCTAAGATTGGAGTCCTCAGTGACTCTGCATCTGCGGACAAGGGTAATGTCAATGAAACCCAGCACAGCATCAGCAAAGCCAGTAGCCCGGAAGTGCCCAGGGTTCGCACTTTTCTACTCTCTCCCCCGACTGGGGGCTCAGGAAGACACCAGCAGCATGTTCTGAACAATTCACACGGTCACAAAAGGAGATGGCCCCACTCGTATGAGGTGCCCAGAACTCTCCCAGTGAAGGACACAGATGGAGACTGTAACATGTTACAACCAGAGCGGCTTTTATCCCCTCTCCCTACGGAACTTCTGTTTGAGCTTCATGATTATGACCATCAGAATGAGGATTTGTCTGCAGACGTTGTGTATTCCTTGCACTTGAGGAGTTATGAAATCAAGGAAGTCCTGGGCAAGTAAGTTATATCTCATTCTTATTACTTGTGTATTTCTTTCATTTAAAGATAGTTGAGCCAATGAAGTCAGATAGTTATGCTGTAACTGTAATGACATGTTTAATAATAAAGTTTCCCTTGCATTGAGTATAATTGAGCAATAAGGCCAAACTGACAGAGGGACTAATCTTAATAAAATAGTTCCAGTTATTTCTTTGAATATATCAGTGCTTCAACTGGAGTGATTATGTTGGCCTCAATTCTGCTGTATTTAAATGTCAATCACTTCCATAAATGTATGGACATTGTCTACATCTCATTAAATGTTTATTTTTTCAATATGATTTTAAACATGGTCATTTGCTGTACGAAACATGCTAATTGCCAGATACAGAAAGTAGCAAAACTTTTTTTTTTCTTTACTTTTAAGGAAAACTAATAATTTGCCTAGAACTAGAACATGTCTTCCACAAATATTGCATCTCATTTTGTTTGATATTAATTACCATTGTTTGTTTTATTTTAAAACTATTACGAGGAGCATTGCTATAAAGCTATTTAGAGCTGATTTCTTATCTTCATATCTAATTCCCTCTATTCATGTTTATGTAGTTAACATAAAACCTATTTCCATCCATCCCTGTGGCACTACAGCCCATGTAGGGCTTTGGCCTGCTTCACCACCTCCTTCCATTCGGGCCTATCCCTGGCTTTCCTTCGCCAAGCCAGTACACCAAGCTTTTGCAAATCTGCTTCTACAGCTTCAAGCCATCTTTGTCTTGGTCTGCCCCTAAGCCTCTTTCCTTTTGGCCTCTGGTGATGTGCTGTTCTGGCTGCTCTGCCTTCTGTCATTCTTTCCAAGTGGCCTGCCCACCTCAGTCTGCCCTTCTTTATTTCAGCTACCACCGTTGGATCCTTGTACAGGGTGTACAGTTCTTCGTTTGTCCTTGACCTCCAGCCATCCAGGTCTTGCACAGCTCCATATATCTTCCGCAGCACTTTTCTCTCCCAGGTATTAAGCAGGGCTTCAATGGATTTCGTCATTGTCCATGTTTCACTGCTATACATCACCACTGGTCTTATTATGGTTTTGTATATTACCTTCTTCGTTCTTTTTGAGATGTTTTTGCTGCGGAATACATTTTGGAGGCTGAAATAGGCACGATTTCCTGCAGCTATTCTTTCTTTTATTTCAGGTAGTATCTCATTCCTTTCATTAAGGCTTGACCCTAAGTATTTGAAAGTATCTACTCTTTCAAATGTGTGGTTCTTGGTTTTGAAGTCTTCCTTATCTTCTTCCTTTGTATCATCCCTCATCAGTACCATGTACTTTGTTTTGTGGTCATTGATCTCAAGTCCTGCCAGCTTGGAGGCATCTTCCAGCTCTGTAAGAGCTTGTTGTATGGCATTTTTATTCTTTCAAAACCTATTTCCATGAAGATTAAATGTATTGGCTGGAATCAGTCTGAATTCTATAAATAGACTATCCATGTCCAAGCCAAGCTGTATAAATAAAACATGGTCTTTATTGAGATTACTGTTTTTATATACTACTAAACCAAAGGTAGCCTATCCTGATAACTAGGCAATAAACTTGTCATACATTTGCCAATTTTATTCAGGCACTAATTATAAATTGTCCCTATTGATTAAAACCAAACAAATAGATGGCTGTTGACCAGTGTGCCAAAGTAGTATTTCTTATTATTCAGTGTGCCAACAGCCCAAAACACATCCTTCTCTAGCACCCACTTTCCTACTCTAGCACTCACTTTCCTACTCTAGCACTCACTTTCCTACTCTAGCACTCACTTTCCTACTCTAGCACTCACTTTCCTACTCTAGCACTCACTTTCCTACTCTAGGACTCACTTTCCTACTCTAGGACTCACTTTCCTACTCTAGGACTCACTTTCCTACTCTAGCACTCACTTTCCTACTCTAGCACTCACTTTCCTACTCTAGCACTCACTTTCCTACTCTAGGACTCACTTTCCTACTCTAGCACTCACTTTCCTACTCTAGGACTCACTTTCCTACTCTAGGACTCACTTTCCTACTCTAGGACTCACTTTCCTACTCTAGCACTCACTTTCCTACTCTAGGACTCACTTTCCTACTCTAGCACTCACTTTCCTACTCTAGCACTCACTTTCCTACTCTATCACTCACTTTCCTACCCTAGCACTCACTTTCCTACTCTAGGATTCACTTTCCTACTCTAGCACTCACTTTCCTACTCTAGCACTCACTTTCCTACTCTAGCACTCACTTTCCTACTCTAGCACTCACTTTCCTACTCTAGCACTCACTTTCCTACTCTAGCACTCACTTTCCTACTCTAGGACTCACTTTCCTACTCTAGCACTCACTTTCCTACCCTAGCACTCACTTTCCTACTCTAGCACTCACTTTCCTACTCTAGCACTCACTTTCCTACTCTAGCACTCACTTCCCTACTCTAGCACTCACTTCCCTACTCTAGCACTCACTTTCCTACTCTAGCACTCACTTTCCTACTCTAGCACTCACTTTCCTACTCTAGCACTCACTTTCCTACTCTAGCACTCACTTTCCTACTCTAGCACTCACTTTCCTACTCTAGCACTCACTTTCCTACTCTAGCACTCACTTTCCTACTCTAGCACTCACTTTCCTGTAGAAGTGACTTGAATGGCCTTTTTTGCGTGCCTGTGAAAATCGCTCTGCGTCTGCGTGCTAAGTCTGGCACGCGGTTCGTAGGTTGCCGATCCCTGTTATTGAGTATTGATGCAGCGGATAATGTACAGGGGGTTCAAAAAACACCACCACCACCAACAAAATTATCGCCCTTTGTAAAAAAAAAAAAAAAAAGCCAATGTATGTTAAGCACTAATTTTTTACAAAGTATATGTAACTTCTTATGATGTTTCTCCGTATAGATCTAACTGAACATGATCTGATTAAAGTTATTTCCGAGACGTTGCCACATTTCTCTTCCTTTATGTTCTGCCTCAAAAACAGTTCTTTTAAAAAAAATTATTTCCATCCATTTTTTTTGTTGAAGCTGAAGCTTCGTTTGTGAATTTGTCACCCGAACATAAACTAGGAATATGCCAAGTACAATTGTGTGTTTGTCAGATAATTTAAAACAAAAACTATTATAAAAATATTATTGTGTTGTTTAAAGCTTCACCCACCCTATCACCTTAGTATGCCCTGGCCACAGAAACTGGTGAACGCTGCTTGCTGCTTCACCGGCCCTATGATCAATTTGGTCCGAAGGGTACTTTACTTTTTACTTAGTAATTGGTACTTAATGGCTACTACATCTTACAGTTCTCTTCTGAATGTATTGTAAATTTTTTAATGTTCTCTTAATTTAATGGGTTACAGTCACAGGCAATGATCATTCTACTTTTTCAAAGGTCGTGTGCAACAAAAGATATTTAAATTTGTGTGCGTTACATAACGATATATATAGGCTTACTATACGAAACCAATACTTTTTTTTTACTTACATATGCTCTTGTTTCATTTGTGCTCTTTCTTCCATTCCCAAGTTGCACCCGGGCATGGAATTGGTTAACGGACCAATCAGAGAAACTTAACATCATTTAAAGAATTTAAAAAATGCAAGACTAGACTTAAACCGCCGAAAATTGAAAAGCGTAGGACGCAATAATCTTCTGTATAGAAGGGGCGTCTGTAACATATACATATTATAGCTGTGGTGGAATGTTTTTTGAAGAACGTACAACAGAATTTTCCCAATTAATTATTGTTAATCGTGACTCTATAAAAAAACAAAGCACAATAATCCGATTGTTTATGAGGGGGGGGGAGGAGCGCGAATTCCATCGGCGAGCTGTCTCATTCGACACTACTGTCATTATTGTATTACAGTACATGTTTATTCATGCCCCCAAAATGCCAACACACCCTTTATTATCGTCCAGGGCGATCTGTTAAAAGGGAGGTGGGAAGGTAATAAAGGTGTTGGTGGTGATTGCCCTTGAGTTCAATCAATCATGTGCCAGTGATAAAGGAATGAATGTAGCTGCTGACGTATATAATATGGTATGGATCCCACCCAAGCCTAAGAAAAAATACATATACACGTATGTCTGGAAGTATTGAAGTCGGGGCAAGCGAGCAATGTTCACAAATGGAATTATGCAGCCAGCACAATGCTTAGCCGCCTTCAGTTTGCCCCATCATAGCTGGGTGGAAATATGGGAGACCATCCAGACCGGGGGGGGGGGGGGGAATGTTGTAGTTAGCCTGGATTCGAGCCCGCTATCTTCGGTGGTGCGACCATCGGAGAGCGCTGCCACTGGACCGCCGTAGGATATATCATAATACATGTAGTCATGAAGACTTATTTGTTTCAGAAATTAAGCAGCATACGAGTGGAGGCTATGTAAAAAAAAAAACAACAGTTTTGGAAACGTTGTCTGGGTAATAATAAAATAATAGTAACCCTTTCAGGAAATTTTGATCGCGATAGGACCAAAATAAACAGCGTTCACCAGTTTCCGTGTGTCAGGCAAAGGGATGGCGTGGTGAACACAATACCCTTCCGGCTTTACTTTTGCCCGCCTGATGTCAGCAACCCTATCAGAACCGAGTGGACTCTGGGATACCCTTCAGATCTAGACAAAAATAAAATAATAACAATCTTGGCATTTAATTTTTTTACTTAGATTCGAACTCGAGAGCGCAGGAATGGTCGGTTGACCCATAATGTAGCATAAAGACGAACAATGCTATTCGAAAACCACAACAGTATAAAAAAAAAGAATCACTGCTTCATTGGCTGTGTGTTTGTTTGAACTGAAATTCATCAAAACCTGACACCGTACCCGAGATGTTGGGGTGGCGTTATATGTTGAACTGTATGGTATGTCAAGGACCTACTTTCGTCTCGTAAATTATGTAAGCGGCCTAATTTTTTCTCATACGTTGTGTCATCGGCGTTTTTTTTTCTCATACGTTGTGTCATCGGCCTATTTGTACTCATACGATGTGTCATCGACCTATTTTTTCCTCATACGTTGTTCTCTTATCATACTTAACTAATACTAATATACGCTATGAATAGATGTTGTTAACTTCCTACCCAATAACCCCTTCATACCAACATTTTGCTTCCATGTTGCTCAGATGTTGCTTGGGGGAGTGCTGGTTTAAAAATAATTACACCTGACACGATGCTTTACCGCGTATGGGATAGTCTGGGGTGGGGGAGGCTGGAGAGGGTGCAATGCCAATCAAACGCCCCCTATTTTTTAAAAGAGACTTTCCAATATTTTCATTTAGTTTCTACCCCTCTCCCCTCCACCAGCTCTAAAAAAAAACTCTCATCGTGGATTTGTGGATTTAAATGCTGCCTCCTCCTCACCTCCCCTCACCTCCCCTGCTACTCTTTGCTAGTCTTGGTAAATTTCTGAGGACGTATTTGATCCCAAGGTGTAGGTTATCTTGACACCAGAATATACTGCCGACTGCCGACTACAAGGACGTTTCCCTACTGGTGCCTACGATGTAAGTCGATACCCAAGTAACACCCTCCCTAAAGTGGGGGACTTATTTTTAGCTTATTGCGGTTTCACACACACATATATTATATCATCTATATACATAATTAACGTGAGTTTGTTTACATGTTTGTAAACATATTTATTCATTAATTTATATGTTTATTCGCTATAGGCTTCTAGGCCGTTTGACCTATCGGCACAAAAGTAAAATGTATAAAGTTGAAACGTTCGCCAAAGAATTTTTTTATTATATAAACAATATTGCTTAATTCGTTAATGCATTTAAAAAAAATAAACTTAGACCTATTAATAATCACCGTATGTTAAAGTTCTAAACTGAGCGCCATTTCTGAATGATCTCCCTTTGAAATGCTTTCAATAAAAAAAACAATAACTAAAAACCAAAAGATACGTTCTCACTACAGTTTTTATTGTAATAGTGTTAGTTTTTTATCTTTCTCTTTTAACAAAACACCTTGTAATCATTCGTTTATCCGTCATTTTGACGGGCATTACAACTAGTAAATACATAAAATAAACAAATAACAATACATTGTTTTGTAATCATTTTTGTTATATTTTCGCTCTAGTGAGGACTTTTTAAATTATATTTTCCGTTCTGTTTTCTTTTCTTCCTACTTTCCCCTGTCTCTCCCCCCCCCCCCCCCGACACACACAAACGGAACTTTGTAGTTTGTTTTGCACATAACAAAGAGACCCTTTATTATATTAGATCTTTACTTTGATTTTTTTCTTTAAACCCGGAGTGTACCATGATATATCAGGGGTGTTGGGCAGGCAAGGGGTCAATGAGAGCCGTATTCCTACTTACACATACAATACACACACACACACATATATATATATATAACATATATACGAAGTAAATATTTATTATATAGCGCTAGTCATAACAGAGTCTAGTCTTCGAATGAGCTTTACATTGACCGTAATTTATTAAAGTAAATCGAAAAAGAATGTTTTTTACTCTTGTTATAAAGAATGTTGAATGTCTACATTGTCTGCTTATTTAATTGTATTTGGGAGTTCGTTCCACCACAGAGGTGCTACGACGCTATAAGAACGAGTTTTGTATGAACGCTGTCCCTTTAGATTTTTATCTAATAATAATAATACTGCGAGAAATTTTTTTTTAATTGTTTGGGAAAATGTGGGGACAATGACCAAGGTTTTAGAAAGTTTTTGAATTTCGCTCTAAAGTCGACAAAGCAGTGTTTAATTCTTTTTATTTTAAATGTTACAAAATGTCATAACAATGTGGTTAAGTTAAGGAGTCTGTCTTAAAAAAAATTACTGGTATTCCATCGGAACTTAAAAACATTTATAATTTTTTTTTATATCTCTGGGATTTCGGACTACATATATACATATACATGTATATATATATTTATATATTATAATATATTTGACATAATATATCGTTATAAATTGGTTTGTGAAAAGTTTAGGAAGTTAAAAATTGATTTTAGACTAAGTATCCTGTTTCAAAATTGTATAGGCCAGGGCCAGGTTTTGGGCACGCATGAGGCCAGCGGAATACATACGTTAATCAAGGAAGAGTCACACGCTGCACTCGGAGATGCACTTGTCAATCCCTGGTCAATATCACTGCTTCCTAACTTTGTTCATCTTGACCTGGTTGTTGTTTTTATACATTTACTTCGAGCCCCCATTAGCATTTATATTGCACTAAGTAAAGTATCTCGTCGGACCAAACAAGGCAGTTGAAGCAGCGTTCACCAGTTTCTGTGGTCACACGGCATACTAGGTGATATTTGATGCCCAGCCGCCTTCACTTTACCCCAATTAAAGTCAGGTACCCATCAGAGGTGGTTAGACTCAGGGACCACTCCTGTCCCGAGAACAAACCCTAGCCTTCAACAGGACTCGAACCCAGGACCTTTAGTACGCCAGGCGAACGCGCTGCCCCTCGGCCACCATGCCCCCCAAGTATAATTATAACATTGACATTTGTTTCACACAATTGTCGAGACCAGTGGTGTCTGAATACCTTGGGATAACATTGAGTTCAAATATCACAAAATGTAAGAAATATTTTCCTACATGTCTATTGCTAGTCCATCGCCATAAATTGATCGTTCTTTTAGAGGCCCGGTCATTTCGTTTTCGTTGCCTGTTTCGGTGTAAGCGACCCTGCTTTGGTTGGAATCTCCCGTCTATTATGAATTATGTAGTGCTTTTTTTGTTTCGTTTTTTATCTGGGCGAATGCTTCTCCTGGTTGCTATGAACTATGAACATGAAGTACTAACGTTACTGGGGAAAACCAGAACTGACCGAATTTAATGCTGAAAGGTTTATGGCGCCAAGGCCATATCGACCTAATTTTCACTCTCGCTCTCTCTCTCTTACCCTCTTTCTCGTGTAGTCTTATGGACTGTATTTGATATCGAAAGTTTCTATGTTGCTTGTTGCTCGTAGCTTCATAGTTCATAACCTCCACATCTGATATATCCGCAAATCCACACTACTTTGGGGCCGAGGAAAAGCCTATAATGTTCTTCAGTCCACCAGGATTTGAACTCGCGACACACGCAATAGTAACCTATCGATTTGCCGATGGACCACTGCGTCTTATCATTGACATTGTAGAAATGGTTGAGATGGTTTGAGTAATCGTTTGAACATTGATATCGTTCCCGGTACTGTTGTTTGAATGAATCAAACGATTCAGTGTGTTTACTATGGTTGTATCGACAACCAATCGTGCAGGTACCATTCAGGTACTAGCCCCTGGCTGTTTCTTTGTTGTCTTGGGTGTGTGTGTGCGTGCGTGTGTTGTTGTCTTTGTGCCCCATAGCGTACATATGTAATGACACTGAGGAATATAATGTAGTCATTTGTTGTTGTTGTCTTCCCCAGAGGTATCAGCAGTACGGTCAGGAGAGTGGTGGAAAAGACCACGGGCCAGGAGTTCGCCGTGAAGATCATAGACATCAGCGGAGAGAAAGGGGAGAGCGGCCAGGTGGAGCAGACCAAGAAGGACACGTACAGGGAGATCCGTATACTGCGGATGTGTGGCGGCCATCCCAACATCAGTGAGTACAGTTTATTGCTCCTGTTGGAATGTCTTAATAATAATATAAGAGTGAATGGTGTGAGTACATAACATTGTCATTATTAGATGTACCCATACATGTCTTGACAGTGTGCCGTATGGTTAGAGTACCTGATGAGATGGGCACCTGACATTAGTTGAGGAAATAAAGGTGGCCGGGCATTGTGCCGCGCCACTGTACTAAAACAAAAGAATGGATTAGCACCAAAACAAATTCTTGATCACAAGCGCCCGCCACATTTAAGCGCCCCCAATGAACTAGAAAAATATATTTCCTTTAAACAATTTCGAGTAACCATCACTTCCTAATGGGTGAACGTGTATTTGAAGTAGGCCTGTTACATTTTAAATTAAATTGTAAAAACAAGTTTAAAAAAATTAATAGATCATTGTGCTTGCAACACAATCAGCATGTATGCTAAGCCTTAACCAGGAAAACTTGAGAATAGTGCTTCACTTGCCCCCCCCCCCCCCCCGTACCTCTACAAACACTTTTGTTGTAAAGTCCTTTATTTAATTAACATATTAAACCTAGCCTTAGAGATACCCCAACAAAATGACTTGTGTCCAACATTTCATTCCTCTCGTGTCTCTATTTTCAGTTGAGCTCCATGACGTCTTCGAGACTCCTACCTTTATTTTTCTAGTCTTCGAGATGTAAGTACAACCATTATATTCTCACATGCCTCGGATGTGGTTTGTCTGCTTGACTATGCCTGTCACTGTCAGTTTTTCTTTTTTTTTTTTCTTTTTTTTTTTTTTCGTGTATGCACTTGTGTGCCTGTTTACCAACTACAGTTTGTTTGTCTTGTCAGTTTCCACGCCTGTGTTTTTTTTTTTTTTTTTTTTTTTTTTAATATCTATTCACGTGCCCTGACAGCACTCGCCGGGGGACTCAGGGCCAGAATCGTAAAATATTGGCCTAATATTGTCCCAGCATAGTGACCCTGCACTGCGCTCCTATCTCTGGCGGGCGCGCCTGATTAATAGCACGCATTATTTCAAGGGGAGAAAGTACAGCTGATGTAATGGAGCCACATGGGATGGGACGGCATACTTATTATCTTTCTACAAATCTCCCCCCCCCCAAAGCTTTTTATGTTGATGTAGGCAACGCAGTAAGCTTTTAACTCTATACACCAAGCGCTTAACTGTATACACTTAAACGCCTAACACTATAAACGTTTATATAACAGAGTTGGCCTAAATTGGCACCCGATTCCACCCCATTCGTTTTTTGAACTGGTCGGCGTTGTTGTGTGTGGAAAGACGCCCCCCCCCCCTCCAAACCACCTTTTCCTCCCCCTCCCCCAACCACCCTTTACCCCTTTTCATTTGGTGTTCCACTAACACACAAACGTCAAAACATAACCTTAACGAACCTTGGGATGTAGGCCATCGTGCTTTCCCCGCCTCCTCCCCCCTCCACGTCAGGTGGTGATTCCATTGGTCGAAAAGTAGGTGGACGTTTCTTGGTATGTTACATGCATACCATAGCCCCGCCCCGCTCCACCATCACTGCACCGGCCTACTAACCGAACTACTTTTCAAAACAACAACAAAAACAGACAAACAAGTAAACCGACATTCTTTTGCTAACTTAACTGTGGGGGGGGGGGGGGTATTTTGTTTGGCCTTTTCATATATTTCCCTTATTACTGTTGCACACATTCTTTAGAAATAAAGCAGAGTGATAACACAATTCATGTTTGTGACGCAACTGATATCAGATTTCGTAGCTGAAGACTGTGTACACACAAAAATACACACGTATTCACACACAGTAAGCCCTTTGTCCTGAAAATGGGTTCTCATTCCTTCACCCTCCCCACTTTTATTTTTCGTGTAGTAGTAGTAGAATCTAGGTCAGACAGCCAGAACTCATCAAAGGGAAGCAACCACAGAATTAAAACCTTTTTTTTTCAGTTGCTTCCCCTTCCATACAGCTCTAAAAACAAATTAAATGTTATATATTAAATTAACACCTATATACATATTTTACAAACATAAACTTATATTGTGGCCTGTTATTATTTCAGCTGTAAGAAAGGTGAACTGTTTGATTACCTGACTTCAGTGGTTTCACTATCAGAGAAAAGAACCAGGTAAGCCTGATGTGGTTGTTAGTAGCTGCATCTATCAAGATATCACCTGTAGCTACATAATATCAACATCTCTTACTGATTATTGTCTTTTATTTAAAAAAAACTACACTTTATTTATTTATATTGTCCAGAGCCAGGAGCACTGCTTAAAACATTCATGATTGACATTGCTATTGTGTAAGTTAGTCATTATAAGTCTCAACATTTGCTTAGTGTTTGTCTTTTTCAATGTCCACATATACACTAAATGGACTACAATAGTGGGGAACTGTACCAGGCTTTTAGGTTTTCAGCCAGTGGACACCATCTCAGGTCTTAATGCATAAACGACAGGTGTTTAGGCTAACACACAGTGGACACTACATACTCTTTCTCCCCTAGTGGCTTAAGGATATTAGTTTTAAGTGTTTAATGAATACTGATTCATTTATCTATAAATTGGTGAAAAAAAAATATCTCCAAAATAGATTGATTAGCTCAAAAGTTATTCAAAATTACATTAGTAAAGGTAAGAGCTCAAAAGTTATTCAAAATTACATTAGTAAAGGTAAGGGAAATTGTTTTTGAAGAAAAATGAAAAAGAGAACTATAAGATAAGACTTGTATAGCGCATATCCCGTTGGGAACAGTTCTCTGCGCTGTAAACACCCTACTACCTGCTGGCGCAAATACGTTTACAGGCCCAAAACTCCTGCAGGGCGACAGGGATCCGTTGGTGGCAGGGGTTGAACCAGCGATGTGTAAGTTGGTTTTTGGTTGACAGTTGGTAAACCAACCGCTGGACCAGCCGGCTTCACAATTTTTAACAATATAACATTGTAACAGATAATTAAATATTGCCAGGATCTATAAATATTAACCAATCTCCATGAAAATTAGCAAACACACTCATAAAATATTTTTGTTTTAAAGTTTAAAATAATATTTAGTTGACTTTTAAACAATTTTATCTTAATATGAATAATATGATATTTTGCTTGATTATATACAAAAGCTGCATTAAAAACATATTTTAAAGTAATTTCTAAATAAAAAATAACTTTGTTTCTAAATATCACGGCTATAAGTTAAGGCATTCAATGGGACCAATCAATAACAATCTCAAAAAATGGTCCAGGATCCTTTTTTCACATTATTATGCATTTGTTGAAAAAAAAACCAGTTTTGTCGACTTCCGTACCGGTTTGTGCGATAGCATCTCATTTTATTTCCAGTTCCACCTGGGAATATTGAAGCATTGTTTCACCTTGACTGCTTTGAATGCAAATAATTTGGATATGCTCACAATTATTTGTATTTTCGCAGTGATCTGTATGTTTCATAAAGCATTTTTCTTCTCTCTTTTTTTGTTTTTCTAAATGTGTTTGTAATTTGTTTTTTTCCTATCAGAATTTTCATGAGACAACTTTTGGAGGCTGTAGAATTTATCCACAACAAAAATATTGTTCACAGAGATCTCAAAGTAAGATTTGGCAATAACCGCAATTATTGTGTATTACTTGTAACTTTACTATTTATTTTAGTAATTAGTTGTAAAGAGATTTAGTCTTCAATTTAAAACATCAGCTTTAATGATATATCAAACACATTTTATCTGACCACAATATACAGCAAAATAAAGCAACAGAAATTATGAGATAAAAAAAAAAAGAGTGTTTATATGTTTCCACTCAGCATATAATTGAAACACTTGTAGTAAACTGAGAGATGAACTTTCATGGGAGCATGCAGAGATTAAATGTAGACAACTATTTAGCAGCTCACTTTATGTTGGTCTCGATGCAGGGTGGAGGTTTACCATCTCAAGGGTCTCAGTTTTTTTTTTAAACCAACACTTCTCAGTTGGGCCAGTAGTTGAGTAGAATGGGCATATAATTGTTATCTCAGAATAAAAAAATTCTTAATAGAATAGAGTGCAAAGAGCACTCTTTGATAACTTGATAATGTGATATTTTGAACAAACACATTCAATATTGGAAATGTGAATGTTTCTCTGGTATAGTCAACTTTGCCGTGTCCAATGCTCTGTATAGCAATAGTTGTTTGGTTTGTTTACATTTTTGTTTTCTTCTTTGTTCCCAACAGCCAGAAAATATCCTCCTTGATGATAATTTGAACATAAAGGTGTCAGACTTTGGCTTTGCCACTGTTGTGGAGCCCGGGGAGGAGCTTGTTGGTGAGTCTACACTTGCGGTTATCTCTTGTATTGATCATTGCTGGACTTCTAAATAGATTTAGAAAAAATCATATATAATACTATTTATCTACCCCCAAGCCTTTAAATTATTGGGCTGTTGAAGTACCGAGTCCCATATTCCAATATCAGATATTAAAACTACCGGTATATTACCAGTCATTTTTCTGTTAAACTCTTTTACTGTCTTCTAGCAATTCGCCTTAAAAAACCTTTGAGAGTGACATTTAATTTTGTGTAAAATGGAACTTCATTTGCAATCTATGCTGCTGTTGTTTTCTTTTGTTTAGTATCAGGGGATTATTTAATAACTACCTGAATGCCTGGTTTGCATTGACTTTATTATCTCAAATTTACAAATCTTTTTTGTATTTAGTTTTTATTTATCAGAAATGAACTCATTAAAGATGTATAGGAGTTAAATAAATAGTTTTCTGATGTAGTGTTTCGGTATTGTTTATTTACTCTGTGATCTTGTTGTTTCCAGAACTGTGCGGTACGCCAGGGTACCTGGCCCCAGAGGTTCTGGCACACTCCATGTATGAGAATGTCTCCGGCTACGGGAAAGAAGTGGACATGTGAGTAGAATTGCAGATACATACAATTTATGATCACATTGGAAAACATAATTTAAAAAATTGCTTTTTGATAGGGCCTTACTGAGTAGACAATATCCACAGAGTCTGTGTATTTACATATACTATTTGCCAAATCTGGGTTTGAACTACAAACTGAGTAGTAGCGGCATCTCCAGTTTCGCTATCATATGCACACAAAAAATCATTAGTGTCAAATCTTACTTACGTATGCCTCTCACCCGATCCTGGGCCAGTTTCTCTGACTCCAGGTAAGCCTAATTTTTAGGCGTCAACTTCCATATCTCGCAAGTTTCTTGGCCGACCTTTGTCCTTTTGCCCTCGGGTTCCAAGTGAGGCCAGTCTTCACTTGAAATTGTCATATCTATTTATTTATATATTTTTATATGACCATAAAGTACCAATATCAGAATCAATAATGGAAAACCCTCAATGAGAACATGCTCTAGTGCTCACATACTAAAGAATACATTTCACAAGTCCAACATGTATCAATGAAGCCTTTTTTTTTCCATCATGAGCCCATTAGTTTTACAAGATACACTCATAAGCTTTTGTAAACACTTGCATGTTTTCAATTGGTGAGAAAAATGCATGTCTTTGTTTCATTTAAAGAAACAGTTTAAAATTGTATATTAAAAGAATTTTTGTGTCTTCTCTTTGTACAGGTGGGCTTGTGGTGTCATCATGTATACACTGTAAGTAAATATTGCATTCAGGACCTGTGTGTGTTTCATTTGGTTGTTGCAAGGGGAAAGTCATCAAGATAACATCAGGCCGTGTCCATCTCCCTAGCTGACATTAGTTTTTGTATCTCATTTTAATTTGGGAAATGTATGGGGTGGGGGGAGGGGGGAGGGGAAAGCTATTAATGGGCAACAAGTCAATTTTAATTAAAATTGTCTGTCTGCCTGGTGTTTAATGAATCAGGCAAGAAATTAACAATCTATCCTTCTCTTGTAATAACTGCACATATTGTAGTTTGTGCCAGGAGTCTTTGTGGGATAAGCTGCCCTTAAATTTTTACCCTGTCAAATCTGCATAGCCATAAATAATTTGGCACTGTCATATTTGCGTTCATGCCAAGCTGATACAAATATTCATTACTTTACAAATATACATTACTTTGCCCTATTAGCCACCTACCGAATTTCTGCCTTGATATTGTTACGTCCACAATCCCCTTGTGGCCAGAGCTGTGTAGATCTTGCTGATAATTCTCGTTAGTCCTAGGGGAGACTTTAATTATTAGTATTTATGTTTCAGTATTACACGAACTCTTCTTATAGTCCTGGGCACAAATTCAGTATTTGTATTCCAACATTTCCTTTCTTGTATATTATGGTAGTAGATAAATCTTATAGTAATGTATTCAACACAATAGGATAGTAATTTGACAAGGAAGCTTCAGTGTAACTGTTGTTGATAGTTTATTTCAGGTGGTATGTTCAATATATACAATATATCTATTATGTACAGTTAGAATAAAATAGTGCAAACACAAACGTTCTTAAAGGAACATATTTTGAAACTCTCTGTCTTTCAGACAAAACAAATCATTAAATACTATCCGAGTGGTGCAAGGGATAGACCCACTACCAGTAGGGGTGAAAATCATGGTAACATTACAAAACTCATAACAAAACGATATGAACTTCCCCTATTAAATAATGAGTCGTTCCCAGACTCTGAGAATTTGAGATCAACACAGAATCCCAGCATTACCTAGAACCTTTCGTTTTCCTACTAAACGTCCTAATATCGCGTGTAGTAAGAAAAGAGAGAGAGAGGAGAATAAACATTGCGTGTTCCAATTCTTGGAAAAACAATATACATGACACGCCCCCACCCAATGAAAGAAATAATGTACCATAATTACCCAAGTAATACTCAACATGGTACATTTTTCGTACTTAACACTATCGTTTTAATAACCAACAATCAATGGAAGATTATTAGACAATTTAAGCAAACATGGCTCACTGGCACAACTAAATTATAAAAAGTGTCACTACCCAATGGTAATTGTGATTATAACGTGATGGACAAATATTTCCCCGTTAGTATTAATATTAACTAATGTCTCAACAAGTACAAATAATTCAAAAATATTCTAGTCATTCTTATTTTAACTATGTACAGTTGTGTGGATTTCCACCAAAAATTTGCAAAAAGTCTTAATCTATTTAAACAAATATAACATTGCTCAAACTCTGTCAATTTTCAACAGTTTACTTCTAATAGACAAACCAAAAGATAAGTAATACGTAACTCGAATCAAACTATAGGTTACTTCCCCTTTAAATTACAGTGTCAACTTGACATTAACAGGGTTCATACCTAAGATGATGATACTTCCCCTTTTCTCAAATATGAGGAGAAAATACGCTCTAGTTACGATTACTACAGTAATCTCAATATTAAAATGTAATCCACTATTATGCGTTTTTGGCAAATTTGAAAGTTTAATATAAAAGTTTGTTCAGGGTTGAATGAGTGCATACCTTTAGGTACCTTTGTTTCCCTCCGTTCCTGGATATATGGAATATATAACAACCTATATACAACATAGTGAATATCCACTAGTTTTTCCCATTCTATTACCATGATATAGCAATTTAGCAATAGATTTCCAATATTATCTATTAATTTATACCAATTGATATTACATCTCTTTCTAAGACAAAAATTGTACATATTATTATTTAGTTCCATTCATTAACTAAAATAAAAACAAGATAATAAATCAACTAGCTCAAAGTTTTCCCACCTAATTGCATGTGATGACAATTACTTTTATCCATCCATATCAAGTAAATACGTGCATATTATATATTTATTGCATCATGCATCAACATTTAAATGGAATTTCTTTTCCATAATCAAATGAATTTAAAATATATCAGAACATCAATATAATACATGATTATAAAAATTATTAATACTTTCAAAAGACTTGACTTCTATATGATACAAGTATTCTATAGGTATTCCATAATCAAAATTCAAACGAATGATAGGTTATCATGACACATTCCTAATGAATAAGTGAGATGATCTGAAAAAGAAGTATAGGGTTATTCAGTCAATCATGTAGCACCCGAGATAGAGTATCAGCTATGACCTTGTCTCTATCTTGTCGATAATACGGGGAATGGGATACCAGTCGGTCTTTGTCAAATTACTTAATTTCCCAAAATCTCTATAAAACTGCAGTGTGTGGTCGGCTTTTGGTACCATCACACAGGGTGTAGACCATTTGCTATCACATTTTTCTCCTATGTCATCTTTTAACATATACTTTACATCTAATTTAATATGCTCAGGTCTGATGGGGTCAAATGGATGCTGTTTAATAGACCTGGCACTATTGGTTAACACTACATCGTGCTCTATGACATGTGTCCTACTGGGAACATTTGTAAACATTGACTTATTTTCATGTACCAGCTCAATAATCTTCTCCTTATCTTCTACCGGAAGATGTTCTAGCCTTGTATCTAAACTCTTAAGGGCATCTGTATTATTAAGTTTACTTTCTGCAAACTTATATTCTACCCTAGATAAATCCGTCGGGACCCTAGCTAATGAAATCATGGGGACCTCCCGTGGTTTACTCTTTTCCCTGGAAACATAGGGCTTAAGTAAATTAATATGGCATACCCTCTGTTTTTGTCTCCGGTCAGGAGTCTTTATCAAATAATTGACCTCGCCAAGCTTTGACTCTATCTCATAGGGTCCACTAAACTTTGCACTTAAAGGCTGATTTTGCAAAGGTAGAAACACAAGAACTTTGTCACCTGGTGCAAAAGTTCTAGCTGTAGCTTTACGGTCATAGTTCTGTCTCATACGCTCCTGCATCTGTGGAAAATGAATCTTCACATGGTTAAAAGCATGATAAAGCCTATTTTTAAATTTATCTACATATGACAAAAGTCCAATCGGTTCACTGTCCGTTAGCCAAGTTTCATGTAGAAGTTTCAACGGACCTCTGACTGAGTGTCCATACACAAGTTCGAATGGGCTAAACCCCAGGGATTCCTGAGTGGCCTCCCTTGCAGCGAACAGTACATAAGGCACACCCTTATCCCAGTCTTTCTCGTTTTCATAACAGTACTTTTTAAGCATCGATTTTAATGTCTGATGAAACCTTTCCAGAGCTCCCTGGCTCTCAGGATGATAGGCACTTGATAGCCTATGGCTTATCCCTAATTGTTCCATGACTTGTTTGAAAATGTTCGAAGTAAAGTTAGTCCCCTGGTCGGACTGTACTGTCTTCGGTAGGCCATAACGTGTGAAGAAATTTGTCAGGGCGTCTACCACCTTCACTGTTGTTATGTTCCGCAACGGAATGGCTTCCGGGAAGCGAGTGGATGAACACATGACTGTGAGCAGGTATTGAAAACCGGCTTTTGTTTTCGGCAACGGGCCCACGCAATCAATGAGTATATGACTGAATGGTTCGTCGAACGCTGGTATCGGCTGGAGTGGAGCGACAGGAATTCGTTGGTTAGGACGTCCTACCATTTGGCATACGTGGCAAGTCTTGCAGTATTGTTCGACATCTCTTCTCAGTCCTGGCCAGTAGAAGTAAGGGAGGATACGGTGGTGCGTTTTTCGGACTCCCATGTGACCAGCGAAAGGAAGATCATGCGCCATACGCAGTATATCTTGACGATAGGACTTAGGTATTACAATCTGGTGAATACTGTCCCACTCGTTTGTACCTGAGTTGATCGGTTTCGACTTTCTCATCAACACTTCATCTTTCATGTGGAAACATTCCGCCATTGCATCTGCAGTCTTTTCATCAACAGCTTTCATTCTGAGTAGCATTATTACTTCGTCATTCAATTGTTCTTTCACCAATTTCTGCTTTGGTGACAAAATGTTATCGTTCTCGGTTGCATCACCAGTTGTTAGTTCAGCAAAGAACGTAGCACTTAAATCGATGTCAGGTGTTTCTGTTATCACTGTTTCATTCGCATGTGTGTCTTCAGAACAGACAAACACATCTTTCGTTGCACTACACGGCGTAGCAGGAGTCTTTACCGACTTCTTTTTCTGCATTGCTCTTGTCAGTGCACATGTTGGGCGTTCATTGGCAGGACGTAGGTTTTTGTCCTCCGCCATCTTTGTCTCCAACACTTTAACCATGGGCTCGACAGTGACTCTGCCGCCCATAATGTCATTTCCTAATATCATGGAAACGCCTTTGACGGGTAGTGCGCGCCACACTCCCACTACGATGTTACCTGTAAAAATATCCGACTCGAGTTTTATTCTGTGCAGTGGAGCTTCCACAGCCTCCATACTAGCACCTCTCAGCACAACAGACTCACCGGTACTGGTGGCATCTGTTAACGGCACACTGCCCTCCAGGATCACGCTGACAGCAGAACCCGTGTCACGTAATATCTGTATTTTCTTCTTGCTGAGTACATCGACTTCTGTCGACACTGTCCCCTCGTAGACAAAGGGTCGAAAATCGGATAGGTCGTCCTCTTCCGGGACTTCAGGAACCATCTGTTCCTCACGGCCTTCTGAAAGCATAATAGATTGAGTACAGCTATTCTCTTTTACCTTAGATAGACTGTTCTCAAAAACCATCGACTCCACAACTATGGGCGATGCCGGCCGCATTTCTTTTGAGTTTCTTGACCCTGTGTTGCACACTTCTTCTGTCTGCTTGCTATCTTTCTGCACTCTGGCACAGTGTAGAATAGCACCTTGCTTCTTGGTAAGGATCCAACAATCTTTCTTCATGTGGCCCTCTTTCTTGCAATTGAAACATACCACCTTTGCTTTATTTACATCTGTCTGCTTCCTGAAATGAACTAAGTTACTATTATTATTTACACCACTGTTCTTATTATTGTTTTCACTTGTCTCTTTTGGTTTACTAGCCTCCTTGGGCTCTGGTTTGTGCACTTTGGGTTTGTCAGCATAATATGGCTTTATGCTGGCGTGAATTATGGCATAGTTATCTGCCAATCTAGCAGCTTCATGCACATCTTCAACCCCTCGGTCTGAGATGTGGGTTTTAATATCCACTCGAATACAATCATTGAATTCCTCAAACAATATTAGGTTCTTGAGTTTATCAAACTCACTTACATTCTGTGACCTTAGCCACTGTTCTAACATTTTCTCCTTTTGTCTCAAAAAGTCTACATGAGTTTGATCATATGCCTTCTTTCTGTCTCTAAATAGCTTTCTATATTTTTCTGGTGTCAGGGAATAACTTTTTAGCACCCTATCTTTGATCACTTCATAGTCATTTATTTCCTCGGGTGTTAAACTCAACACTACGTCCAATGCTTTTCCTTTGTTGAGAGTTGACCTTAACAATAAAGCCATCTTATCATCAGGGAACTGATAATCTACAGCTATCCTCTCAAAAAGCAAAAAGAAATCTTGAACATCTTCTTCTCTGAATATAGGCAAGTGTTGCTTCATTGCGCTAATATCCATACCGTTGCTGTCCCTACGATGGTCAGGTCTGTTCATGCGTGCCATCTCTATCCTTTCTCTGCTTTCAATCCTAATTCTTTCATTTTCCCTTTCAGTTTCTATCCTAATTCTTTCCAATTCCATTCTCTTCATAGCTAATTGGAATTTTAGGTTTTCACTCAACCCTTCATCTTCATCATTGTTTGATGATCTAGATGACATATTTCTTACCTCGTCTCCGTGGGCAATTACCTCGCCCCCACATAACCTTCATTGATATCGTTCTGTCCCACTTCAACTACACTACCAGTGTTCATGGCATTCTGCCCGTTCAAACATGTCATAATTTCTTTGGTCAAACGATTACGATTAGGTCTTGCCTGTCCTGCCTCAATCCCAAAGGACTCAGCTAATTCTTTTAGTTCAGCAAATGACATGGCATTAAGTTCCTCACTTGATATATTCGAAGCCATAGTATAGCGTTCGAAATATTTGTTATAGTAGAGTAGTATATATTGTATAATAAAATATAAAGTTCCAACTTACGATTTGTCCAGAAATTTGCACAATATAATATTAAACACTTCGTGGAATCTTCACACTTCCCAAGGAATAAAAACGCAAACCAGTTCTCTCCTCTTTTTAAAAAGAATAGTTTCACAGTCCTGAAAACGAAACACAAATATGCCGCTCTCAGTACTACTAATGTCACAAAATATTTATAGGTCAGCTAGATCAAGAAAAGTAGAACTCAAATCTACCGAACGAGACTACCAAATCTTGTCAATCCTAGGTCAGGAAAAGTAGAACTCAAATATACCGGGCGAGACCACCAAATTTTGTTACGTCCACAATCCCCTTGTGGCCAGAGCTGTGTAGATCTTGCTGATAATTCTCGTTAGTCCTAGGGGAGACTTTAATTATTAGTATTTATGTTTCAGTATTACACGAACTCTTCTTATAGTCCTGGGCACAAATTCAGTATTTGTATTCCAACATTTCCTTTCTTGTATATTATGGTAGTAGATAAATCTTATAGTAATGTATTCAACACAATAGGATAGTAATTTGACAAGGAAGCTTCAGTGTAACTGTTGTTGATAGTTTATTTCAGGTGGTATGTTCAATATATACAATATATCTATTATGTACAGTTAGAATAAAATAGTGCAAACACAAACGTTCTTAAAGGAACATATTTTGAAACTCTCTGTCTTTCAGACAAAACAAATCATTAAATACTATCCGAGTGGTGCAAGGGATAGACCCACTACCAGTAGGGGTGAAAATCATGGTAACATTACAAAACTCATAACAAAACGATATGAACTTCCCCTATTAAATAATGAGTCGTTCCCAGACTCTGAGAATTTGAGATCAACACAGAATCCCAGCATTACCTAGAACCTTTCGTTTTCCTACTAAACGTCCTAATATCGCGTGTAGTAAGAAAAGAGAGAGAGAGGAGAATAAACATTGCGTGTTCCAATTCTTGGAAAAACAATATACATGACAATATCAAGATGTCAAATGCAACTAGCAAAGTAGAGGAAAATAAAATATTTCCCTCTGTCATTTGCCTTAACTTGTTTTGTTTTTGTGTATGGAAGATGTCACATTGCAAGATTTTCTAACAAAAAAAGGTTTAGCATCCACTGAGACCCTTGTGATGGTACCAACAGGTGGTTTTGTTTTGTTTGGGTTCCAATTGGTGGTACTGTTTCGTCTTCAGCTTGTGTGGGGCCCCGCCTTTCTGGAACCGGCGCCAGATGATGATGCTGAGGGCCATCATGAATGCCGACTACACTTTCAACAGTCCAGAGTGGGATGATATATCAGAGCCCCCTAAAAATTTGGTGAGTACCAGCCTTACACCCGACATTGGTGCTACTAGTTGCTCATCTCACTGACAACTCTACACATTAAGGCAAAGCAAAAGAAATTTTGTAAGAAAAAATTGTACATGCATGGGTTACTTCCTTAAATATAGTTTATGTATCAGATCAGCTTATCTTTAGTTTTTGGTTCATAACATTTAGTACTTTCATAAGCATATTAAAATTCATGAACTGTTATGTTAGCATAATATGTTCATTTTGCCTCAGCATTAATGCCATTAATCATTTATTAATGTTATGCTTGAACAAGCTTGTATTGCCATTTTGTTAATAGATTCAGAAATTGTTGGTGGTCAACCCACAGAGTAGACTGACCTCTAAAGAAGCTCTAGCTCATCCGTTCTTTCATAATCAGGTGAGATTTCTTAAAATTAAATGTGTTTTTATAGTCAGATATCTTTATTGATATATCCATCATTTTTTTTTTAAATTTATATGTATAAATAAAGAGAGTGTTAGGTCATATCTTAGTGAAGTTTTAGTTGGCGGCATTAAGGAGTGGTGTGGCAGAGATATGGATGTACTTTCCCCCAAACAGATGTTGTGTCAAGAGTTAGATAAAGGGACATTTTTAGAACCAGGAAAACTAACAGTTTATTTCTTACTAGGCATTGAAACTCAGGGTCCTCAGATTGACATGCCTGAACTCTGAAAACACAACAGTTAAACCTTATTTTACTTTTTAAAATCAGTTTGACCCAATAGCAGGCTCTTAACTATTTGAAATAAAAATTATTTGGTTTCTGCATTCTAATTTAGTAGACATGTGCCTATCATATCTCCCAAATGCCCCATCCCCTCCTCTCCCATTGTGAGAGAACAACATGACCTGGGTATCTTCCATACCCTAAATAAGACTCCTACATTACCTCCTGTTTAACCATGAGCTCGAGTTAAGTTTATCCCAACCTCCCCTCCCCACAAATAATCTCCAAAGGTTGGGGTTTTTTAAACATAAAAAAAAGGTTTGGTCATCCACTACTAATGGCCTTAAATGTTGTCAATAAAAACTAGTGCTGTTTCATTGCCATGTTAACCAAAGTCATTGCTACTGTTTTTGACATTAATTTGCATGCAATTTTTTGTGTGTGTGTTTCTGTTTTTGTTATTTTCTGCTACTGATTGGTGGTCCACAGATGGACATGGGGACTGTTGAGAACATTCAAATAGTATGTAGTCACCGTTTTAAACTGGATGTAGGGCTCAAACCTTTTCATTTTACTTCCTTTCTTGGTTTACCTAAGCTTAATAGGTTTGGTTTTTACTAACACTTTTTTTTGTGGTTCTCTGTCACTTTTAAGGACCATACCATCATCAATTGAGAAATGTCTAATGACTCATTTTGTAGTGTGATTAATTGCATTAACTAGACACTCCACTTATCATCAACAATAAGGTATCAGTTAGATAGAAATTCAACACTGGAACTAAATGATATATTTTTTTTAAATTGTAAACATAGAAATAATGGATCAACTGTGGAGCCACATGAATGTTGGCTGCCCAAGAGATTCATCAGCTATCTGCATGGGCAGTGCAGCTATTTGCATTGATACACTGCAGTCTTATTTCATAGTCACTACTACAATTTCTGCCCATGATCTCAATTTCATACAATGATTTGCTGATAAGCTGGGCCTTAAGATAATATTCTGTTGAGCTTAACTTGATTAGTAAATAAATCCTTATCCTGATTGAAATCCTACTAGAGCAAAAAAAAATTATTATGTCCCTTTTTTTATAAAAAGAAAATTAGCTTTGCAACCATTGTTTATACTTCTATTTTGAAAACTTACATTGATATTTTATAAATATAACTGATGCTAGTTAACCTTGACCTAGATTGTCTCATTATTGATATGTGGTCCTTGAAGGTGATATTGAACCCTGGCTTTTATAAAAAAAACAATCTTTCTATCAACCCTTTCTATTGGCTTGAAGCGGAACGGCTAATTGCTTACCAAACAATTTAATTGGCGTTGAACCAACACTGTTGTACATATCTATATATTAGATTGAATTATTGTGGTATTTGTGGTCAACCTTTGAGTGATCTAGGCTGTTAATGTTTGCTTGAAGAAAAAATTTTGGGAATGACCAAAAACAAAATTTAACTTGTAGTCCATACGCTTTGCAAGATAGTAGGCAAACATTTTAAAAAAAGGCAATATGAAACAAGTCATTGTTTGTGTAAGTCATATTGTTGAAAAATCAGATTATACTTGTTCAAGATAAATAGTGAATACAAAAATAATTTAACTTCATTGAAATTGAACAACTTCTCGCAACAATAGTAACTAATAACCCAAAAAAGTAGAGTGTTACAGACACACATGCATGTATTATAAAAATATATGAGTAGTCCACTTTCACATTGTCTTCAAGAATATATCTTTTTTTTTTTATGAGCTAATCTTTAGCTCAACCTTCAAGACTTTCTCATTACTCTACCATATCTGATAGAAAATATGAAACACCATACAAACGATGCTAAATTGTGAAGTAAAAAGTATATTTCTGTAAAAATCACTTTTTAAACTTAGTACCTTTTGCAAATGGGCTCCTCATATATATACATATATACTGATCAATATATACACATATGCATGTGTGTTTGTTACACTGTAATTATTGTACTTTCAGGTTACCTTGGTCTTTGTCCATCTGTAATCTTATCTGTACTTTGCACTCCCTGTCTTTTTGAGCTATATGTTCTTGTGGTCAAATTTAATTTGTGTTGCAATTGTAGAACACTTCATAAGCAAAACAATTTTCTATGAAGTTCTTTGATACCTACAGCATATACATTGATACCTACAGCATATACATTGATACCTACGCTATATACATTGAAAACTTTATGCTTTAGTTCTAACCTAACATTTGGTTACATTACATTGGTTAAAAGTCATACAATAGACAATCTCAACAATATCTCTTATAACCCTGTAGTACTTTTCACTATATACAGTAGTATATTTAACTATTCATTTTTTTCTGTTGCATAATTAACAATCCAATTACCTGTAACTAGTGTGTGAATAGATAGTTATTTGATTAAAGAGATAATTTTGTCCCTCTAGTCACCTAAAAGCACTATATCTATAGCTTTAGGTTTTTCTAAAAAATAAAATGTCCCTGAAAACCAATTAAACACAAGTTCTAGAGTATTTACCTAGCATGCCAAGATACCATCAAAGACATGACATGTTGATGTTATAAAATATAAAATTAGAAGTTACCAGTAATTGTTCCACAAGTTCACTTCAGAATTTCTAGTCTAGTAAGTTATTACACCATAAGCTAAACATCAACTTCAATTTACAGACTTGAGTCAAGGGCTGTAAGTACCAGGGGAAATAATCTGGTTTAAAATAATGGTTTCAACAAATGCACACACAAAAGATGAAAAATGTGTGTAGAGAAAAATTAATTTTTGTATGACATGAAATATAAAGGGTTTTTCTTTACTTTAATGACCAACGACAAAAAAATGAAACTATTAAAGGAAGCCCAGTCGTACGTACAGTATGTGAAATACCGTAGTCTTTCTGTCTTGGAAACAACCTACTGGATGAGAACGGTATAAGAGTTGGCAGTTGTTGTTTTTTTTGTTTAATTTTTGTTTTTCTTTGTTACTCTGTACATTTTAAAGTTTCCAATTTTTAATGCTGTTTAATTGGGGGGAGGGGAGTTCTGATATATATAACCCTTCGTAAGGAATGAATTAGGAGCTAGCAGATATCGTTAGAATGGCATGCATCGTTCACTCTTGTTGAATAAATGATTTAAACATGACTTTTCAAACATTTTTTTAAAGTAAAAATATGAACATAAAATAAGGGCTAATTGTTTTGTTTTATCAATTTCTAAATATTTGACCCACTTATTAATACATATATATGAATATATTTTGGGCAATAAATTTTTCATCATGTATTCTATTGAGAAATAAATGTTTATAAAAAATATGTTATTTATATATTAATATTATAGTATTAGGAGACAAAGTTTAGCATGCTTAACAAAACATTTAAATATATATACCGTATATATATATATATATATGTTGGTTTTGTTTCAAATTGATAAATACCCTTTTAACCTGCTAGTGTCCACAATATAAGAATGATGGGAATATCATAGATCATTACATAATATAAATATTATAGAATGTTTATTTTTAAAAAGTACATGGGCAATAAATTCAATTTTTTTATAAAAATTGTTTATTTGCCAAGTTTTTAGCGGTTTAAATTTGGTTATTTATATTTATTTTTTTTAACTTTACGAAATTAACATTTTACTGATATACCGTAGTTTGCTACACAATTGTTTTATTTGTTGATTTGTTGATCTTTTAACTTATCTTTTATATTGTTGCATTTACATGTTATCATTGTTTAGAACAACTTAAGAAGTAATGCCAGTAAATATATTTCTGTAAATAAAATAAATCATTAAACATTTTGGTACATATAATCCATCATTAAATATATTTATACTCATATCAGTGACTAAATATATTTATACTCAAATCAGTGACTAAATATATTTATACTCAAATCAGTGACTAAATATATTTAAATTCAATTAATCAATCAATACGTTTGTGTATAAATAAATAATCAACAAACAGTACATATATACTCTTTACAAAAATGTATCAGTAAATATATTAATTTTTTATTAATCTATTAATACCTATAAATAATCAATCAGTAAATTTCTTTATGTTCAGATAATCAGCCTGTTAAGATATTTATGTTTCAATAATCAATCAGTAAATTTCCTTATGTTCAGATAATCAGCCTGTTAAGATATTTAAGTTGCAATAATCAATCAGTATATACCTTTATCTACAATGAATCATTTAGTAATATATTATTGTTCAAGAAATTAGTTAATATATATTAATGTGAGACTATAAGTTAGATAAAAGTTGACCAACAACTCTTCATTTTTTTTTAAATGGCTAAGCTGCTCATAATTTTACTCTGACCAGAAAAATCAATTAATGTCAATATATTTTCTATCTACTTCCAGTTATCTGAAGAAAAGAGATTCAATCCACGCAGAAAGTTTAGAGTAAGTACGCTCTTTTAATCTTTAGATAACAGGAATATATTCTTTGCAATTAGGCATTGGGCATTTCCTTTTCTTTAAAAATAAAAAGAAATTATGTTTTTTTTCTTTTAAAAAAAAATTAATATGTTAAGTAGAATTAGGAATAGAATGGTACTTGGGTGGAGATTGTGAGTAGAACATATTTGAAACAAGTGACATCTAAAGACTAGTGCTTGCACAATTCTATGAATTAGGAAAAACCTGTATTTTTTTTTTGGTGCTGGATCTTTTCAAAACCAGGATTTCTGGTTCTGGCCCCAGTTTGAGAAAATTTGGATTATTATTAAGAACAGTAAAAAAACATTTTTTAAAGACACTGTATATTTTACACTCAAAACTCATTATTTCATCAATAATAAAAAAATAATAATAAAAAAAATTAATATTGTGAAATTTTTTTTAAGTAATTGACTTATGGACTTTTCATGTGTGGCCAATCTGATATCTTTTTATTTCAGGCCTAATGATATAACTTTGACCATTAAAAAAAAAAAATGGAGCGTTATATAATACAACGTTTTTATCTGTACTTTTTAAAAATTGTTGCAATTTATGGATAAAATATTATTGACAAATGTCTGAATGTCCATAAGACTTTCTATTTTGCATTTCAGGCTGGAGTGTACTGTGTTGTCTTCTACCTGCGGCTTATTTTCAGCTACAAGCACCCGCCCCCCATCTCGGTGGAAACCGTCAGGAACAACCCTTACAGCATCAAGGTCCTGAGGAAGGTGATCGACACCTGTGCCTTCGGCATGTACAAACATTGGGTGAAGCGAGTGGATAACCAGAACCGGGCCGCCTTGTTCGAGCACACGCTGCGGGACGACTGGAAGCACGGCCTCATGACCGTTGACGGGGTTGTAGCTTGATGGTTGCCCACCGATAGTCTTTCTTCATAATAGGAGATCAAATATCATATTCTACTAGGATTAAATTATTCACATTTAAGCTACGGACCTATACATAATTGCCACCCCCCCGTTGTTAGTTTAGAAATGGTGTGTTTTTCTTGTTTTAAAGTTGTTGTTTTTATTTCACGATTCATTGATGGAGGTTATACCCTGACTCATCCAGACACTTGTGATTATTTTATTAAAGCTTCTCTTCACCAGATTATTATTCCTTGTGGGGGTAAAACCCTTGTGCCTGAAGTAACAGAACGTTTTATTCTCTAGGCTTAACTTGTGAGGCCCTACACCTACGGCTGGCTAATCACAAGAGTGAAGGCCTAAATGTAATTTTATTTTATATTCATGGTGTTGTAAGTATGTGTTATTGATAGCTGCTATGATAGAGTTTACTGTGTGAATGAAAAAAGGATTCCTAAAAGAATTGTTGTATGTATGAACAAGTAAAGTGTGTTGAAATAGTTTGATAGAAGGGGAGGGAAATGATGATTCAATTTCTGAATTTGTCTTTGTTTTTGACTGGCTCTTAATTTTGGACCCATATGCCCCATTCAGCAACAAGTGTTTTTATATCTATCGGTTACTGTTACCTGGGGTTTGTTTGCAAAAAGTCGGACCTGTGAAAAATATCAAGTTATATTTTATACATTTGAATACTTTACTTTAACTGTGCATTTTCTCCCTAAGGAATTTTATAATGTTACATATCGCTGTTTTTTTTAAATATGTTCTTTTATGGACTTTTTTTTTAACACAAGATTTAATTCAATATAAAAATTTTATTTGTGAAATGATTTGCTGAACTGTTTTTTTTTTCTATTTTTCTTTTAATTTGGCCAGAAGCGTTCCTGTTTAAATAGATTCACTCTTGAAAAATTAAATGCTTTCACTCAATTAACATGCTTATATTTAAAGAGCACTGTTGTTAGTGGCACTACACTTTTTAAAAGTCATTTTATTTATTGCTATTTCAAGATGGTTGCATTATAGAAGTTTTAAAAAAGGAAGACAAGTCCCTTTAAGTGACTCAATGAAACAGTTCACTGTTTCTGCTTATGGTGAGTCTGTGTGCTTGACTTTTCAGATTTTATCAATTCAATTGGGCACCTTTCTCCCAATTATAAAAAACAAACATGCTTAAGCCAGGCTTTAAATTTTTAGTCAGAATCTTGCTGGAATTTTTTTTACTTACCCTGTACAGTAACACCAATTTTTTTCTCCTTGGATAAAGAAAAAAAACATACAGATTGTGTAGCTAGCACAATGCTGCAGTTCTATATTAGTCTGAAACTTTATTCTTCTGGCCTGGAGAAACCTGGAGAAACCAACAATGGTTTAAAATGTTGTATATTGCATGTAGTAGTATGTAAAGTAAAGGTTAGCCCTTAGTTAACTCAGATTAATTAGAATTTAGTTTGAAGTGTGCTGTGGTTAGGATATTTCTATCCGTTTCAACACATCTACAGTCACCAATCCACCAAATAACGGTGCACAGGCAAAGAAACGATAGCCGAGCCAAGGCATTTTTTCAAATCTCACCAGACTTGAATTCCCTTTGGTTTGAGAGCTGGGATTTCAAATCTCACTATATCTCACTCTGATACCTTAATTACAGTTGTTGTTTTATATTCAGTAATATCGTTGTTTTGATTCAGCATTAGGCCTTTCAGTTCATTTATCAAAATAATGTAAACATGTTCTGCTGTGACATTAAGAACTTACAACTGCAATGCTTACTTTAGGGTAATTTCCCTTCCTTCCATATTCACTCAATCATGTATTTATTATCCCCCCTTTAACCATCTAGTTATCTCCCCCTTGTCACACACAACTATAAACTTTGACCATTATTTGTTTATGAACAAATCCTTTATATAAAAGACACCCCCCTTCACCACCATCCTACCAACAACTAAGTGAAATTGAAGTCAATAATTTATTTAAAGTCTGAGCCTGTGTATGCCTATATTTATTTTGTTGTGCCATGGCAGTGAAACAGAAATCACCTTAACCACAATCAATCTTCTGTATAGAAGGAGCGTCTGTAATTTATGAGAAGGGGTGAAAAGGTTAAAAGCCTGTGTGATTGTGTTGTCAGTAAACAAGTTCTGTTTGAGGAGAAATAAAAAGGATTAACAGTACTAGTGCTGTGAACAGAAGTTGTTCTTTTATTCATAATCCAGCCAGAATGATAATTTGAAAGGAAGAAAAACACAACAAATAAATGTTGTGCCAATATGTTCTGTACTATGTACTGGATTGTTGCAAAGACTATAATTAGATGGACAGCTTGCTCAATTTTTAGAGCTTATATGTTATTTTTTCCAGTGCGCATCTATTAACACTTTCTTATATGACTTCTATGATCCAACGTCTGCCTAAAGCTTTCCGCCGTATACAAATTTTAATTTTTCATTGAAAAAATCATAGCGATTAAATAAAACGGATGTGTACAATACAAAACGGAATTGGGGATTCCGAAAAGAAGTCATTTGAGTCATCAAATGGCAGAAATATTAAAGTTTAAGCGAGTGGTCCATCTTATTTTAGTCTTTGATTGTCTGTAGTATTTTTACTTAAATACACTTAACATGAAAGAAAGATGTACCTTTGAATAAAGCTTTTTAAAATATGTGGTGAATTCCATTGTTTAGAAACAGTTTTGGGCCATGAAAATGAAAAGAATAAATTTGTTTGAATGAAATCAGCAATGGTTATGCTGCCAACTTGTAAATGTTTCTGTACCCGGTGGATGCATGCAAGATGTAATGTAATTTATACTTAAGTTGTATTGGAGTTAACATGAGAATCCAGTATTTTTTTCTTTATCTGTGTGTTTATCCCATTTCTTGTTACAAAAACCCATTACATTGCACAAATAAGTTTCATATAATATAATGTTGTATTATTTTACCCAGTTTTTCTTTTAAAAAAAAAAAAAGGATTCTTTAAAAATGTGTTTGTTTTTTTAATCAACCCATTCTGATATTGATTTGTACATAGATTGGTTTTGTAACAATGTCATTCAATGTGACACTTGGAGATTTTGTTTTGTTTGTCTTCTTGAAATGTTCAAGTATTTTAAAGATGGATTTATTTTTAAGTTGGTTTTATCCTGAATTTTTTTAAAATTAAGTACTAAAGATACATGAAAAAATTACATTTTAAAACATTCATTTTTTTTTAAATTTGTTATTTTGTATTTGAAATATGTTTCTCTTTGTGGCCATCTGAAATGCTGTGAGATATTTCAATGAATAAATATTACTAGATTTGAAAAGTGTTTTATAGAGTTTTTACTCAGCTTAAAAATTGTTTGTTAAATTAATGTGACATCTTTTTTTCAGCCTCTTTAAAAGTTCTAGACACATTACATTTTAAAAATACAAATAAATATTTGACAAATAAATCAATGTATGTATAAACTTTATTTCCTAATGAACTCGACATCAATAGTTTCATACGTAGGCTTCTTTAACTCAACATCTTTCACCTGGACTAAAATGGCTTCAGCTGCCGCTGGTGGAAAAGTGTGCACAGCCAGGTCATTGAACACATCTCTGAGGGCAAAATTTTCAGGCAGGCTGTTTTCTGATACGTGTGGCTGTAACTGCAAGATAAACTGACAGAAATAAATACTTTTGTTTGGGAAAGTGTTGATTATGTTGCTATGATTTTTTTCTGGACTTGTTCAACCATAGACTATAATATACATGGACCGCTTGCTTTAGTTTTTTATGCTATTATCTTCTGTTTTTTGCAATTCCCGATTCTAAATGAAGTATTTGTAATACAAGTTCCGTTTTATTAAATTGCATTTTTTTCGACTTTAAATGAATACTTGTATGCCTATTAATATAATTAATCCTATTATCATTGACTATAATAAGATGGACCGCTTGCTCTATTTTTAGAGCTTATGTTCTTTTTCCGTGTGCACACAACACTGATCTATAAATGTTTCCGTTCTGTACTACTTTCGATTTTAATTTTTCATTGAGAAAACCAAAGCGATTCAATAAAACGGAAGTGCAAAGTATATTACGAATCGGGATATCAGTGTTTTGAGTCATCATATGGCAGAAATACTAAAGCAAGCGGTCCATGTATATTATAGTCTATGGTTCAACTAAGAGAGAAGATTGGATAATCAAGAAATGAACTTGTTTTGTAACTTCTAAATATTTGCAGAATAGTTTTGGTGTCCAATGAACTTATATACTGACTCAGTAAAACCTAAAACCATAGATAGATAGATCTAGGGCTGAATTTTTAAATATAGATTTAGATGCATTTATATATATAATATGTATAAATGTATATATGGGGTCTGTTCATCCTCAAGGGACGATGGCGTAATCTCCTTTTCCTCTGCCCCTGCCTTTCTTCTGGCTCTATATATATATATATATATATATATATATATGACCTAGGACACAATGTGACTCAATTTGTGGTTGAGGGTCACATATATGCATTTATATGTAATTAGAACTTTAGAAATATTATTTTTTTAAATTCTAATTAGCACTCACTTTTAAAATATAGCTGCCAGTTTCTTTAAGAATACTTGTAGGTGTTCTGAAATTTTTAAAAGTGAAATTTTGTCATGTTTTAAAAACAAAAAAATACATGTCAAGAAAATTGCTTGATCAGAACATTCAATCTTTTTCTACAGAAGAGACAAAATATTTAAATTTTTATTGAATTAAACTTTTGATGAAAAAAATAACTAAATGACATTATAAAATAAAGCTTAGAATTAACATATGTGGATAACAATGTAGATAGATTGCCTGATAACCACAAATCTATAAAAAGAATGGGTTAGACAAATTGATTCAAAAAGTCAGCAATTGGTATGCGCTATCTCTGACCTATCAGCTCAGGCCTTCAACAAAATGGGAAAAATATGGAAGTCATCCTCTCTGCAACTAAGAACAATACTGAAACTATACAAGTCAAATGTACACTCAGTCCTGCTCTATGTTGCAGAGACCTGGTAGACCAATACCAAAATCGAAAGCCGCCTTAGAGGGTTTGGTCCATTTCAACTAACTATAACTTCCATTACATCTTATAGTTTTGTTCTAACTATACAAGTGGTGTTTTCCTATTCTGTGTATATATGGATCCGTGAAGGAATATCAAATAAAATTGTAGTTTCCCCTCACTTCAATTTCAATAGGGCGAAACAAATTTATCTCTCCATCCATTGTTTTGATTAAATAATAACCCAATGAAAATAATCTTCATTTGAATTTGCAAACTTAAAGGATCGATTACTATAATGTAAAAAAAAATTTTTCTCTAACATTCTTAATAGAATCAATTCTTATATTATATATAAAAACAGTATATTTTGTATATAAGATAACTGCGACAAAGTGTATTAACAAAATGTAATAGATTATGAATAAAAAAATTATTTATTTTTACATAAGAACATTTACCTTTCAACTATCTGTGAAAAACTGTTACCGATCAAAACCAGGTTATTAAGTCCTTGACCATCTGGAGTGCTTAGATTTTTCCACAGTAAGTTATTGTACAAGGGCCGACCACAATGTGGCAGAAAGGCTAGAGTTGGACCAACACACTCTCTGCAGCCTTCCTGGAATAGTAAAAAAACAAATCCTTTTTATGCTATTTGTTTTTTTAGTGAAAACGTATGAATTTATTCCAATCTTAACATTAGCCTTTAGAAGAGTTTGCCACACATAAAAGCAAAGGTTAATGTCAAGATTTGAAAATGTGCACAATTAATTGTAATGATTTTTGGGGGTGATGAGGCTGAAACTATAATAGATTAGTTGTCATCAGCAAGGAGTCTAGGTGCCATGTTTCAGCTTGATAGGATGACTAGAAGTGGGTCATCCATTAAAAATGTACATGGTTGCAATAAAAAAAACATAGTAAAAAAAAGATTTTTTGAATATGAGGAATGGGGTTTGGGCTGAACATTTGATAGAATGTCACAGACAACTAGTCAATGTACCAAGTTTCAGCTTGATAGGGTCAATTATTGTTCAGAAAATTTGTCTGCCAGCCATAAACTTTTCCAAGTTAATATATAGGATTTAAAAAGAGAGGTGCTTACTAGATCTATATCATTAAATCTGCATTAAAAATATTAAAATTTTTAAAAATAAAGAAAGTTGTGTAAAATAAAAAAGTTAAAAAATTATAAAGATACTGAGATATTATTCATTTGCATTGCAATCACCATATTTCGTATAAATTGCCTAAAAAAGAAAATCTTACTTCATTTTGATTGATGACTTCACAGTTGTACTTCTCCAAGAGTAATTTCTCATTCAATGTGAATGCTGGGTCATAAATTGAACATTTTTTGCACTGTTGCTGTCAAGATAAAAAAAAAAATAGAAAAAAAAACAAAGTCCCTTAGAATTTTTATCTATGTAGCAAACAGCCTCAACTCCATATGATTCAAAGTAAATATGAAACACATTAAAATTTCTTTATACCTACTGTTTTACTAACAAATAGAAATTTAGAAGAAAATATTGTTGTTTTATTTTATGTGTTGAAAAATGTATATATCATAATAAAATAGAGGCCTTTTCAAATCAGGGTTCAAATACTTGAAGAAATCTGGGCTACTCAGTTCTGCAAGCCTTACCTAGAACTATCTTCTGGTATCCACAAATATTTGAATAAACACTAATAAATTTCCAGAAATATTATCTTAGCTATGTAACATCCTTCTTCCGATGCACTTACAGCCAATTTCTTTCGTAGACTGAGTAAAAATGCCAGCTGATATCTGGCTATCAAGGAGGAAGTGAAATTTCCAATGCCGTAAGAGAGCAACTCTATGCATTGCTGGTCCTCAGTCCCTTCAGCCACTTGCACAGCTTCCAACCTGCTTATTAAATCTGGGAGGTCAATTTCTGTCACTTGTTTTGTAGAGAGGTCACATAAAACATCTTTAGGGGAGTGCTCTGGTTCAGCTTCATGTTAATAAAATATTTTACAAAAATGAAAAGACAATTTATTTAAAATTATAGATTTTAAAAAAAAAATCAAATATAGATGTCAAATATAATTCTTTTTAAGCTCACATCTCATATGTTACAGATGCATCTTTTATACATAAGATTAATGTGTCCTACTCATATCCATGGCTTGAGTCTTGCATTCTTATTAATATTTTAGATGTCAGTTGAGAATGTTCCCTTGTCTGTAATGAACTTGCAGCTCTTTTATTATTTTTTTTCTAGTTTTTTTTCTGTTTTCTTACAGGTTTTGATCATTGATGCTTTGGAAAGTAGATCATTCTTCATTATATTTAAATTGAAAAAGGATCCAATGGTGGTTTTATTGATATTAAAAGAAACAATCACCATGCATGGAGATATATTCTTTGGAATATGCTAAACCTGCCTCTTTGGGGGAATTAGCTGCATGGACCAAGTTGTAAAGTTACAATAATTTTTGGTCACTGTCTTAGAGGGTAACCAAGTGAACAGCACACATTTATATATAACATTATCCTAACCTTGTTTCCTTGAATGGCTTGGAATCTTCTTTAGTTTCACATCATCCAAAGCTCTAGTAATGAGGTCTGCAATAAATTAAACAGGACAAAGAAAATGAACAAATCTTAAAATTCTTGTTGCCCAAAAACACTCAAATGGTAATAATATTTCTTTGTTATTTAAATTATGTATGCATTATGAAATGGGACAGTGTGCAGTGTGAAGGTTGGGATTTGTTCATTGGTCTGGAGGGGACCCCTCTACCCAGCTCTAATGGGTACCGGATATTAGTTGGGGATAAATAAAGGCGGCTGGGCATTGAGATAGCTGCAAAATCATAAGTTCATGGCCACGGACACTTGCGAATGCTTCTCCGCGGGCCTTTTCATATTAAATTGATCTGATTCTGACTAGGATACTTTTTATACAAAATAAATTGAAGCTTGTTAATGAATGTATCTGACATATGACTGGATTGATAAATAACCAGGTAGCTTGTTAATGAATGCATCTGACATATGACTGGATTGATAAATAACCAGGTAGCTTGTTAATGAATGCATCTGACATATGACTGGATTGATAAATCTCTCACAATATAACAGCTCTCACACAAAGTTAAGTTAACTGAGTCATGCTGGGATAGGAGATAGTAAAGTGCTAGCTCCTTGACTGGCAATCATGACATTAATTATATGAACTATCATTACTTCATAATCAATAAATACAACACATTGTTTTCAAAGCAAGCTAAATAAAAAGTACTTACCAAAAGACTGACTAAAGAAATCTGACACTTCTACCTCAGCACTGAAAACCAAAGTTTAAAAAAGTTATATATTTCCTGACACAAGCAAACATAGTAAAATAAACTATAAATGGCTACATGATTAATGGTGACAAAAGTAAATAATTGGCTTTGTTCCTGGGACTAAAGGTTTTCCTTGAGTCAATCCAGCTCTGATGGGTACCTGACATTAGTCATTAGTCGGTGAATGATTCTTCACCAGCCTTATGATCAATTTGGTCCGATGGGCACTTAGGCCTACTTACATTTACGCTAATTGAGTAGGCCTAATGAGGTTTGAGGGGCTAGTGCAGAAGTGCCAACTTGCTTCCAGGGCTACTGCATACAAGAGTACAAGAGCATTGCGATTGTGTGGTGACACTATTCCCAATCTCAGTTTTTGGGTTTAAAAAGAATTTCATTTTGGCTTCAGCTTCACTTTATAACTTTAGGCAGTGTCTATACGTCTAGCGGCCGGACAAAATATTGCGGGAGATATTCTTCCGGCGAGCACGTCACGTGACCGCCGGACACATTCGGAATTTGGAAGATATTATTCCGGCGGGCTTGTTATTTGACCACCCAACTACAAGTACAAACGAGAGACGTAGAGCGTATTGATATTAACATATTTATAAAAAAAAACGGGCATTATGCCTAATAGTCTAATTATTAGTTTAATACTTTGAATGGATACATTGAATGAGATTGTTATGTCCATCCACATTCATAGTAAGCTAAATGAATGTCTTATCGTAATTGAAATTGTAGCGCAAGTCAAGATGTTTACTAATGACTTTATTAAACTACTTTATAAATTGTTTGGTAATGACATTTAACACGTTTTCTCAAGAAATGGGCTAGACATTAGGCCTAACAGTCGAATTTTTTATTTCTTTGATACTTTGAATGAAATTATTTCCACCCACATGAATAAATGAAGGGTATTCTCGTATTGAACTAAAAAAATATCTCATTGTACTGTATTTGAATTAAAAAAAAAAAAAAAAAAAAAAAAGATGGAGATAGCTGGATTCGAACCTGCGAGACTCCGGTTGCCAGAACACGCTACTGACCATTAGGCCACGATACCTTGGTCAAATGTAACAATAAATAGTAATTAAGCAACTCGAACAAGAAAAAACGATTATGCGCATGGTCAGTCACGTGACTTGGGTCGCCGGACGTATATCTCCAGCGCTATACGTCCGGTCGCCGGACGCGCAGACACTCCGTTAACTTTATCATCTTTATGTTTTAAATGTTTACAATGAGTAACAATGCAAAAATTTCTGATGACGGCCTGCTTCGGAATTACCATGTTTAGTTTGTAGTTCTAGTTCTGGGTAGGAATGTAAATGTAGGCCTATGGCCTAGACCTATTATAAAACTTTATGCATTTTAAATTATTATTATTAATTAGATGTCATTTTAATTATTAATATTATGGACCAATATTATTTTTATCAAATCTGATTAATCAATGAATCTGTTAAATTTAAAAATAATTCTATTGTTTAAATTATTCTTAATTTTTAAAAAATCAATGCATACATGCAGGAATTTAACCGTTTCAAAAAGTTATTGATATCGAAATAGGAAATTTCGTCGTCACCGTCCTTAGCCAATGCCTTAGTTTCAGGACTAGTAACATGCTTAAAGTTTTTCTTTTTATTCCTTCTTGTAACAACAACAAATGTTTCAGTACTATCCATTTTGACTGTGTTCTAGTGTCTAGCAGTTCGAAAGTAAAATAAATTTGCCAGATTTTTTTTATTAACAAAAATGAAGCCATAATAATAATATTATTTTTGCAAGTGTTCGTACCTGAGATATAGGACCCTGCGGTAGATTTTTTCAGTATGATGCAAGTTTTCCATTAAATGTTCAAATTGTATTTAGATATCGTTGCCCCATTTACGGTGCCGACTAATGCAGCTGCTTGCAATATAGCAAGAAACGGCCCTGTAAGCTATAGGGCCTACTGTTGCTTATCGTATATTTTTATTGGCAGAAAATACCAGTCAGCATTTATTGATATTTATTACATCTCACGTTAGTTTGACAATAATTACATTTTACATACAATATTTTTTATTGAATGGATTGAAGTAAGGATAATTGTCAGGTGAGCGAATCGATGATCAATAAGTAAATAAAATAATTAATTAATAAATATGTATATAATATACAGAGAGAGAGATAGTAAAAGAGATATAAATATAAAGATAAATCTATATCTTGTTAAGAAAGAGAAATGTTGTTGTTTTTTTTAAAATATATTTTTAGGAACTTTGGTTTTACAAGAGTGTCATTGTGATTTTGCTCAATGCAAGGGAAGTAAACATGTAAAATAAATAACTTTTTACAAATTCTCTGAGTTTGCTCCCTTTTACCATCTATTTGCATTTTTGTGTCTTATTTACAGACAAATTAAATAATATATTTATAATAACGTCCGCAACCTGCAATAATATCCACTCTACTCAATAAAGCTTTGTTTTGGCGGCTTTCTTTTTTTTAAATAATACATGAAATCATAAAAACAAACAATAAGCAAGTCGATGACAACACAATCCTCCACAGAGCTAAACAACATTGCAGCTCCACAGCTCTGAACTAAACTATTTAGGCATTTTTGGGCACGTATTTGATAAACACAATCCACATGGTGCCAAAAAAATATGAACAATAATAATATAAATAAAAACATTATGGCACACACAATTTTTGATTTTTAACACTATAAACATTTTAACAAACAAAAAAAGTAAAGGTGATATCATAGATTTAGAATATATTACTTATATAAACTAGATGTGACGAACATCAGGCCTCAGCCTCCACACCGAAATTGGCCTAAAGATATTCAAGAGCAATGGTCTCAGCGTTCTCTTGTATTGATCTGAATGCTGTACAGCTGGGGACAGCCCCTGTTGCGCGCCCGAGACTCGGTGGGGGGAGGAAGAAATGTGCGCCAAAACCCGCCTCGCCAAGCCCGTTGCCAGAATGTCCAGGCCTTATAGTCTGGAATTTATGGTTACCGGGCGACTTTCCAGAATACAAGCAAGCCACCACGTTAATGATCCAGGGGGGAATTCCGCAGGCGAAGAGAGAGTGTAGTGCACGTGACTGTAGATACCATACTCTTTGTGTGGCAGTCTCGGGTCTTGGAGTTATCTCCCCCCCCCCCCCACACTACCACTATACATTTCTGCGTTACGTCCTGGACGTAAGAACCGAATGTATAAGTCTCGAAGAAACCGGACGAGCAAAGTATAGGTACCGGCATCCAGGCACGCAAACGGTTCGTGAGACGGGATGGCTGCGTCCATTGCTTCCACGGGGCCTCTAGGCAGTACAATGGGCCTCGAACCTGCAGCGAGAACTGTCGCCCACCGGTGTAATCTTAATGTGAACGTATCGGTGGTTTACACACTTCGCCAGTCTTTGAGTCTCACAGGTACAGTTTTCTTCTCCTTTTTTTTTTTTAAAGATCCATCATGAATACATTTTTAAAATATGTCCCCAACGAATTCTAATCCACAATAAGCAATGTAAACTATAGAGAGTACGCGATCTAGTCATATATTCTATATCTATGTTGACGTCCATTCTTGGAATCGTCCTTCACCTACTAGCATACACTACTGGGGTTCGCGTGCAGGGTAAGGGAACTTTAACAACGGGAACTGGAAACTGGCCAAAAAACTTTACAAATTTATTTTCTCATAAAATGTGTCACAAAGACGAAAGAGGGTTGACCGGATGCATTGGACACAGTGACCAACAGCGCGCTAGAATAAGCTTAGCCATTCTGAAGGTCTCGTGTTCGAACCCATAAGTAAAGATGAAAGTAAAGGCGGCTGGTAATTGTGCTAGCCACTTTAACCCCCCCCCCCCCCCATGTATGTAGTTGACACAAAAAAAACAACAACTGATAAATACTTCTTCTATATTTCCATGGCTCAATAAATCTCTGAAATATATACTTCTATATTTCCATGGCTCAATAAATCTCTGAAATATATACTTCTATATTTCCATGGCTCAATAAATCTCTGAAATATATACTTGATTATGGCTTGTTAACTATGAGTTATAGAAGGGAACTCACAAAGAACGAAAACCTCAAACAGAATAGGTGTTAAAAAAACAACAACAACAAATAGCTAAACTACCGTTGGATTTGGAATGAAACTGTAGACCACCTCTGGATATTTTAATTAATGAAATCGACTTACAAAAAAAGTTTATTAACCTGGCACAAGTATGTGCTGTGGCTGAAGGCTAATTGACCCACTTCCCGTAATCCTATCGAGCTGAACCTTGGAACATAGTTTCGTTGATAACACATTGTATCAAAATTTCATCCCTCCCCCCCCCCACTCCCCCCATTAACTAGTTGTTTTTTTTTCTGTTGTTATTTGTTTTATTACACTTAATGGTGCACATTTTCAAATCATATATATTAGAACTTCGCCTATTTGTTAGTACTGGAAACAGCATGACTAGAAATTCTGCAATTTCCCGACCGGCATTAGTTAGTTACTTACTTATGCCTTTCGCCCCACCTGGGACATAGGCCGCCAACAAGAGTCCTCCAGGTATCCCGATCCTGGGCCAATTTTTCTATCCGACCCCAGTTTAGCCCTAGCTTTTTTAACATCAGTTTCCATATCGCGCCTCCAGGTGTTTCTCGGCCGACCTCTTTTCCTTAGGCATTAGTGTAGATATAAAGATTGCAAACTTTCATTTTATCTCAGTGTGAGTTTTATCTCAGCTTGCTAAGCTCTCTGAATAATCAACATTTTCCCGTTTCTTTGTTGTTGTTTTTTTTTTGTGTGTAGTTTTTAAACATGGCAGATTAAAAAAAATGTATCTTTAGTCAATGGGCCGTATTGCTGCTGAGAGTTAACACCCTTGCCCCTTTTACAAGTCAATCATTTATGACTGACTTGTAATTTACAAGTCAGTCATAAAAGATTGACCTGTATAAGGGGCAAGGGTGTTAACTCTCAGCGGCAATACGGCCCATTAGATTTTACGTGCATTAAGTTGGATAAAGCTGGTTAAAGTCAGGACGGTTGGTCCTGCGGTTAGTTCACCGGATTGTCAACAAAACTGCCCGGGTTCTAGTCCTGCCGCCGACCAATTCCTGTCGCCCAGCAGCAGTTTTTGGGCCAGTGGAAGTAATAATCTTCTATCTATAAGTAAGCTTAAATACAGTTTATCCATACCTAAAAATCAGTTGCTGCAATAACATAAATGATAAATCACGTATAATTACAAAAAATACACACATATATTATCTATATATTTATATTTATACAAAACACTTTGATTTTAGAGGATTGTTTTCTTTACTGTTTTTTTCATGTAAAACGGTTACCAATAGTGGTCGTTTTTTTAGGTATGTTTACTATTTCTTTGTAATAAACAATAATGTTATTTTTTTTTTATATCATGAAACGATGGAACAAATTGTCTTTTGTTTTTTATCTAGAACAGCGATTCCCAACCTGTGGGTCGCGACCCCTTTGGGGATCGAACGACCATTTCATGTGGGTCGCCAATAACCATAAAAAACACACTTATTTTTGATGTTCTTATTTAGGTTTTCTACCAGAACACGTACAGAATAGTACTCTTCGATGACGCCACCTCACGACCCTCCCCAGTGTGTAGCGGGGTCAAACAGTGACGTTTCCTGGCACCAACACTCTTTAGTCTAGACCAGGGAATGGCAACCGTTTGATAATAGTGTGCCAAAGTGGGATTTCTAATTCATTCAGCGTGCCAACAGCCTAAAAGTCACCTTGCTTTAGCACTCTATTTCTTATAGAAGATACTTGAATAGTTTTTTTAGGAGTCTACTGCGTGCCATTGAAAATCGTTTTGCGTAACAAGTCTATCACGTGGTTTTCAAATGGCAACCTTTTGAAAACAGTGTGCCAAAGTATGATTTCGAGACATGAATAGACTTTTAAGACCTCTTCCGCCTGCCATTAAAAATCCCTCGGCATGCCGTAGGTTGCCTGATCTAGACTGTTCTTTACATTAATCAAACCTTAAAAATAAGGCTTTTCAAAAATTTAACATGTGGTGAATATTTATAGATAATGTACTATTGAAAGAAGTAAATGCGTACTAATGAAAACAAGCTAGTAGCTAAAAAGGTGTTTAAAAAATGACATTTATAATGTAAAAATATTAATTAATTGATTGTTAACTTTACGTTTTTTATCAATTTGAGTACCGGTTATGGTATACGCATATGCAACATTTTATTTTCTCAAATGCAAATTGTGTAGTAAAAAATTGTTTAATAAAATCATTTCCCCAGAGACTTAAAACTAGGACTATTATCTCCCTTGATTAGATTTATTAAGCATTTGTTAATTTTTTTTTTTTTTTTTTAATCGAGTTCGCTCACGTGAAATGTTTTTTTGTTTTTTTAAGAAATGAAAAGAATGAGGTTTTAATGATATACCAACATTATACCAACATTATATGTTACATTTTAATGGGTCAAAGAACCATTTCATGGGGGGGGGGGGGGGGGGGGGGGTCACCTAAGACCACCGGTTAAATACATATTTTATCAATCTACAGGCGGGTCCACCCACATGCAGACACAGAATACAAAAAAAAAATATAATTCTATACTTATTCTGAGCATGCAGATACATCCACATACGAGTACCAGGCGTGATGACATCAGCGCACCAACCCAGGGGTCGGCAACCTGCGTTTAGCGAGTCGCATGTGGCTCTTTCGATGTCAAGATGCGGCTCTCCAGTTCCATGCGCAAATATTAATAATTATATTTTTTTTTTGAAAACTCATAAATATATATATAGGCTTATATATATATGTGTAGAATGTAACTTAGAATGCATATATATATATATATATGTTTATATATACTGCAAACAGGATAAAAACACTCGAGAACAGTGATAATAGTTTGAGTAAAGAGTAGACGGACAGCTGACAGCCGCTAATTACTACTACGATCTTTGGGTCAACATATTCGCGCGAGCAAGCGTTCTCTTGCATGAATATAATCAAAAGTAAAGTAAGAAGCCAACTAAGAAATACAAATCTAGAGGCGTGCTTGAACTAAAAAAAAAAGTAATGAGCCAGATTTAACTAAACTATCAAAAGGCATGCAAGGCCAATGCTGCCATTGATGTAACTATGTAACTATTGTAATTATTTAATAATTATAGTTATATAGTTATAGAGAAACGAGCCAGGAGAAAGGCGAGAGGCAGAGAGAAAGGAGACTGCGCCATCGTCCCTTGAGGATGGAAGGATGCCATATATAGTTATATTATTTGATTACTCATTTTATTATTCTAGCAGAACTAGATAAAATACTTTAATATGTTTTGTGCTAAACATTTGTATGTTTTTATATGAATAATATAGGCTATTATTTCATATTTAAAGCTATTTATTTTAAATAAAAATCAAATTTATATACCTAATCCTAATCAATTACCATAATATTGAAACAAAAAATTTTAAAAATTGCGAAATTTCGTAAATGGTAGCTTTTGGCTCTTCCGTATCAAAAGGTTGACGACCCCTGCACCAAACCCCTGCACCAAACCCATCACATACCCATCACATACCCATCACATACCCATCACATACCCATCACATACCCATCACATGCCCATCACATGCCCATCACATGCCCATCACATGCCCATCACATACCCATCACATACCCATCACATACCCATCACATACCCATCACATACCCATCACATACCCATCACATACCCATCACATACCCATCACATGCCCATCACATGCCCATCACATGCCCATCACATGCCCATCACATACCCATCACATACCCATCACATACCCATCACATACCCATCACATGCCCATCACATGCCCATCACATGCCCATCACATACCCATCACATACCCATCACATACCCATCACATACCCATTACATACCCATCACATACCCATCACATACCCATCACATACCCATCACATGCTCATCACATACCCATCACATACCCATCACATACCCATCACATACCCATCACATACCCATCACATACCCATCACATAGCCATTACATACCCATCACATACCCATCACATACCCATCACATAACCATCACATACCCACCACATGCCCATCACATACCTACTTTAAACAGTTGCGAAAACAATCGGATGCGCCGCAGTAGCGTAGCCGGAAGGGGGGGGGGGGCAGGGGGAGCGTTTTCAATGTAACAGAACATCGACAGCCTCACGACCTGGTCCGAGTGACTATCTTGTAAGCTATCGGCTATTTCAGATCTGATCTCTAGGTACGAAGTGAAGGTCACCCTCCAGTGGATTACAGGTCATAAGCAGGATCTTAGAGCGGGCAGGAACGGCCAACCGTTTGTCCCGAACATTTACAGTGATGTATCAGTGGTGCGTGATTCAACAGAGTTATATCCAGGACTTCGAGACCCAAAAGAGTAAGCTCGCTTGCATTCTCAAATAGAAGTGGGGTTCAAGTCTGGTTTTCTCACCGAAAAGTAATAATATGACTTAAAGCGCGTTGGCTTTTTCTCCTTCTCGGCCGTATAGCCTACGTGTAGTGATCGAAATCCTCGTTACATGAACTTCGCAACTTATGATACCCACAGAATTTGAAAAGAAGAGAAATAACATTTTTCTTACGAAATTCCGTTTGTTGGTATAACTGTCGGACCTGGTGTTTTAACAGCTGATAGGACATAATTAAAAAGGAATGGAGCGTTCCTAAAACGCATCATAGTGACAGTGTTTTGTAATTGGGACAACATAGACAAAGTGTTGAAATTCATTTTTTCTGTATCTCTAAAAAAATGTCAAGGCCTATACTGGCGATTTAGCTCGTCTTTCAATATTAAAAGAAGAAGAATGCAGACCTATAGAAACATTCGGGTTGATTCTATAAATACATTTCGATACTAGATGTTCATCCCGAAAATGAGCAGTTGATGCAATCAATTTAGCAGACATTTCCATCACTAATAGTTGCAAGAAAATCGTAGATGGTTAAATAAAGACTGCACTATTATACAGTGTGTGTATCCTGAGGCACATAGTATTCTTTTAAGACTTGATACGTACCGATTCTTGGTTCTTCTATTAATCTGGAAAAAGTTCTAAAAGTGGGACCTTTGTCATAAAAGTTCGCTCCTCCAACCGTCAAAACCTGGCTACGCAACTGATGCGCCGAATTACTATTTCACACTGAAGTCAGATGGCTTTCAAGAGGAAAAATGTAAAAACTTTTTCTTGAGCTTCGTGATAAACTCGGAACTCTTTAACTTTAAAATAATAATAATAATAATGGTAATTTCTTATAGAAAGCAAGACCGCAGTTCAAAGCACTTTATGGCGATAAAAGTGAACTGCAGAAAATAACTTACTCTGTTGACATCTTTGAAATCTTTAATGAGTAAAAGTTATCACTGCAAGGACCAGTAAATTGAAAAAAAAAAAAACTTAATTTGTCTGAAAAGATCGGATCATTCCAAATAAAACTTTAGCTTTGGCATACACAATTGGATGTAAATAAAATGTGCATGTTGCTTAACTTATCTGCTTTCTTTGAGGAACATGACATTAAACTAGATAAAAGGATTACGATAATGATTTTTACGGTAATGATTTTTGTGAAAGAACACTTGCACATGCTGGCAGACGAAATTTCATCGTACCTTTCAAATTTATCTCACACCTTATTTGCCCTTGAAAGAAGGTCATGTACATTTGAAGATGCTCCCGAGACAACACAAGAAAAGTTCATTTAATTTATTAACAACTAATTCCTCTACAATGCCAATTACAAAATTCAGGATCAACTGTTTGCAGTCATATACTATTCTGTCTGAGACTGTGTTGCGCATGCTTCTTCCATCTCCAACAACAATTCTTCGTGAAAGGGCTTTCCAGTTTGTTTATTATTAAATCTAAATACAGAAATAGACTTGTTGTGAAAGATGATCTTCGTTGTGTAAGCCGATGAGAAAGACGCAATCTCAATCTTAGCACTGACGTTGTGTTGTAATTAGAAATACATATTTCACAATATATAATTTCAAATGGATTTTTGTGATTAAATCACTGTAGGCCTACTTTAATTATGTTCAATTTGTAACACTGAAAATACATCCTGCATATTAGATATTTACATTACATTTTATTACAGTAGCACATTACAGTTATATGAGATATTTACATAACATTTTATAACAGTAGAACATTACAGTTATATGAGATATTTACATTACATTTTATAACAGTAGAACATTACAGTTATATGAGATATTTACATTACATTTTATAACAGTAGCACATTACAGTTACAAGGTAGCGTGAACAAAAAGTTTATGGTTGGGGGGCGCCATAACGTGAAAAGCTGTATAAAAGGGTCGCGGCATTAAAAAGGTTGGAAACCACTGCTGTTGAATATACTGGATTTTTTTTACACGTTTTATTTATTATGTGGGACCTGTCCACTGTGTAAAAACAGACTTAGGAATTAAAAAGAAATATATGTTGAAATCTAAATTAACTTACTTAACTTACCTGTTTAATTTGAGAGATGGTAGATAGTGAAGGAGGGCGTAAGGGCACAGGTCTACTCCCCCCTTCGTCCCCCCCCCCCGTGTCGCCCGATGTCGAGTCTAGAGATCGGTGTAGGTGGGGTTGGGGCGGGGGGGTGTTTAGATGCGTAATGTTCTGTAGGGGTTGTATAAGGGTGTGTGTTTAGATGCGTAACGTTCTGTAGGGGTTGTATAAGGGTGTGTGTTTAGATGTGTAACGTTCTGTAGGGGTTGTATAAGGGTGTGTGTTTAGATGCGTAACGTTCTGTAGGGGTTGTATAAGGGTGTGTGTTTAGATGTGTAACGGTTCTGAAGGGGTTGTATAAGGGTGTGTGTTTAGATGCGTAACGTTCTGTAGGGGTTGTATAAGGGTGTGTGTTTAGATGTGTAACGTTCTGTAGGGGTTACATAAGGGTGTGTGTTTAGATGCGTAACGTTCTGTAGGGGTTGTATAAGGTTGGGTGTTTAGATGCGTAACGTTCTGTAGGGGTTGTATAAGGGTGTGTGTTTAGATGCGTAACGTTCTGTAGGGGTTGTATAAGGGTGTGTGTTTAGATGCGTAACGTTCTGTAAGGGTTGTATAAGGGTGTGTGTTTAGATGCGTAACGTTCTGTAGGGTTGTATAAGGGTGTGTGTTTAGATGCGTAACGTTCTGTAGGGGTTGTATAAGGGTGTGTGTTTAGATGTGTAACGTTCTGTAGGGGTTGTATAAGGGTGTGTGTTTAGATGCGTAACGTTCTGTAGGGGTTGTATAAGGGTGTGTGTTTAGATGCGTAACGTTCTGTAAGGGTTGTATAAGGGTGTGTGTTTAGATGCGTAACGTTCTGTAGGGGTTGTATAAGGGTGTGTGTTTAGATGCGTAACGTTCTGTAGGGGTTGTATAAGGGTGTGTGTTTAGATGCGTAACGTTCTGTAAGGGTTGTATGAGGGTGTGTGTTTAGATGCGTAACGTTCTGTAGGGGTTGTATAAGGGTGCGTGTCTAGATGCGTAACGTTCTGTAGGGGTTGTATAAGGGTGTGTGTTTAGATGCGTAACGTTCTGTAGGGGTTGTATAAGGGTGTGTGTTTAGATGCGTAACGTTCTGTAGGGTTGTATAAGGGTGTGTGTTTAGATGCGTAACGTTCTGTAGGGGTTGTATAAGGGTGTGTGTTTAGATGCGTAACGTTCTGTAGGGGTTGTATAAGGGTGTGTGTTTAGATGCGTAACGTTCTGTAGGGGTTGTATAAGGGTGTGTGTTTAGATGCGTAACGTTCTGTAAGGGTTGTATAAGGGTGTGTGTTTAGATGCGTAACGTTCTGTAGGGGTTGTATAAGGGTGTGTGTTTAGATGCGTAACGTTCTGTAGGGGTTGTATAATGGTGTGTGTTTAGATGCGTAACGTTCTGTAAGGGTTGTATAAGGGTGTGTGTTTAGATGCGTAACGTTCTGTAGGGGTTGTATAAGGGTGCGTGTCTAGATGCGTAACGTTCTGTAGGGGTTGTATAAGGGTGTGTGTTTAGATGCGTAACGTTCTGTAGGGGTTGTATAAGGGTGTGTGTTTAGATGCGTAACGTTTCTGAAGGGGTTGTATAAGGGTGTGTGTTTAGATGCGTAACGTTTCTGAAGGGGTTGTATAAGGGTGGGCGTTTAGATGCGTAACGTTCTGTAGGGGTTGTATAAGGGTGTGTGTTTAGATGCGTAACGTTCTATACGGGTTGTATAAGGGTGTGTGTTTAGATGCGTAACGTTTCTGTAGGGGTTGTATAAGGGTGTGTGTGTGGATAAAAAAAAGAAGCATCGTGGAAGAAAGCATGTACCCTGTAACTAGATGATAGATTAAATCTTGTCTGATAGTGGACCTCGGGGATACCTCTTCCTTTCTTTCTCTTCGTATAAAAGACCAGGGTCGTATGTACCAGCCCACTTACTTACAGAAAACATCACAAAGAAATCTTCTTCTTGTTTGTTTGTAGTTTGTAGTATACTCCCCCCCCACCAGTCATCCTTACTCCTTTTATCGTCATAATCAAATTCGGTCAACACCTTAACATCTCTCCCCCCTCCCACTTTTCCCCTTTCATTTTTTTTACCTGTACTTTACCTTGTCCAATTTCAAAGATAAGACAATTAAATCCGGATAGTCTCCCGTTATGTCATTCGCATTATCTCCCCCTACCCCCCTCCCTCACCTTGTTTGTTAGTTATAACAGCGGACATTGTGCCAGGAGATATGAACTAGAAGGGGGGGGGGGGAAGGGCTGGACGACAAGATCCAGTGAAAGGAAGACTGAAAGATGATGAACGGTGGAAAATAAAGGAGAGAAAAAAAAAGACGAAAATGAAAGAAAAAGAAAACGAAAGAAAAGTCAATTTTTATGTAGCGGTCAATTTCAGTTGTCCGCCCTTGAAGTTAACTTATCTATTAGGTGGGATCAAAGGCGTGGGGCGGGGCCTGTGGTAGGTAACAATAGAGACCCCCGCCTCACCCCCCCCCTCACTCCAAGCGACATCCGCAGTAAACTAACCCGCGGGGGGGGAGGGGGAGTATAAAGTCCCCCTCACTATATCACGGTGAATGGAAATAAAAATCAGTTATTAGCGGTAGGATAGCGCACAAAGAAATAGCCCAAAGCGCTTAAAGGTAAGCGGTGGGGGTGTGGTCGGTGGGGGGGGTGGAATCTAGTTAAATACTGCGGGTTGTTACAGTTTAACAACATCAAATACAGCAACAACAACAAAAGCGATATTAGATTGGAAGGGATGGAAGAAGGGAGGGAATAAAGGGAGATAGACAGACGGAGACAAGGGAGAAATAAAACAATTGACAAAGGTAGGGATGCGCGCGCACACACTCACGAACCAATGTACACACACGCGTACACACTGTAAAACACAAAAAAAACAAAAAAGAAAAACTATCGTTTGTGACACAATGGTTTTCCAGAACCGGACATCAAAGGCAGAGCGGGAAGGGGGGTTAATCATACCGGTAAATCTAATCTAGTGAGGAAAAAAGGGAGCGAGAGAATGGAAACAAAAGAGAGAGAGAGATGAGAGAGAGAGAAAGAGTGAATGAAAGTCTAAGAGACTGAGAGTGTGTGTGTGAGTGAGTGAGTATGGTTTAACTACAGCGGGTGATCTGTCGTGGTGCAGGGGCAGATAACTCGATGACTAGCTGGAGGATTGATGGGCGACGTCAGCTTGGATTTCCCAGAAATTAATAGAAGGGGATGTTACTCAATTAACTACCGCCAGAGTTACCGGTCTTACACATTCTAGCGGTTTTTACGTTTTTGTTTTTTTCTAAGTTTGTTTTTCTTTTTTTTTTTTTTATGTAAAGTTACTTTTACATCGGTTTTTATATTGTTTGGTTTTTCTTTTTAAATTAGCTTTTTCTATCTGTTGTTTTTTGCTTTTGTTTAATGTAACACGTTAAACGAAGATATTGTGGAAAAAGCGCTTGTCTAAATGATTTCATAGTTGGAGGAGGGAGAGCTGGGGGGGGGGTGAGCACAATAAAGAGGAAAGAGTGATTCTATATGTGGTAGTGTTGTGTGGATAGGGAGGAGGGGGGGGGGAGACTGACTTACCTGGCGTCAACTTTCCCATCCTTCAGCTGGGCATTGTTAAGGCCACAAAATCCCATCGTACGCCAAGGCCACTTGCCCCCGTGGGTCTGAAAGGTGTAGCCTCTACATTTGGGATTAAAAAGGGGAATCGGTGGGTAGAGTTAGGGGGGCGCGACTGTATAGTAATTTCTGTGATCACAAATGCTGCAGCTACCAATACACGGCTGGCAGTGCACTATTGCAGGAGTCGGCAACCTTTTGCTGACGGTGTGCCAAACTAGGCTTTCTAAAGCATCCAGCGTGCCTAAAAGTCAACCTGCTCTATTATACTTGTTTTATTATTTTTTATAAGACAATTAATTGAACTCCGTAGCAAGACTAAGGCCGAAAGCAAGTAAATTTATAGAGAAAATCGTTATAGCGTTTTATATTTCATAAATATATTAACGTGTTTGTGATTATCATCCTTTTTATTTGCATTTGTACCAAATACAATTTTATCACCAAACTTTCACATTTATGATAACTATTTTGTAATTATTATAATTTGGTTGTCAATTTAACGATCTAGCAACTGATAATATTGATTATATTTTGTTAATTTTGTTCTCAGTTTAATTGAGATTTTATTTAATTTGTTCCAAATTATTCTGATTCCAAGCAATCGTCTAATTGACTAGATAGGCTACTAAGTAATCATACAAACTGGGTAGCTAATGTACTCTTTTGAAAATGTGCATATAATTTTTTAGTCATATAATATTTATATAAATTTCAACCATTTTTTACAGTTTGGTCATTGTAAAATTATAAATTGTAGACCGTTTAGTCTTTGATTATAGAAAAATAATTAACATAATATTTAATATCAGAAATATTACAGCAAATAAAATAAGCTAACTATCTCCCTTTAATTAAGTAAAGTTTCTTAATTTAATTCAATAATGATGCAAAACAAGTTATTTTTTGTAATATAACAGATATTATTGACTAATTATTATTTATTTATATTAATCCAGCATTAAAGGTATACAATTAATTTACGTTAAACAGCGCCTTGTCTTGAATTCTCTTCGCTACTTTACAATGGCAGATACATATTTTCAAAAAGTTTCAGCGCGGCCCCTTTGCATACTGTAACTGCTTGTTTAGTGCTATATTTGCTATATTTAGACTACATTTTCCGCCCCCCCCCCTGGAAGTGCCGCCCCCGGGCATATGCCCCCCTCTGCCCCCCCCCCCTCCCCACCATGTGAGGGCCCTGCTTTGAGTGCTTCGCAATGTTTCTGAAAAAGCCCAACTATCTAGAATATACATCTATCTTAATATATGTATTAGGGAAGTACATAATAGTGTAGTTAAATGGTTTTATTATTGATTTCACTCAAGATATATGCAAATCCATTCCAGTGGTCTAACAGTTCAAGTGCTGTTCAACCCAGTCCTTATAAATGCGTTCAACTTACTGATATGTGTCACTATGTCATTCAGAAACATCGACTTCAACAGTCAGTTTTCCTCATTCAGAACCGGAAAATGATGTGTGTTCGTTTTTTCATCAATAAAAAAACACCTCTTGGATGTCTCCTGCGTACCATTGAAAATCGTAATGCGTGCCAAGTTTGGCACGCGTGCCTTAGGTTGCCGACCCCTGCACTATTCTATTTAAAGGCTACATATTATTCTTATGTAACGAGGTGGATGGGTGAAAGTAAGAGGGACAGAGAGAGAGAGAGAGAGAGAGAGAGAGAGAGAGAGAGAGGGAGAGATAGTGAGAGATAACGAAATAGAGGGTGAGAGAGATGGAGAGAGAGAGAGAGACATAAGCAAAAGGTAATGTTGCAGTTAGGAATGTCGACAACATCCAAGATGAAAAAACTTGATCCATAAACGGAAATAAGATTATAAATGAAACTGGGACTCAAGACGAAAGAATTGATTTAACATATACATGCGGATATAGCCTACATGAAGGCCTATACATATGTTTGTATGTATGTCATTGTGTATATGTGTATGTGTATGTAAGTATGTGACGGGTGTGCCAGGAATTTAAATATGGTTTTAAAAACAGGTGTAGTATATGGGCAAAGAGCATGTTTTCCTTTACTGCCTAAAAGTAAACTAATCCTGTATCATCCATCTTTCACACTTGGAGAATTTGACCATGGAGTTGTCATATAGCGAATGGCGGCAAGCATCGGACAAATGTCCATATAACATTTACAACATAAAATAGATAAGATTAGATAATTTTTAGAAAAATGGCTTAGAACTTTCGTAAGTCTCCAGGAATTCGCAACGGGAAAGGGGGGGGGGGAGAGGGGGGGTAAATCAATAAGATTAATCAAATAAGTTTTTTAAAATTTTGATTCTATGCATAAAAATGCCAAAAAACAATCCTCCAAGGCATTATAGTAGATGGACGTCGGAGAGGCCGTCAGCGGAGATGCTGGTTCGACAATGTAAAATACCGGACAGGGCTGCAGTTGAAACAACTCTTGACTACAGCTCAAGATAGGTAAAAAAACTGAAGAAAGTTGACTGTTGAGGTGTCCATTCGCTCCCCCCCCCCCACCCAACGACTACAACGGTCAAGGGATTGATAGTGATTATTCATTAAAAAAAACAGAAGTATGAGTAAAGGTCACATGACCGTCTCGTGACTAGTACTCCCGCTGATTGGGGGCTAGGGGTAGGGGAATTAAGAGGGGGAACAGCTATCAAATATAAAATAAAGTTATTTAGACCGTGTGCAGTATGGGATGCCGTAGGTAAAGTTTAATTGAGAGGGTTGTGGGGGGGGGGGTTGTATTGTGGGGAGTGGGTACACTCGCAGAAACATAACAAAGTACACCTGGGTACTTACACTGATTCTAGCGCCACCTCCCCTCCCTCTCGGTTTCCCTCAACGGGCGCCTGAGTCTGGACCAGACATGACAGGTTAACAAAGAGCCAAAATGGGGGGGGGGGGAGAGGGAGAAGTATGGAGGATGGGAGTGACGTATAGGAAAAGAACAGAGAGGGAGAGAGACCGTGTGGGGGGGGGGAGGGAGGTTACATGGACAACCGTGAGTGTGATCGAGGGAAGTAACTGCGGATGATAGAACTGATACAGAGCCGTCACTCGGCTGACATTGACATGTTTCCTGGCGCCCCAACTCCCCCCCCCCCCACAATCGCCTTCCCCCCTATTCCCAACTCAATCGTCCATACACTTTTCCATCCAGCGATTGTTCTTTTCTCTCTCTCCCTCTCTCATCTACCGTCGTTTCATCCACATCTCTTCATCCTTCTCTCACTCCCTCCCCCCTTCACCCTCCCCACCACCACCACCACCAACGATATCATCACTCTCAATCATTCACTCGCTCACACACGCACGCACGCGCACACCGGCGGCGCGGACCTGCATCGCGTGCCAAGGGCCTCGCCGCTGAGGACGACCCTCCGCCCCTACCCACCCCCTCCGACCCCCACCCACTTCCACCTTAACACAATCCACCTTCTTGTTTCGGGCATTGCACGAAGTGAGCTGTCCCACTTCCGGTACGGCGGCAGCCATCTTAATTATACTGCCAAAAACACACAGAAGAGAATCGGTCGGACGCGTCGTCTGCCGAGGTCCGAGCGGAATTCCTTTTTTTTTGTGTTATCTCTCTTTTTTTTTTCTTGATTTTTTTTAAGCACCTCAGAAATTGCGCACTTTTTTTTTCTTAGTTTTAACATTGGGATTTCCCGTTGTTATCTATAAATTTATTTTTAATATGAATGTTAACTTAATGACACGAAACCCTTTTTTTTTTTTTACTCCAAAACCGATAAAAAAATCCAAAATACCCACCGAACAGCCACAGCCAGATAAAACTTTAGACAACTTCCTACATTAATTGTCCCAAAACTACCTAATCTCAGATATGTATTTACTCACCCACCCCCACCCACCCCTTCTCATTATTTCATAACTCTACCATAACCAACCCAAACTACAACAACGCAGAACAAGCTCAATCGAAAAACGCATCAATGTCTTTGTCTTGCATTGACTGCAAGAGAGTGATGAGTTCTGCAGACTTGTTGACAGAAGAAGATGATGAATATACTTTGTTTTTTATTTATCAAAACTATCATTATATGCCATTCAGTGAAAGAGCTTCAAGACTCATCCCCTCCACCGAAAATTGTTATGCCTGACGCCCACGCAATTGAACAAAATATAACAGTCCACGACTACGACTGAGATTGTTTACGTTATGATTGACAACGACAACGAAAGTGACGATCTACTACTACGACTTGGAATTGTCTACGAATACGACTCATAACTGCCTACGACTACGACTGTGATTGTTTATGACTACGAATGTGATTGTCTACGACTACGGCTGTGATTGTCTACGACTACGACGAGACTGTCTACTACTACGTCTGTTATTGTCTATGACTACGACTGTTATTAAGTACGATTACGACTGTGATTGTGTACAATTAAGACTATGATTTTCAACGATTACGACTGTGCTTGTGTACAATTAAGACTATGATTTTCAACGACTACGACTGTGGTTGTCTACGATTACGACTTGTGACTGTCTACGATTACGAATTAGACTGCCTACGACTACGACTTGTGACCGTCTACGACTAAGACTGTGATTGTATACGACTACGACTGTGATTGATTACGACTACGACTGCGATTGTCTACGACTTGTGACTGTCTACGCCTGTTGTTCTACTGAATAGCAGCATAATAAAGTATTAACCTTTACAGTCCCGGGCGCGTATATAGCGGAACTGAACGCAGCATAGATAGAAGTAGGTCGGTACGGGAAGGGTTAAAAATGAAAACAGGACAATAAAGTTTACGGATTACGGAGCTCACTATTTTCATCGACATGGGTAGAACCAGAAGATTGTGTGTCTAGGACAATACACAGCTGCGGCAGCGCGTGTGCGGCTGGCGTTCCGAATGTATGATTTTGTCCCGGGTGTGGTGAGTGTTCCTGAGTCAGTCAGTCCAGCGTACATAGGTACCTTGCATTAGTTGGAGCAAAGTAAAGGCAGCTGGGCATTGTGCTGTCCACACAATCGCTTAGTATGCAATGGCCACAGAGACTGATGAACTCTGCCTCACCGACCCTTACGGATTAATTTGGTCCCAACGGGGTTACTTTACAATTACTTCACAATACACATCAGCCGTAATCTCCCCCCCCCCCCCTTTCTCCTCCCTAAACACACAGTACATACTCCGAGGTCCAGATGGAAAATTAGACGCTATAAGAACTTGATATAACACTCCAAAGCTTTGGAGATAGAGTACGTTTAAAGTTTAAACTATATATATAAAAACAACAACAACTACATCCAATGACTAGTGAAGTATAGTTGACCAAACCAGTTACTATTGGTCGTGACCACGAGATTGCGGCGTCCAGTACAACACATCAGCTCACCCAGACTTTTTATAATCTGATGTTTAGATACTCGTTAGCACTCGGATAGAATACACTGTATAGCAGGGGTGATATCTTTTTAGCTTTTTGTTAGTCATTTTGGGCCTTGAAAGGAATTTCATACAACAAGACAGATGGGCCAAACATTCTTAAAAGTTAATTAAATTATTAATACAATGACTTTTTTTTTCATGATGTTAGTAGCTCTGTGTGGGCAACGGTAAAAGGTTAAGTGTGCCGTGTTTTGGCCTTCGGGACGCCTTTTGCGCGCCCTCTGGAGTAGATTATTAATCTACATTTTAATGGGAAAGAAAAACACCTAAGTTCAATATTAATTCATCGTAAAACAATATGTTTGTTTTCCTTTAAGTTCGTCATGTAAATTACTATAAAATCTGTTAGATCGATTAAAAAAAAAAAAAACTACATAAATATCACCCTACGAGCACGTGGCCGAGGGCTAGAAAACCTAACCATTTGGGGGCCATTCGGCGAGGGCTCCGTGTTTGACACTTAAGGGCAGGCGTGATGAAAAATAAATATTTTGTCTCTTATTTCCCCCGCTCCGCGTCCGTTCCGCTTACATGCGTTCTTAACGCAAGCGTTACAAAATGTTACGAGCGCGGGAAAAAAAAACAACCAACAACAGGAAACACTAAATGACTTTAACAGAGACTCTCGCCTTGTTTTGTTACGTTAGGTTTCGTTTCGTCGTTGTTGTTTTTTTTTATTTTAAAAATTCAAGAGTTTTCGAGAGTGACATCCCCTGAGCAGATTCGAAATTTAAAATGTGTTCCCGGGCTTTCTGTACGAAATATAACAGGTGCAGACGGTAAGAGATATGTTACGAAAATATAACTTTATTTACCTATGTATGCATATCTATATATCTATCTAGATCTAGTCTGTATATAAATCTTTATTTCGCTCTCTTTCTCTATTTAAAAAAATAATAATAAAAGAACAGTATCGTGCTGGCCACACCATCCAGCTTTACCTCGTTCGACATGTGATAGTATGTCTCTAAATTGAAGCGCTCCATTGTTCCAAACGCTTTTAAACTATAATGGTAGCTTTTCCTTCTATCTTCTCTAACCCCCCCCCCCCTCCCCCCGCTCCTCCTTTCAAAATCTCTTTTTTTTTGTTTCCCAATTTTAACCTCAACAAATGATCGCACATCACTTCTCTACCCAATCAACGACAGAGCATGTCCGGGAGCGATTATTGGTAGCAAGAACTGAGCAGACGCCAGTGTCCCGTAGAGTAGGGATGGGAGAAGGGAGGTGGGTGGGGTTGGAATTTCTCAGTATAATTAGCGGACGATGTGGTCAAGATTTCAGAGAAAGTAATAAAAAAAAAAGAAAGAAAGAAATGTTTTCCTTGTCCACTATTGACATATTTACATACAAGCAGCAGACATGCAAGCTGGGGCACGCGAAAGCGGGAAAGAACGATCACTCCTTGTCACATTTTGTCGTCTGCAGGTCGTGGCGATACATCACTTTATACCCCTGTTTCCAAACTCTAAAAAAAAAAAGTAATGTAAAAATACTATCTCCACTTTTCCTTAGTTTTCTCCCCTTTATTGTTTTTAAGGGGGAATAAATTACATACTTTCTAAGGTTAACATTTCCCTTCGTCGTGTTTCTTTTGTTTACTTTTCGACGTCTTCGGAAATGTGATCGTAAAGGATCGTGTCACGTGGTTTAGTCCACGCTCGCACGAGAGTTGGTTTGTGAGCACTAATAGGGTAAATGCTTCAGTAGTAAAACCGACTTGTATTATTTTTCTTTTTTTTTAATGACTTCTGCGTAAAAGAGGAAAGAAAATATGGCGGGATCAGACAATAAGTCTGGATGGCGGGATCAGACAATAAGTCTGGATGGCGGGATCAGACAATAAGTCTGGAATGGCGGGATCAGACAATAAGTCTGGAATGGCGGGATCAGACAATAAGTCTGGAATGGCGGGATCAGACAATAAGTCTGGATGGCGGGATCAGACAATAAGTCTGGATGGCGGGATCAGACAATAAGTCTGGATGGCGGGATCAGACAATATGTCTGGATGGCGGGATCAGACAATATGTCTGGATGGCGGGATCAGACAATAAGTCTGGAATGCTCAGTATGGCGGGAGCAAAATAATTCGTGAAATTCCCGTCTGTTGATAGATAGATAGATAGATAGATAGATAGATAGATAGAAAGAAAAACAGATAAATAGATAAATAGATAAATAGATAGATAAATAGATAAATAGATAAATAGATAAATAGATAGATAGATAGATAGATAGATAGATAGATAGATAGATAAATAGATAGATAGATAGAGCGGTATATAAAATAAAATATTTGCAATACATAATAAACACATTATGAATGTTTAGTGGAAGAATGACGTAGGTTACACGTAGGCGAATGAATGTAAATTAGGATTATTATCATAATAACAGGTAAAGCAACGACACTTGCGCAACACGACCACCGTAATGGTTGTTAGCCTACAGTAGGACGTAATCAAGAGAATGGGCAGACCGACTACCAAACTGAGCTTTCATTTAAACCAAACCATCGCCTTGACCACCCTTACACATTGTCAACTCAATATCGGGCCCTAACAATAGCGAATTTTTTAAATATTTTTCTTCAGCGTCGGACGGGAGGAAAGAAAGACAAGTGTGAGAGATAGAGAGATAGGGAGCAGGCAATGAGGGCAAGCTCCTAGTTGTCCGTTCTCTGTAAGTACAAGACTGTGTGTGTGTGTGTCCGTCCGACTGGACTGCTCGGCAAGATGACTCAATAAGAATGTCCACGGATGACAACCCTGACCGCTATCAGCCGGCAGATGTTTTCATTTTTTGTTTGTGTTTATCCCTTTTCTTTGTTTTCAACTGATGGTAGGGAAAAAAATGGGAGGGTCGGGAGGGAGGGTGACTGATAGTTGTTAAAACCTAAACACAATCTTTCAATTCACATAAAAAAAAAATCTGTAATGATATTTTGAACGTTTGCCTGGTTAAACTTTTGATGCGCACAAAGGGCCTTTGTAAACACTTTGAGTGATTAATAACATAATCCTAGCACATAATCCTAGCTACTGAAAGTACGTACTAGGTCCATTATATACGACTTAGCCGATTTAGTCCACTATGAAAAACACTTTTACTAATAATCACATCAATGTGCAGTAATTTAATTTGTTAAAATTCAAAAGATACTACATTTCACGAGATCTAGTTTAAAAATGAAGTTTTATTATAATATATTCAAATAAACTCAGCCGTCTAATATTGAAAACATCTTGAGCATAAAATCTTAAACACACATAAAAAAAAATGCCGTGTCAAGCCTTGTCAAATATTTAGGCCCTTATTACATTGTTGTTGTTTTTTTTAAATATTATTTTCTCTTGATCAGGAGACCTTGTTTTCAATTTCAAATTCTTCTGATTTGAAGCTGCATCTGTAGCATACATAGAGAATAAATACAGTCAGAACTATGGAGCTTCTCCAAGGCCAAGCCAAATCGCCACATGGCATTTTTTTATTTGGTTTTTTTTTTTTTTTTTTTTTTTTTTTTTTTTTTTTTTTTTTTTTTTTTTTCATTAAGAAATAAGAAAAATATTTTAATCGGATAAAGGGATTATTCCTCATAATGAAGAAATATATTGGTCTTTAACATATTGAATATAGAATTTGTATTAAAATAATAATATACACACATAATATACTGATATCTATAAATGTAGGCTATCAGTAGTAATAAGTATACCACTAGTCAAATGGGCCTAATCCATGATAACCAATGCTAATTTTTCATGTGCGAGCTTTTATTCTATATCCATGAAGCGATCTATATATTTTCTCTATAAAAATTATTTAATTTTAACCTTAATCCTACATAGTAATTTAATCAAGGCCTTGCAAGTAACATTGTTTTACAAAGTTACATTGATACATTTTAAGGTTAATCGTGTAATATATTTTCATTTAAACAAAATTGCCGCTTGCTTATGGAACTAATTATTAGACAATATAGTTCATAAAATTATGATAAAATTTACAAGATCCGGGCATTAAATGAGCTGCCTTAACAAACACAGAAAAATCAAACAATAATAACGTAACAATATTTTAAAACTCAAATACAAATACACGACTAGACTCAACCCACGGATAAGCGTGAGAAGCAATAACCGATTGTATACTTGTATATGTCTTTAACATATTTATAAGATTTTAGTTACGGGCAAACCATAGTTACTTTTATGTGGCACAGTGGTTCGGCTGGCGTTCCGAAGGTCCTGGGTTCAAACCCTAGTGAAGGCTGGGAATTTGTTGCCGGGACTGGAGGGTGTCCCTGAGTCTACCGCAGCCCTGATGTGTACCGGACATTAGTTTGGGTAAAGTAAAAACGGCCGAGGCGTTGTGCTAGCCGCACAGTCCCCTAGTATGCTGTGGCCACAGAAACTGGTAAGCGCTGCTTCACCGGCCCCCATGGATCAATTTGGTCCGACGGGCACTTTACTGTACTTTACATTTTAAATAGTAACTTTCAGTGGTCTCCTTAAAATATTTGAAATGGCGCCAGTTCTGACCAGTGGCATAGCCAGGTTTTGACGCTAGGAGGAGCGAACTTTTAGGAAAAAGACCCCACTTTTAGCAATTTTTTCAGATTAATAGAAGAACTAAGAATTTGTACGAATCAAGTGTTATAACTTAACTATTATAAGAATATCCTATGCCTCAGGATACACACACTGTATAATAGTGCAGTATTTATCTAACCATCCTCGATTTTTACTAGCAACTATTAGTGATGTGAATTTCTGCAAAATTGATTGCATCTACTGCTCATTTTCGTGATGAACATCTAGTGTCGAAAAGTATTTATAGAATCAATGCGAATGCTTCTATAGGATTGAATTATTCTTCGTTTTAATTTTGAAACACCAAATAAATCGCCAATATATATATTTTTAAAGAGAATTTAAAAAAAAATAGCGTTTCAACATTTTTATTTACTGTGTCTATGTTACATAACACTGTCTCTATGATACATTATAGGAACTCTCTCTATTCTTTTCTATTTTTTCCTCTCAGCTTTTAAAACACCACGCCCGACGGTTATATCCTTAGCAAACGGAATTTCTTTAAAAAAAAGTTATTTCTCTTCTTTTCTTCTTTCTTTTAAATTCTGTGGGTATCTTTTTTTCGAAGTTCATATAACCAAGTTTTGAATCATTACACGTTTAAGGCGGAGAAGGAGAAAGCCAATTCGCTTTATGTCACATTATTACTTTTCGGTGAGTACACCAAACTTGAACCCCACCTTTCTTTTAGAATGCGAGCGAGCGCACTCTTTTGGGTCTCGGAGAACTAAGTCTGCCGTGTCCACGCACGACTGCTACCTCACCGTAAAAGTTAGGCACAAACGGTTGACCGTTCCTGTCCACTCTAAGTTCTTGCTAATGACCTGGTAACCACTATGCAGGGGTCGGCAACCTAAGGCATGCGAGAATCCTCTAAGAGGTGTTTTATTATTGATGAAAAAACAACAACTAGATTTTCCAGTAATATTTATATTGAGTGAAATCAATTTCAAAACATTTAACTATATGTAGGCCTACTTTCCTTTACAAAGGCGTATATTAAGATTAATAGTTGGGAATTTTCAGAAGCACACCGAAGCACTCAAAGCGGAGTTTCAAGCCTTTCAAATCGTTTTTTCATACCCAGTCAAGCATAACTGGCTTAATTCTTACTACTGCCTTCATAGATGTAGATACTTTTTAAAATTTATTGTAGGGATATTGGCGATTTTAAAATTTGCCAGTTGAATTTTAAAGGTAACTGAAATGGGCATCGAAATGTGTCAAATTGTTTAAGAGATAAACTCCTTAAGGTTGAATGGACAAATATTTAATTCAGGAAATGTTTATTTACAGCTGTTTAACGTAAATTAATTTTATACCTCTAATAATTAAATCTTGTAATGAATACCACAACGCTAGTTTATGTCAAGAAATAATAATTAGTCAGTAATATTTGTTATATTACAAAAAATAACTTGTTTGGCATCACTATTGAATAAAATTTAGAATCTTTATTTTAATTAAAGGGAGATGATTAGCTACTTTTATTTCCGATAATATTTCTAATACTATGTTTTTTAATTTTTATTTTATAAAAGACTAATTGGTCTACAACTTATAACTTATTATATAATGACCAAACTGTCAAAAAGTAGTTAAAAATTATATAAATATTATATGACTAATATAATATATGCACATTTTCTGGTCATTACATTAACTACCCAGTCTGTGTGATTACTACGTATCACTTCCGTTTATCGATAATTATCTTTCGACAAAAAAGGGTGCATAACTTGATGAATAAACATTTGGAAAAAAAAAAGAATAAACATTTTTGAAAAAAAAAGAAATTAAAGAACATCTCAGTTAAACTGAGAACAAAATATTATAATCAACATTAGCATTTTAGAAGATAATCTATCTTGAAAATTAAATGACAACCTTTACAAAATAGTTACCATAAATGTGAAAGTTTGTATTTGGTATATGCGCTAATAAAAGGGATGATAATCACACAGACATTATTTTTTAAAATGAAATATAAAACGCTTTAACGATTTTCTCTATAGAGTTCCTTTGCTTTTGTTCTTTGTCTAGCTACGGATTTAAATTACCTACTTGTCTTATAAGAAAACAAGTATAATATAGCAGGTTAACTTTTAGGCTGCTGGCGCGCTGAATGATTTAGAAATCCTAGCTTGGCACACCATTAGCAAAAGTTTACCGACCCCTGCACTAGAGTGTGACCTTCACTTCGTATCAAATTAAATTAAACTAAAATTAACTAGATCTAACAAGGTTTATTAATCATACTGTAACAAATTAAATTTTTGATATGCAATTTAAATTTAAAAAAAAATATTAGAAACAGTATAAATTGTGCTTCATGGCTTGTTAAAATTATTAGATCTAATTTATTTTTCCCGTTTTTTTTCGATCCCCCTGCTCCCCCCCCCCCCCCCTGGCTACGCTACGTTTGTTACTGTTTTTGTCTATGAATTGGTGTGCCTGTGCGGTTTTTTCCATCGTAGATCATTACATAGACCGAAAGATTACAATACAAAAATGTTTTAGTTGGAATTGAAACTAGCAGTTTTTCTGTAGTGTGTGTGAATTGAAACTAGCAGTTTTTCTGTAGTGTGTGTGAATTGAAACTAGCAGTTTTTCTGTAGTGTGTGTGAATTGAAACTAGCAGTTTTTCTGTAGTGTGTGTGAATTGAAACTAGCAGTTTTTCTGTAGTGTGTGTGAATTGAAACTAGCAGTTTTTCTGTAGTGTATGTGAATTGAAACTAGCAGTTTTTCTGTAGTGGGTGTGTGTTTGGTTTAATTAACGCACCCGTTCACTAACCACGCCTTCGAATTTCAGCACCACCAAGTCACTTCCGCCAAACGCTAATCCGTCTGGTGACCTTCAGGGGGTGAAACTCTGGCTCTAGGAGGAGACCATCAAATTTCACTCGCCATTCCTTCCCCTCTATTTTCCTCTTTCGATTTTTTTGGCACCTTCTCACCCCCAACCCAAATACGCACACACACATACACACACACACACAGACACTCACACAAATAGATTTAAAACTCGCCCCAACACCACCAGCGCCCTTAAAACAAGCGACCCCCCCCCCCCTCCCGCCATTATCCGAATATAAAAAAAAAAAATTCAAAATCCACACTTCTCATATTCTCCCCCCCCCCTTCCCCCCAAAATCTCACCCCCTCCCGCCCCTCCCCATCTCAGGGAATTGAACCGCGCACCTCAACCCAGTGTCTTCGGTTGTCAATGCGACGTGTTCATGTCCGCCTCTGAGACTTTTGCTCTATCGACATTTGATTCTTTACTTTGCTCTCTTCTGTGGACGGGTGTTAAGCGGAGGGGCGGGGTGGGGATGGGTACAAGAGGGGGTAGAGGGCAACAGGTACAATAGGCTCCACGGAGTGAGGGGCTGGGAATTGAGGGAGAAAAAAACAACAAAATTAAACAGGGAGATGCAATTAAAGACAGAGCGTGCCAGCAGGTCTGACTCCGCGCCACCCGTCACCCATTGTCCCGGAACCAATTCCTTATTATTTCCCACCTCCAAATATCATCGTTTGTTCAAATCATCGTTTCTCTCGCCCCTACCCGCCATCCCCCCCTCCCCCCCCCCCCCCCGGCGATCCAGAAAGAATCGAAGAGCAATATTTGTGGGTACGCGGATATGGCAATAGCCTGGTCGGAAGGTGAGAAGAACAAGAGTGATCACGTGGTTTTTGCGTTGTGGTGTTAAGCCGCTGCAGTGCCAATAAAAAGAGAACGTGCTAAGTACTCCGTGGAAGGTGATAGTGGGTGGGTGGGAGGGAGGCTGCAGCGGTCAGCATCTGGACATGTTCGTGTCCGCAGAAAATAGACTGGGTGGAGAGGGTACACAATGTCGAGGGTGGGGGCGTCCAGGTTTGGGGAATTGGGAAGCAATTGATAGGATGACCATTGGAGCGGACAAGAGGAATGACCAGGTAGAAAACAAATTACAGAACCCGATAGTCTTAAAACACACACACACACACAACAATTTCGCCCCATCCTCCCCCCAAAACGTGTGTTAGGAATTAGATCTATTTACAGTTCTGTGGAACTTACAATAAATGGAGCACAAAAAAAAGGGGGGGGGGGGGATTTTGGAGAAAAGTGAGAACAGAGAGAAAAGAAAAAGGTGAAAGAGAAAGAAACGAATAAAGAAATGATCCTTTGTTTCAAGTGACCATTGAACACACCAAACAAAAATATAGGAGATTGGGGACAAATTACCCGTGTTAGTAACTGCGTTGTAGGGATTTGTTTATTTTTTCATGGTGAGAGGGTGCAGCTCCACGCCTTTTTTTTTACTGCATTCGTCCATGATTACATGTTCAAATCGAGTACAGAATGTTCATTCTTATACATTAGGACGCTCCTTCTAGAAAGAAGATTATTGCGTCATTGGGGAAGGGAGGCGGAAATCATATGTTGGTATTTGTTGTATAGAAGGGAATTGGGGTCTAAGAAAAGCGGCCCAATGCTCCTCCCTCTTGCGGACGCCCATGTCGGCCTTTACTCTATAACACATGTTTGTATCTTTAAATTTATTTTTTGAAGAACGCGCCACCTGGTGGTAGAAAAACTACAAATAGCAAGAAGATAACACTACAATAATAAAACAGTACTGCGGCATAACTTTTTCTTCACCCGCAGTATTTGTCTATGGAGGGGTATTAAACACGAAGGCATAATATGTCTAGGCAATGGTGAATTAAAACATTTGCTTCCAGGTCTGTCTACGACAAGGATCGGCAAACTTTTTGATATTCGTGCGCCAAAAGTAGGATTTCAAATTTATTCAGCGTGCTAACAGCCTAAAAGCCACTCAGCTCTTCTTAAGCAGAAGAGACCTGTATTGTCTCAATGCGAAGGGGTCTTCCGTGTGAGAGAGAAATCTGGCACGTGCGGCGAAGTTTGCCGTCTCCTGGTCTACGACACAACATTACAAGAAAACATCCCCAACCAGTGGCGTCATCAGAATAAATGTCGACTGGGGCGCCTGGTGCCAGTTGTCGACATTTGTGCCGATTAAGAATGCTAGTTTTTATCTATTATTAGTAAGCTAAGGTTAAAAAAAAATGGCCACCTTGGTGTGGCGCCATTCTAAACTTTGGCGCTTGTGGCTAACGCCCCTTTCCCTCTAATTATGCTACTGACTTCTGGAGCCTACACTAAACATGGCGTAAAACTGAATTCCTGCTTCATAAGCAAATATACAAACAACTAAAAAAAATATTTTAGAAAAAATAAAATGACTGAATGCGGCTGGGAACGTAGGTGTGACATTATGTCACAATACACCCCCCCCCCTCCAACAACAAGGCGATGCGTATTTATTTTAAACCGCAGAGCGCCCTTTGTTTGTACGATGCGGCAGTGCGCCTTTTTGCGGATCAAGACAGCGTCCCTCTTTCAACTCCTTTAAACCTTTTTTTACATCTTTTTTTTTTTCACAGTTTTTCAAAGTTTAAGTAAATATATTTGACAGATAAACTGTCGAAAAAAAAAAGGAAAAAAGATTTCTCTTATGTAAAGTGTAATATTCTTTTCATTTTCCGAACAAAAAGTAAACACATCCATACCTTGAAACCTTTTTTTTTTAACGCCTTTGCGTTTTTTTGGAGTCCATGTTCAAACCGCGAAACGGGAATTCCCTGAAACTCAAGCCGTATTTACCGGAGACTGCCGACGGAACGGAGGCTTTTTTGAAGCACACAGAGTACATATTGCAAGGGGGGGGGGGGGGACATTTTATCCATTAAAAGGGGGTCACATCTATTGTCCACCGGGGGGGGGGGGGAATAAAGACGATGGGGATTTAAGGCTTTTTGATCGTGAGGAAGTGAAGGGGGGGGGGTGTTAGGATTCTTTTTTAGGTGAATACGGTAAAGTACCATAAATGTGGGTATATGTCTTGTGTGTGTGGGTATATGTCTTGTGTGTGTGGGTATATGTCTTGTGTGTGTGGGTATATGTCTTGTATGTGTGAGAGAGACTGTGTAGTATGGAGAAAGTGAGTAGAGAGAGAAGAGAGAGAGTGAGAAGAGAGAGAGAGAGGGACGGACAAACGTTCGGCTATGGCGAAGGAGGTTTGGGGCGCAAGGGCGCTAGGGCTGAGTCAGTTAAAGAAAAAAAAAAAAGAGAATCAGACGAGGTGTGTATTATTGAAGGGGTTATGGAAATGAAAGGAAGGAAAGGGGGGCGGATATGAACGGATGGGCGTGGCTGTGGGGGGTTAAGAGATTTTCACGCCTCGTTATCAGCTCAAGCTGAAATGACTGTTCACAAGTGCACACACACACTCGTGCACGCACACACACTCACAACCCTGGACGAAATGTGTGAACTATGTTAAGTTACACACATGCGACTGCACAATGTGTGAAATGTGCTAAATGACACATTAGCACTAACACAAAGCGTCTTCTTCCTTCTCTCCTTCCCACACCACCCAAACCGTAATAAAGAAAAGGAAATATTTTACTTCTCTGCAGACATTGAATGTCCATGGGGCTAGCAAACAAGAACTCAACAGTTTACAGAATGCGAACAGGACCACTACTGCGATAAGATTATGTGGCCAGACCAGCACGACTTTCTGCTGCATTGACTTTAACTGCAACGAATGTAGGATACACGCCAAAGAGTTGGGCTGACTCAAAGGAATTAATTCCCACACTCGGACGTTCAGAGTTTAGCATTAACGTGACAGTCAATTTATAGAGATCTGATAGAGTAAAATAGATTTGAGAGAGAAAAGGTAGATTTATGGAAGAAGGGTAAATTTCATAAAAATAAGTGTTCCGAGTTAAGTCGATTCCAGAGATATGTAGATCTCAGAGAGAAATAATTAAATAAAAAATTCCTCGCTGATTCAACTTTAAAAAACAACAAACAACATTATTTGTTAAAATGCAAAATTAGAGTCAAGAAAAAAACAACAAACACACACACAGGACACACACACAGGACACACACACAGGACACACACACAAGACACACACACAGGACACACACACATGACACACACACAGGACACACACACAGGACACACACAGGACACACACAGGACACACACACAGATACCTGAATAATTATATATGGACTAATTATATAAATTGGCATCAACACACACACAGAGGCACAATTAATGATTAATTAATCATTATGTTGATAAGATGTCTGTGAAATCAGAAGAAACGTTTGACGTGTTACAATAATTTCATTGAAGACGGCGGAATGGAAGGCTGTGTGGCCAGCAAAATATCCAGTTAGCAATACCTTCCTCCTAAGCGAAAAATTCTGGTACCGTAAGAAGGAGGTAGTATCAGCCTTCCAGCACCTTATGGAATTGTACTGCAACGCCCAGTAGCACATGATCACAGTTCATTTCGAAATTTCTCTGCCCACGCCTCTGTCCATTTATGCCCACGTCTCTGTCCATTTATGCCCACGTTTCTGTCTGCCCACGTCTGTGCCAATCTCTTCTCTTCCGTCGCTGTTCAACACTGCCCATGACTCTGTTCGTGTCTCTATTCTCTATTCACTTCTCTGCCCATCTATGCACTGTTGTCCCTGTAAAACTCTGTCCAGCTCTACCCATGTCTCTCCCCCTCCCCAACTCTTTACTTGACTCTGGCGAGTCTCTGTTTTTCTCTGCCACTCATGCGCTCTGAGCTTACATTATGTTTGTTGGCAACCCTATACAAATATTATTATTATTTATTATCACATGCCATTACCGTGTTAACACTTGCATGATCACAACAAATTATCCGCCCCTTTTGTCGATGTCAATAGTGGTGCCCAAAAAAGTCACCAAAAACTGTCTATGACAATCCATATGCCCACAGTTAAGTCAGTGATGTCAGTGCCCAGGTATTTGCCCCGTCAGATAAAGTGCGTGGGTCTGTGCCCACATTTGTGCCCTATAGCTTATTAGTTTAAACAAATTTAGTAATTGATCCTTGAATTCTGATAAACGATCTTGGTTTAGTCGGGGTGTCGGGGTAGGGGTGGGTGGGGTGGTGGAGGTGTTTGCCTGAATGTGGGGCTGAAAAAAATGACGGGTTGAGGGGGGGGGGGTATAGATGACTCTCATCCTCTTTTCACCCCCCTTTTCCGACTTTTCCCCTTCCTCTTCGGCAAGTGATTTCTGGCTGAGAAAGTGAGCTTGACGGAAAGATTAGGGGTGGGGGCTGCAGTGAGGGGAACGGGGGGGGGGGGGCGTAGGGTAACTGATAAGGATTGCGCGCCCCCTACCCCGCCACCTCCTAGAGTATCTCATCTTTCTAATCCCGGCACCGACGCCATGCCTCACGGTGCTCCGTGCCGTGGCCGCACGCTCGGCGACCACACGCTTCCTTGCAGTGGGACTCCGAAACTTGAGACGGAGCTGCTGGAGCCTGGAGGCTTATTCAAACTTTAACGGACAAAAAAACCACTAGGGAAAGAGAAAAAAACGAGTTGCATGCTTAGGCGCCCCCCTACCCCCTCTGCCATTCCACACAATTCAACCGGTTCCCTAGTCCACCAGTAACAAGAACGCTGAAGATTAGTTAGTTATATAACTACCAAAGAAACATAATGTATTTATATGAGAATCTGAGATACCCAGTGGATTAGGATAAATACATAGTTTTAACGTAAGAATACATTTAAGAGTAAAAGTAAGAAAGTATCCCGTCGGACTAAATTGATCCATAGGGCCGGTGATGCAGCGTTCACCATTTTCTGTCACGGCATACTAGTGGATTGTGAGGCCAGCACAATGCCCAGCCGCCTTTAGTTTACCCTAACTAAAGTCAGGTACCCATCAGAGCTGGGTAGACCCAGACCCGGGAAAAAGTACCAGCCTCCACCAGGATTCGAACCCAGGCCCTACGTTACGCGCTGCCCCACCTTTGCCCAATATAAATGATGTTGATAATAATGAAAGTAATTGTTTACACTGAAATGGTGCTAACAGTCATAGTACCAGCTCAAAATTGTGCTAACAGCAGTGAAATGAGATCTAACAGATGAAAAGTGCTACCAGTGAGGAAAGTAGTGGTACCAGTTGAAATAGTGATAGTATCAGTACAAGAAGTGCTTTCAGTGGCAATAGTACTAACAGTAGGGATAGTAAAACGGAAATAGTGCTAATAATAGACCAAGTATTAGCATCAGCTTAAATATTGCTAACAATAGTCAAAGTATTAGCATCAGCTTAAATAGTGCTAACAATAGTCAAAGTATTAGCACCAACTGAAATGGTGCCAACAATAATCAAAGTATTAGCACCAACTGAAATGGTGCCAACAATAATCAAAGTATTAGCACCAACTGAAATAGTGCTAAAAATAGTCCAAGTATTAACACCAACTGGAATGGTGCTAAAATAGTCAAAGTATTAGCACTAAGTGAAATAGTACTAACAATAGTCAAAGTATTAGCACCAACTGAAATAGTGCTAGCAATAGTCAGAGTATTAGCACCAACTGAAATAGTGCTAGCAATAGTCAGAGTATTAGCACCAACTGAAATAGTGCTAGCAATAGTCAAAGTATTAGCACCAACTGAAATAGTGCTAGCAATAGTCAGAGTATTAGCACCAACTGAAATGGTGCTAACAATATCAAAGTATAAGCATCAACTGAAATAGTGCTAACAACTGTCCAAGTATTAGCACCAACTGAAATAGTGCTAGCAATAGTCAGAGTATTAGCACCAACTGGAATGGTGCTAAAATAGTCAAAGTATTAGCACTAAGTGAAATAGTACTAACAATATCAAAGTATAAGCATCAACTGAAATAGTGCTAACAACTGTCCAAGTATTAGCACCAACTGAAATAGTGCTAAAAATAGTCCAAGTATTAACACCAACTGGAATGGTGCTAAAATAGTCAAAGTATTAGCACTAAGTGAAATAGTACTAACAATATCAAAGTATAAGCATCAACTGAAATAGTGCTAACAATTGTCCAAGTATTAGCACCAACTGAAATAGTGCTAACAATAGTCAAAGTAGTGGTATCAGTTGTAAGAGAACTAATAACAAATGAAAGACTGAATCTATCTATGAAATCTACCCCGAGACATGCAAGACAATCTATCCACAGAACGTATATTTCATATGTAAACATCTGTCATTATTTCGTTTGTTGTTTATTAAAAGACATTTCTCCCTGTCACTCACTCCCTATATTCTCTAATCTCATCCAACAATCTCGATAGCCCCCTGAGTTAGTTCTGCCGCCTCTTATAAAACAAGAACATGAGATTCTATTTCATTGTAGACTGACTTTCACCCGTTTCTCCACTTCTTGAATAAATGCAGGTTTATGTATAGAGCTATAGAGGTTAAGGGGGGGGGGGGGCAGAGTGCCCGACCCGGCAGCGCGTTCGGATGGTGTACCGAAGGTCCTGGGTTCGAATCCTGGTGAAGACTACTAGGATTTTTTTCCTGGGTTTGGAGGGTGTCCCTGAGCCTACCCAGCTCAGATGGGTACCTGACTTTAGTTGAGGTAAAGTAAATGCGCCTGTGCATAGTGCTGGCCACACACTTATCTAGTATGCCGTGGTCACAGAAACTGGTGAACGCTGTTTCGTCGGCCCTATGGATCAATTAGGTCCGGCGGGATACTTTACTTTACTTTTATGGAGTTTATATTTAGATATTACATATTATTTAATGGTTTATGATAATATTTGATTTGGACGACTTGGCTGCATAGGACTTGTGAAGCAGCGTTCAAAAGTTTCTGTGATCACGGCATACTAGAAGATTGTGTGACCAGAACAATACCCAATGATATGTAATAACGTGTTAGGTCATTTTCTTATTATAAATGACAGAAACAAGTCTTTCTATTTAAACGTCAAGAGTCAAGATAAAGTCTAATAGTAATTTCTCCTTTCTACAACTCCCTCTGTGAGCACTCACGTTAGCTTGTTTTCTGCTGCAGCACAATGTAACAGACAAGTCCCAATGAGGCATGAACTTTTCAATAGATCAGGGGTTAATGCATCCATGAACTTCCGGTTGACTTCCGGCAACAGTCTTTAAATGCTGTTTTCGGCGTGTTTCAAGTATATATTTTGCTGGTGTTTGACAATTTATTTCAACCTCGACGTCCAGTTCTGGTATTATATAAATATACTAAGGCTACAATAATAGTTAATGAGGAACCCGTAATTTAACATTAAAATTGAGTATGCTATAATTAATAGTCGACGTGTTAGTCGCATTATGATACATTTAAGCTTTGTAAATTGTTTGCTCCGGAAGTAACAGTACTCATTAAATGTCAAGTGCATCGACCATTTTTTTTAAAAAATATGTGATTCTTCACGTCTGACGTTCACAACCCATCGTTTACTTTCGGCAACATCTTTTGGAAATGAGATATAATGTAATCCCCTGCATCTTTTTTTTTACTCGTAGTACAACCAGTAACGCACCAGTCATGCATGATTGTTTAGTTTATGAACGAATAGGACCGGAAGTGTTATTGTGCATCAACCTTTTAGGTTCACCATTGACATGTCTTAAAATTAAATATTATGAATGCATAAAATGTTGAACGGTCATTTTCGTTCATTTGCTTCAAAACATGTCCATGTGCTGCGTTACTGGTTGTACGAAATATGTAGGGGATTAAATTCTATTTCATTTCCAAAAGATGTTGCTTGCATAAAACGATGGATTGTGAATGTTTCGTAAGGGTGTTGTTGTTGTATATGCTTAAATACAGGGAAGCTGCTTATTATTAACCAGTGAAGTTAAATAGTATTATTGTTCACATGTTCAAACAGTATATTCTTCTTTAAACATTCACTGAGCGGCTTGAGTGTATTATCTCTTAGTGAAAAATATCATTGACAGGCAACAGAAAGCCCAGATTTGTAACAATTGTTCATGAATAGAAACTGTTCATTGCTTATTGTTCATGAATAGAAACTGTTCATTGCTTATTGTTCATGAATAGAAGAACTGCTCATTGCTTATTGTTCATGAATAGAAGAACTGTTCATTGCTTCTCAGGGCTCATTACGTTCATTATTCAGACTTCTGTTTTATAGCTGTCTTTATTCAAGTTTATTAAAGTTAATTACAACCTTAGAACAGTGAAAGATAACTGAAACAGATTACATATATTAAAGAACTCAAGACCTTAAACACGCATTTGTATGCCTATTATTATTCTACGGCAATTTAACCTGAAACGTAATAAACTTATAAAAAAATAAGCTTTATGATGATAAATTACATAATATAAATTTGATATATGATTATTTATGAGGCTACGACAGAAGATATATTATGATCTATGATATTTTTGTTCCATATCAGATGAAAATCTTAATGAAAAGAGAAGAGATTTTGTGAAAGTGGAAAGAAGATGATTTAAACGCTAAAAGAAGATTTGGTAAAACAAACAAAAAATGAATCTAAAAATTTGCTTGAAGGAAGAATTTATAAAACGTGTATTTTATTATGTTTATTTGACATTTTAATACTTGGATTTTTTTTAAAATGTACATTAGAGGCCCATTTTATGGTGTTATATTGCCTGATGATCCACGTCAAGTTTTCGTCTGAAAATCTCTTGGCTAGAATTCATCCGTTCTTGTTTTCTTTTCGGTATATATATATATATATATATATAAGTAGGCTTAGCCTGTTTGTTCACCTGTTTCTATGTTTGTTCGTCTATTTGCTTGACTGTTTGTGTGTTTTTATGTTTGTTTGTCTGTTTTTTTTTAGTGTGTTTTGTTTCTATGTTTGTTTGTGTGTTTATATTTTATATCTATGTTTGTTTGTGTGTTTATATTTTATATCTATGTTTGTTTGTGTGTTTATATTTTATATCTATGTTTGTTTGTGTGTTTATATTTTATATCTATGTTTGTTTGTGTGTTTATATTTTATATCTATGTTTGTTTGTATGTTTATATTTTATATCTATGTTTGTTTGTATGTTTATATTTTACATCTATGTTTGTTTGTATGTTCGTTTAGATCTATGTGTTTGTTTCTTTGTATGGTTGTTAGTATGGCTGCCTTTATATTTGTTTGTATGTTTGTTTGTATGGTGGTTTGAGTGTATGTTTGTTTGTCTATTTGTTTATTTAATTTACACTATAGTCTCTCTCCTCAGTACCCCCTCCCTTCTAAACAGGCTCTTTGTGACTATAGTTAAAACGACATTTAAGCATGCATTGCGTGAATTCAGGCGACAGACGGACGGACAGGCTTTTTGTACATTCACAGACAGATAAAAGAGCGGCCATTCCCCCCCCCCCCCCGTCCCTCCGCTCCCACTGCTTTTAAAAATAAAATAAAAACAATGTTTTGTCCCCGACGCCGTTCGTCAGCCATTCCCGTCCATCAGCAGATTTTCCTATTTCCGCATCCGAGGCTGAAATCGAAACCGGAAGCCCCCCGACGGTGCTGTGTCCCCCGGACAGCCATCTGCAAGCAGGCGATAATGACTAGCCGGAGTTTTAATGATTTATGAGTCCATGATGAGAGAGAGGGAGAAAGAGAGAGAGAGAGAGAGAGAGAATGAGTGAGCATGGGAGAGAGAGAGAGACGTGGGTTAAAGAGGGGTGGGGGGTAAGAGAAAGAGTAATGGAGAAGGAATTAAGGAGAAAGTGATAGAGAGAAAAAAAAAGACAAAATAAAAAGAATAGAATAAATTATAAGAAATAAAAAAGATAACGGTCAGTATGTGTGTGTGTAAGTATGTGTATGTGTAAGTATGTGTATGTTTATATGGCAAGGGAGAGAACCATGAAAAAAGATAATATTAATTTCAAAGCGAAAAATTGGGAAAGGAAAAAGGGGGGAAGGGGCGGATTTTGTCTAAACAATAGAAGTGATTCCATAATACAAGAGTAGCGATTACATAATTAAAATGACATTAACAGAATAACAAAGGGCCTAAGTCCGGACACTCGCAAGTGGCGTCACTTAGTGAAGGCATGGCTTGGGATGTAACACGATCATGTACCAAATCCACGAGCTCATTTCGAGGGTTCTAAAAATGTGTGCGTTTACCATATTCAAGTAAATAATAATATAAGCATTGTGGTGATAATTATCTTCACTTTCCGTCTCTCTATTCATGGTATCAGGGACTCGATAGTAATATTGTAGTATGTATTCTACATCAGCTTGCGTTACGTGGGGTAAAACTCATTAAAGGATTGCACTGGCGACACAATCTGTAAGGTGAACCTTGAGTAACGGAATAAAGTCTTTAAACACCAGCCTGCACATTGTCTAGCCATCTGGTCAACTTTCTTCTTGGCGTATTTTACCTCAGCTTGTGTTGTGTGGGGTAAAACTCATTAAAGGATTGCACTAGCGACACAATCCGTAAGGTGAACCTTGAGAAACAGGGTAAAGTCTGTAAACACCAGCCTGTACAATGTCCGGCCGTCGGGTCAACTTTCTTCTTGGCGAGGTAAGGAGCGTAGAGAATAGTCAATGTTGTTTTTAAAACAATGCAGTAGAAAGAAAACTTAAATGCCAGTCGTTTCATCAATAAATGAAGAATGTATAGTTAAGGATCTAAATTTTCTAAATGCATTAATTATGGAATAATATAGTTTTCTTGCCTAAAATATTAGATATCTCTTTCTACTAGTTTTGAATATAGCCTACACAAAAAGACTTTATAGTTCTTAACAAGCGTACATATTTTCGTTGCAGGCAGTTTTATATTTTGAACAAAGACATTTTTTACAAAACCAAATATCTATTTTTAGTTATCTATAATTCTGTATCATCTTTAATTTTCTTGTTGACGATTGCATTGTATCAAAAATAATAGAATAAGCGCAACAGGTGACTATATAAAGCTAACTTAGTAGGTCTACCCATTACTTCCGCTTTATTTCTCACTCTATCTCTCTCTCTCTTTCGCTTTTTCTCTGTCTTTTTAGATCTTTTTTTTTACAAAAATTATTGCTATAAGGTTGGTCCGAAATGAAAAAAGTAAGCTTTTTATTGCATTTTTCGTCTTTTCATACGGGTCTCTCGTACAGACATTCCGCTATGTGTCGCACTGATCTAAAAATAGATCTGCGACGTTTTCCTGGACCAACCGTATTGATTAATTTCCAATTCGTTATTCTATTTATAGACAATACAGTAGCCTATCGGACTTAAGCTGAGACCGGAAGAGGGCACGATCTTTGGATTTGAGTGTTTTCAGAAGCACCTGCCATTCTAATTCGGAAAAGGGACTCGCAAAGAACGATTTAAGCTTCAATTATACGCTTACACTATGGGAACAGATTTAACTTAGATCACTATGCCATGTTTTGCAACCGAGAAGTCGGCCCGGCCAATAATACCACACGGGATTCCAGCTTCGAAAAAAGTTCGGCCATTCCCGGCATAGCGCGCACAATCCGCAGTGTAATTATACTATGACCCTGAACACTGAGAAACATCCTTCATCAGACACCATCATCCGGGGTTGGCCAGTAGCGTGGTCCGTTGCGGGCGCAGACTATCTTGTCATGTGCCGCAGAAGTATTTCAGGCTTACGTGTGGCCCCTTTCCCTCGCCTACCATCTTTAGGTGTGTTAGATACATAGATATAGTAGATATAGTCAGGGAAAATATTTCAACGGTGGGTTAGATACATAGATATAGTAGATATAGTCAGGGAAAATATTTCAACGGTGGGTTAGATACATAGATATAGTAGATATAGTCAGGGAAAATATTTCAACGGTGGGTTAGATACATAGATATAGTAGATATAGTCAGGGAAAATATTTCAACGGTGGGTTAGATACATAGATATAGTAGATATAGTCAGGGAAAATATTTCAACGGTGGGTTAGATACATAGATATAGTAGATATAGTCAGGGAAAATATTTCAACGGTGGGTTAGGTTTATCGTGTCCAAGTAAACCTTTTCCCTCTATTTCCCCACAATCGATTGTTGGGTATTCCCCCCTGGCTGTTAGTTTTCTAATTATCTTTATCTAAATATGTTCTTTTGCAGACAGACAGATAGATGAATGGATAGATAGATAGAAAGATATATAAATAGATAGATAGGCAAACCAACAAGCGTTAGATAGGTAAGTAGATAGGTAGATAGATAGATAGATAGATAGATAGATAGATAGAAGATATATATATATATATATATAGATAAATAGATAACACTATTTGAATACTTTCAACGGTAACACAAATTTAATACTTTTAACAGTAATACAAATTTAATACTTTCAACAGTAACCTAAGTTTTATATTTGTTTTTCTCCATCATGGCTCACACATTCTTACAGGCGAAAAAGAAAAGAGAAAAGAGAAGTGCTTGTCTTGACAAAAGCGAAGTGCTTGTCTTGCGCATGCGCGGTGTAGAGTTTCTGGCGGCCATTGGCGCGCGTTATAGGGAGGTGGAAACGGGGTGTTTGTGAAGAGCTCACAAATTCGACAGCCCTGTAGCAAAAAAACAACAACAAAAAGTAATAAAAAAATTACACAGCAACATCGCAAAGCTCATCGTCCAAGAATAAATGGCAAAAAAAAGCGGCGAACATCCCTTGGACAGCCGTGAGCGCTTAGATCAGTCTGGATCCCGGCAGGATAGGTCTTCTCCTGGAACTTGACTCCAAAATGTGTCTCCGTTTCTGTTTTCTTCTTCTCCAAACTCCACCCCTCTCTCCACCTTTCTCCATCTCTCTCTCCGTTCTCTGTCTGTCTGTCTGTCTGTCTGTCTGTCTGTCTGTCTCTCACTGCTCCGCTGCTCAGTTGTTTCTTGTGTGTGATCTAATGGAGCGATAGGGCTGCTCATCTGCAGACATCAAACGTTAGCTCCAGACGAGCCTACGACGGGGGGGCCGTAATCTAATTTCCCCGGGCCCAGCCAGGGGGCTCAGACCTGGTGAAGCCCTCGACGGCGCCTCCATGACTTGAGACATATTTTCTTTCTATTTGGTGAGTGTGTGCAGGGAAGAGGGGATGGGGGCTGCTGTCTCATCTCCCTTCCTCTTTTTCATTATTGTTTTTTTCGATGAATTTTTTTTTAAACTAAAATTTTGAAGAATTTTTTTTTTACATATTTGACGTCTTTCTAAGAGAAGGGAGAACAATCTTCAACTGAGTTCACATCACTCCCTCACATCACTCCCTCACATCACTCCCTCACATCACTCCCTCACATTACTCCCTTACATCACTCCCTTACATCACTCCCTCACCTTACTCCCTTACATAACTCCCTTACATCACTCCCTCACATCACTCCCTCACATCACTCCCTTACATCACTCCCTCACATCACTCCCTCACATCACTCCCTTACATCACTCCCTCACCTTACTCCCTCACATCAGTCATGCACATCACCTACTCACATCACTCCCTCACATCACTCCCTCACATCACCCCCTCACATCACCTCCTCACATCACTTCCTCACATCACTTCCTCACATCACTCCCTCACATCACCTCCTAACATCAGTCCCTCACATCACCTCCTCACATCACTCCCTCACATCATCTCCTCACGTCACTCCCTCACATCACCTCCTCACATCACTTCCTCACATCACTCCCTCACATCACTCCCTCACCTTACTCTCTCACATCACTTCCTCACATGACTCTCTCACATCACTTCCTCACATCACTCCCTCACATCACTCCCTCACCTTACTCCCTTAAATCACTCCCTTACATCACTCTCTCACATCACTTCCTCACATGACTCTCTCACATCACTTCCTCACATCACTCCCTCACATCACTCCCTCACCTCACTCCCTTACATCACTCTCTCACATCACTTCCTCACATCACTCCCTCACATCACTTCCTCACATCACTCCCTCTACTCCCTCACCTTACTCCCTCACCTCTACTCCCTCACCTTACTCCCTCACATCACTCCCTCACATCACTCCCTCACATCACTCCCTCACATTACTCCCTCACATCACTCCCTCA